>BSBK01007419.1:0-538826 GCA_027943335.1 Chamaecyparis obtusa
AGTAATATCATCAAGTATATTATAAAACACACATATATAGTAAAGACATGTAAATAAATATCTATCACAACTTCCTTACCTAGATCTCCTTCCTTCCAACTAGGGTTGATAATGGTTGGAGTAACTGATGATAGACCCTATGATATATATGGGGAAAAAGTGTTCAAATCTCTCCTCTTTCACCTATAAATGGTCTTTTAGTATGTAGTGATGGTGATTGTGCTCAAGGATCATGTCTCCATAATGGGGTCACTTCTAGCTCCTCCTTATCCTCTGTTACTCTCCCTCTCCTATTCTTGGGTGATCTCATAGGGACATCCTACTCCTCACCCTATTACCCTTCCTCCTAATTCTCTCCACCTCTCTTAGGCTTTGGAATCATCCATGGTCTAGGATCTTAGTGGGATAGTCATGGGGAAAGATATGACGTATATTGTGAGAACTCTAATATCTGATATACTATCATGTTGCCCCTGAATCATCTATAAGCCATGTGATAACCTCCTATTGTCTCTCATTATCCCCTTAATCTATCATTTCAATATCATCAATAGTAGGTCTTTGCATGACCCCTAGTCTTTGAGAATACTAATTCCTTGTTGGTAGATCAGTACCTATCTAGGTGCACTCTGTGTAAGATCGAACTATTGTCTAACTCGATCAAAATAGAAAGAAACTACTATATACTCATGTAGACCCTCTAAAGATGGTCATGTTGCATGAACTTAAGGTGAATTAACATCTCTAACCACCCTGCCATTTGCCTATATGGCCTCCAATTGATGTCCCTTGGCTGAAGAAAACTGATCAAAATCCTCTAATAAATCAAATATCCTCTCTGCCATAGACTATTGTAGGGGTATGCACATGCTTTGGGATATGACTCAATGATATCCATAGGAAATTCTATAGGACTAGTAGATGATATGTGCCGACCATCCAAACTTGTAGTAGTGTACATGTGATCAAGCTCTTACATTCACGATGAACATATCTACCCAAGTCTTAGTAGAGATTGTCCAACATACTCTAATCCCATGAGTAGATAAAACAATCATCAACGATACCCTAGATGGTATGAATCAAGCCTATTGAGAAGGTGGTTCCTCACGCATTTGGATTCATGACTAAATCAATCATCACCATCAACACCTTTTGTGAAAATAGAAACTCCTAGACCCACATAGAATAGCATATTGAGAGGTATCTTTTCTCTCTAATCCTAAGAGATAGACCTATCTAGACAATAGATTTGATCCTCCAAGATCTCCTTATCAGTCTAGTCAAAATCATTTCTTATTATCCTCTTGTGATCAGTTAATTTGGTGATGCAATATACATCCTCTAATGTGATTGTTATCTCCCCCATTGAAAGATGCAAGGTAGAATCATGATGCTCCATGAGTGCCATCAACATCACATCATTGTACTACATGGTTGGTATGTGGTACAACTAACAAAAATTGACCTCCCATAGGAGGTCCAAGTCCTTGGCAAAAGCTCTAATGTGTTCTCTATAAAAAATGTCATGATTTTTTCCTTCACATTTTCTCGTGTCTTTGGTCACTCCTACAAGCACATCAAAGCATCTAGTGTTAATAAATCATGCAAGTATATCAAATGCCAAAATCTATAAGTACCTTATACTCTCTTCTAAGGTCAGAGCATCCTGAAAGGACTATGGTACCTTTTTGAGTCTCTAGCTCCCCAAAAGGTCTCATGTGCCTTTTTGGGTCAAAGGTTCCTTGGAAGGTCTAGGGTGTATTTGAGGGTCCCTAGGTAATATCATACCTAGGCATAGGATTAATTGTGATAAATAAAAAATAGCTAGAAATAAACCAAAATCACATATAGTTATGTGGTGCCCGCCTCCTCTAGTGGTATCACATCCTTAATGGCCCACCTCAAAATATCAATTCTTGTTGGCTATGGTGGTCACTTGCTCGACATCTTCTTGCACTCCTTTGCAGAATGAGACAAGAGTGAATAAGACAAAAGAATAGGGACCTTTTCACTATTTAAAAAGGTAAGTATTTCTTCAACCTTTAATTTTTAATTTTTAATTTATTTCTTTTCTTTTTAATAAATTTTTCATATATTGAGGTAGGGAGATCCTTTTTTCACACTATTTGTTCTAATGAGATCATGATTGAGCTCTCTATCTTTCCAAATGCTCATGGTGTTGTATCAAACTACATTTGAACCTCCTTGATAGCATTTGTCATCAACTCCAATTTTCACAATTTGACATGGTAAATATGATACCCTATTTCTCCATAACAATTAGAAAGCATAAATGTGGGGACATTTAGCTACCCTAAAATTAAATCACTCTTAGTAAGACCTAGGTGATTTATGATTTAAAATAACAAAGTGGTTTTATAGAATGTGGTTCCTAGTATTGTATTACAGGTGTTGCTATGTTGAAGACTTCATTCAATGCCCTTTGGAATATCCTTTTTCAAAATTTACATTTTTGTACCTTAGCTTACATATGTACATAGTTTCATATAAACACTAAAGTTTAGGCTAAATGTAGTGTCGTAAATTATAAGCACCTTGCTAAGGTGTACAATTTATACTGGCTTAAGGCACTAAATTTATTTTAACAATCATTATAGGAATTCATTTGCATTGATTTATTAATAAATTTAAATTCTAAATAGTTTATTAGTTCAATTTCTATGAGAACCCCTTTTATCATAGGTGTGTCCCTTTATTTATTTCATCCATTATACATTTAATTAATAACAAAATCAAATTATGATTCCTTTCTTGATCACATTTCTATGAGGGCCTCTTTAATTATGGGTGTGCCCCTTTAATTATTTCCCTCTTTCAATTTTATTCAATCAATAATGAATTTAAAATCCAAGCCCTTCATTAATTAATGTCATCAAATTTCTATGAGGACCCATTTAATTATGGGTGTGTCCCTTTAATTATTTCACCTATTTGATCATTATTTGCATACATAGGCTCATTTTCACCATGTGTGGCCTTTTATATTCATCCCAATATTAAAACCCAATTTCATGTGCATTTTTTAAATTTCCATTTCATATTTGACTCTCAATTTAATTTGTGCCCCTTTATGCTTGGAATAGGGTACCCTGTAAGCTTGAGGCGAGATAGGTTGCCCCATACCTCAGGAGGTGCCTTTTTCTACCCACTTAGGCCCCAAATTTGAATTGGAGAACAATCACCTATTTTTAGCGAAACTTCTAAATCATCATTGGCTTTCTTCGAGTTTTACACCCTAAATTTTCTTGAGAAGCTTATAAAAACAAGTTTATCCCAATTTATTTAGTGAATGGATCTAATTGTGAAGATTTGACTCTACAATTTGAAGACATCCAATGAAATAAAGATCTCTACATCAAGGAAATCATTAACTGTAAAGATCTAAATTATCATAAAAAATCAATCAAGAATCTACATCTACATCAATGTGAAGCTTTTCAAGGATTATGAAGATGACTAGGAGATCATAGATTGATGATTGGCTTGTACTACTCCCTTTGGGTTGGGTATGGTTTCATGTTATCCTTAGATCTATACATTTAAGATTTATATTTGAATTCAATCATTACAAATTACATTGTTTTAAGTATATTCAATTTTAATTTCATAAAGTGTTTTTCTCTAACACATTTGAGTAGATCTCTAGTTTATACATTTTATCTCATACCAATCTTAGATACAGTTAAGATTCAAGAGAATGCACACCATTTTAATTTTTCAATATCAACTATTTAGGGAGGTAGAAATCACTAAAATATGGGGATGACTAAGGTAAACCCCTATATAGCCGCGCGTGCGCACACACACACACACACACAATTTTGCATCTTGTAGATGTAGATATAGGTTCTATGTTCAATTCTAACTACAAAATAGGTTCCTAGAATCTAAACAGTCTTAGATATGAAGTTTTAAGAAAATTTGTAGGGTCCAAGGCTCTTCCTAGGGTCTAGGGAAAGTTCAATCACCCTATACCCTCTAGGCTACCCTAGTCCTATTAGACTTAGCTCATATTTGGAATACAGTTAGATACTCATCTTAGGAATCTAGATCCATAAGCATTCTAGGTTCTTGAAGTCTGTTATGACAGGGAAATAAAAAATTCAAATTATAAGGTGCACAAGCATCATCCATCATTCCCCTATAGGTTATTTTGGTTTATAATTAAGTCAATAATCCTACCTTCATTCCTAAGAAACAAAAGAATAGGGGCCCTACGAGCACAAATATCGAGTTGATCCCCCTTTTTGAGCAAATTACAAATGGTTCAACTATATTCATCTCTTAGTGGTCTTGTATTCCAATGTGACTTAGAGAAGAGGATCCCTCCCTCTTTTCCAAGATGCCTCACAATATCATCATTGTTTTATATATTATATTCATGTTGTGTCATAAATGTGCTTTTGTTGTACATGTGATCTTGTGTTGTCTACTTGGGGCCAATGCACACTGCTGATATATCTCCTCTTTTTGGTTTCTTCTATGTTGACCCAATTTGACATTAATTTCTTATTCTCATGTGCTCTTCTTCCATTATTCTCATAGTTCCACTACCTTTAAAGGATGAGGTCAATTCAATATAATCATTGTTGATATACATAATTTATCTGATGCACATATTGACCCTAGGATAGTGAATCCCTTATGTGCTCCTTTATATTGTATGAGTATTTATCTTTGGATTTCCTAAGTATAGAGGCATATCATTGAGGTGACTTTATTTTATCTTAGATGTATGCACGAAACCTTAAATTTATTGCTTCCAGTAAGGCATACACAATTATCTTTAATGTGGGGGCTATGCACTTTGCTATATTTTTACACTTTGTGCACACACCACAAGGTCTGGTTTGTAGTCTTTGATCATACACCATGATATGTTGGGCACACACTACAAAACCTATTTTTCAATTGAGTTTTCAAATTAATTTGCAAGATAATGCTTTGTTTTTCAATCTTTTTTCTTAGTGCACACTAAAACACCCATTTTTGTAGCCACTTTTTTTTTGAGGAAATATGGAAAATTGATGTTTTGTCTTGCAATATCTAGGCTTATCTACCATAAAGAAACCTTTCTAGACCTTTTTGACTCTTATGTTGGTTACATGACTCATAATAAGGAGCACCTTACTAGGCTAGGAAGTCCTATCTTGTTTCCCTTTTTCTCATATGGATTGTCGTAAGTCACACCTTACTAGCCCAAGAAGTAATGTATGCTGCATGTGTATAACATGTCTTGATCATTTTTCTCCTTTTATCTTGGCATTTGAGTTTGATGAGATCTTAAATCCTTAGGGGCTTGGTGCTTTTTTATCTCTCTTATTTCTTGGTGAAAGTATTTTGATGCTATGGTATATTTTATTGAGAGTATGAGTATGAGCTCATAATCCCACTAAAGTGGGGGGCTAAATGTTGTGTCATAAAATGTATCCCCATACATTTACATGCTCTCCTAGCCCTCACTATAGTGCTCCTAAATTTGTGCCCCCTAGTTTGATTGATCTTGCTCTTTTCATAGCCTGACTTCATGTGCATACTATTCTTCTGTCCCCTCCAAATCCTAATCCAACTCACCAAGACTGGAATATGAGACCTAGCATCCTATTCCTAGTGGACTATGCACTAGGCATCATAGTCCCCCTATACCATGGCACTAAGCATCAATGTTCAACCACAAAGGGCCCAAATTTGAATATTTTAATAGTCATATTTTGGTGAGAAAAAAATATTATCCAAGTTGACATTCTTTAGGGTTTTCACACACTTTTTTTCAAGTTGAGCATAAATGGAGGTCTCCCCCTCATTATTTTCTCATCTTATATTCATACATCACTCTCTCATCAAGCATTGAGCTAGAGTTCTAGTCATCTCTAAGGAATTAGAGAAGGATAATTAAGCATTAAAGGAGTTTACCACTCAATGTGGCATCCATGATCAAGTTCTTATGTTATCTCCATGAATGGAGACATGCAAGATCTTCCTTTCTAGCATCAAGTACCTTCCGCGAAGGCTTTAAGATAAGTATAATTCATTGGGGAAGGTATAACATTTTGATTCAACATTCTATACTTCAGATTTGTGGACTATTTCAAACACTATTATTGTAGGGAAGGTTAAATCCTCTTAGGGCTTGACTAAGGTAAGCCCCTATAGAACACAAATACCATTTCCCTATCTTGTATGTAGGTTCATAGATCCACAGGTGAATTAATACATATTTAAAGGAGGACTAAGACAACAATTTTTGGAACTTGAAACAAGGACTAGGATGCTTTAGTATGTTTCACATAGTCTATGCCTATTGAATTAGTTTGGCACTTTTTTGGAAGATTTTTTTACTAGACATCTCAAAGCAATGTTTTGGTTCTGCATCCATAAACAATATCAATTTTGGGTCTACTGGGATGATGTTTCTAAGTGACTTAGTCCTAGTGTCTCAAAATCCTCTTTTCAGATTTGCATTCTATATTGCTTTGTTAGACCTATAGTTCTCCATTTATGTTGATAACTACTTGATTTCATGTCTTTTACCTAGTCTTAATTGCACATTAATATCAAAACAAAACCAATCAAAAAAATTAATAAGGGGTATCTTCCTAAACCACTTTCCATTTAGCTCTCACTTTCATCCATTGGCTTGAAGTTGAATTAAGTGTTGATTCCCCCTAATGTAATGTTAAAGTGAAAATAACTGTAGGCTTGGACTCTAAAGTTCATAGTTAGACCCCTACCCAATTTCCCCATAATTTCAGGGTGAAATCTTATACCCACATTATTTCTCACTTGGTTTTGTGTTTATTTTAAGGGAGCTCTGTATGATGCCTAGATAAATTGAAAAAATACATGATATCATGTAAAGAAGTTAAATTCCTTTCATTATATTGTCCACACTATTTATTCCCATTCATATTTATGTACTACTTATCCCTTTGAGAAAATGTTCACACACCCTCTTACATTCACCCTATTAACTTAATAACGATAATCATGTTCACTCTTATTGACATGCACATTTTATTCATCAAAATTTGCCCCCCCTACTCTTTATCTCAAGACTAGTTTATGATCACAAGGTCATCCTCACAATCACAAACTTGCCTCACCCAAATTTAACATATTAAATTCAAATATGACTAATTGACCACTTTACACTTCTTGTTTAAGGTTGACTAAATACAAGTGTTTGTAATATGTTTTAATATCCTTATATTTAAAGGCATTTGATCCATTCTTTCTAATCATTGGGTGACTTAAGAGCCATGTTCTAATATCATTCATATTAATACTTTAATTGATGAGCTAAAATGAGGTTAGTTTTACACTTTATAACCATTTACATTACTAACGATTGTTGTATTCAACCATTGTTTAATTTTTAAGGATTGAGCTAAGTGAAAACTTCTTGCAATGTAATGATATTCATTTAAGACATTTTTAAATATCGGTAGGCGCGTAGACTTTCGAGAAATACAAAGAAGAAATTATGAGTAATTAGATGAACTAAAGGACAAAAACTAATATGATACACATGACAAGTTTGTGGTTGCAAATTAGTTTTAAGCTTATTATATCCATCTTTTAATAATTCTCTATGCGTTCATTAGTCCTACAACTAAGCACACATATTTCCTATTTAGATTCTCACATATTTCACTCACTAAGATCAATATTCAAATTGTTTCAACTCAACAATTAATTTAGTTTAGAATTATTATATTTACATTAGACATTTTATTGGATTAGCTTAGACCAAGCTTAAAAAAAGTCCATTTTGATTCATGATAATTATAATTATATTAACAAGCATTACCTACAACAATAACAAGGACACCAATTTTTATTGAGCTTACAATTATTGTTTTTAAATACAAATACATATAATATATACAAATTTAAGTATTAAAACATATATAATTACATAATGTTTACTACATTTTTAAAAGTAAAAATAAATTAAAAAATTATGAAATTAATAAATTATATAAAAAATAATACAGAATTATATTATAAAAAAAATTATAATAATTAAAATAGATAATAATATTTAATATGTATATAAAATAAAAAATAATTGAAATAACAATTTTCTTGAATAAACGACAAGTTCTTTATTTTCTATTCTTATAATTAATATTTTACTCTTCATTAGTAGTTGTTATTTAAAAAATTTATACTTACTAAATTATATTATATATAAAATAAATAATTTATTTGTATCTTATATACGTCCATATAAGAAAATGATTATCTAACTTGTATCATAAATTTAATATAAAACCTCCAAACCATATTTTAAAATATCTAAAATATCTATATATTTTAAAAAATTAAAAAATGAATTTGAAAAGTTTTCTGGTTGTCTAAAGAGGCCAAATGACAACTCCCGTAAATCCTATTTCAGCGAACGCTAAATACAATAACATATTTTATATCCGAATGAAAGCTGAACCGAAGGCATAGATTTTTAGTTCATTATAACATGGCAATATCCTTTTTCGCCTGCAGGCTTCATTCACATTCTCAGTCAAATCCTCCATTCATTTCTCTAGCTCCCAACAATTCTGTCAAACAAGCCCTGTATAGTCGTAATCATCTATCACGCACTAGTAGTAGAAGAAAATTGCGGTGTCAAGCAATATTTATTGATCCTTCAAATATATTATTTGTTGACATATACAAGCCACCAAATTTGCAGACTTTTATAATAGCCTCGAGCGTTTTGACTGGAATTTTATTGTCTCTGTACTTTGGTTTGAAGGTAAGCAACACCCATATTTTGGAAACACTTTTAGCCAAATGTAGGTGGGAATGGTACGCTTTTGTAGCCTATTCTCAGTAATTGTAGCAGCTTAAGAAACGCTTAATATGGATTATTGATATGTTTAAAGATTTTATGTTTTTCTAGAAGTAGGCTTTTATGAAATTCTGGATATGGAGTGTGTGTAAAGAGTAATTATGAATAATTTACAATGTACAGGGCGACCCTGTTCGCTGTGAAAGGTGTGCAGGAAATGGTTAGAAATCTCTTTCCCACGCCTTTGTGTAAATGCATGAAATCACACTGAAATTATAAATGGAGATGAATAATTTCTTCGGGTTTGCTTAAAAGACTTTGGCCCTGTTCAAATGCTTGACATTTTTAAGTCTGGAATACAAACACCATGATGAGTTGAAGAGAAATATTGTTGAAGTTTATGATTTTTAAGCTTGGTAGGGGCTTTCTTTAACAGTGATCACGCTCATGTTGTGGGTTGCCTCCTTAGGGTGGGGGACTTTAATAACTTGGGACGCACCAGTTCGTGGACACGGCTCAAGCTTGAATACATGCCATGATTACTTTAGTAAAAATGATTCAAATGTACCTCAATAATCATTGCATGAGAAACTAGCTGCATGTCCATACACATCTTATAGTGGCGTGGGATTTGAACCCGGATCACACCCTTTTGAATTACCCTTCAATAGAATTATGTCAGAACCCCAGGACTTGTTTGAGCTGAATTTGGGCTCTAGTTAGACAGTCATTGGATTAATTAATTTGCTTTTTTAATTCTAGCGTGGTGTGGCCTTATTGGCGCTCTTAAGGGTTTTAATTATTGGCTGTGGTCGGGAGGCCTTTGATTTTTGTGACTGGAAAAGGGAACACAGACAATGTTTTCAACTATCAGGAGAGTTCATGCTCTAGCATTGATTATTTGCTATTATCTTTCAGACCTAATTAAGGCTCATTAACAATCAAGAGTTTTCAATGAAGGGAAACAACCTATTGCTTTGTAGGGTCAGGAATTACTACATGGATCCATTGATTAATAGATGTATCATGTAAACTGTCATTTGTTCGCTTTGCACAGCTTCCTATTTCTATTTTTTAATTTCTTCACAAAAGCATTATGTTTGACATATTTCTTTCTTGTATATCTACCTGGCTACTGCACACTTTGATTTGTAATGCAATATGATATAAATTGGAATTGAAATGATGTTATTATTCACAAATGACATGAGTCAACCTATAGGACTGGAGTGCATTTTCTGGAATAATTGCCAGAAAAAATCCACGTGAAAGGTAACTGGAAAATTCTTTGCTCTGGAAAAAGATATCAAGACTTATTTCTATGTTTTACTAGTCACTTGAATTTCCAGTGTTTGATTTTATACAATGAGGAACATTTGAGATCTTAGTTTGTAGTGTCATTTCCAAGCCTAGCTGGACTTAATGTGACCAAGCAAGTATTATTGATTCCCTCAAGTAATCAGTAATGCATGACATTCTGCAGAAAATTAATGCAAGTCATGACATGAAACATTGGGCATCACACCTGCAGAAAGTTGGCTTTGGTTACACCTGTAGAAAGAAAGGCTCACGATTCCTCACAAGAAGATCAGATCCCTTCTCTATATATTATATACTTCCACTGAGCAGGTGAGAGATGACACCTTGAGCATATCATCCCTTGCATTGGTTTGCGTCCTGCTTTTTTTTTTTTGAAAAAGAGGAGTAAAATTTTATTGAAACATCAATAACAGTACAGAGTAGAAAAACAATAAGCCCAAAGAGAGGCCAGTCCAAACGGGACCTCAACTAAAACCTCATATCTTCCCTAACAATCTCCTCCAAAGTTTGAACATAATCTTGTGGCAATTGTCCCCAGTCACTCACCTGCCAACCATCCAGTCTCTCAGAAGCCCACTTAGCCAAACAATCAGCAGCCTTGTTCCATTCATGGGGGATATAACAGAAAGAGACTGACTCCAAGGAGTCTCTCAAACAAAGGGTCTGCCTGCCTACCACAACCAAATGCCAATCAACCTCATCCATCCTCTGCCGATTCAGCATGTAAACCACAACTTGGGAATCAGACTCACAGATAATCTTCCGCTATCCAAGAGAGCAACCTCTTTCTAATGCCAAGAGAGTAGCTAGAGCCTCAATATAGTTATTAGTATGCTGGCCCTTATACACGGAGAAGAGGAAGATCACATTACCTGCACTATCCCTGCCGACTCCTCCAACTCTAGCATGCTGGGGATTTCCTCTGGACGAACCATCGATATTAATCTTCAAGGTCCCTGAAAGAGGGGGGGGACCACCTGCCATCTCATTGAGCCCTCCTCTTTGCAAACCTACCCCTAGTTTGATGTCTTTTGAAAAAATCATCATTAGGGTCAACACCAAAAATCCTCAAATTTTGGACCATCAGAGTCAATTTCCAAAGAGAGGTCACACTTAGCCATCAGAGTCTCCTGAACCATACTATTAACTCGCAACCAAACCTGTTGTGCGAGCGTCCTCCTATCTTGGAAAATTCTGCGGTTTCTTTCTAGCAACACTTGCCAAATAATAAAACAGGGACGAATGTCCCAAGCCACATGGAGGAAGGCAGTCTTGGTAGGGGTTCGGCCCAAACAGCTCCAAAACTCAACCAAAGAATCAGCATGAACACATGCACGCTTCCAAACTCCCCACCACCAATGCCAGATTTCCTTAGTGAAAGGACACTGGAAAAAAAGATGAGAAATACCATCCTCATTCTAACAACAGAGAGAACAAATAGAAGACCCTTGAAAACCTCTCTTCAGAAGATTCTCCCAAGTGTGACATCTGTTATGAGCCACAAACCACAAGAAATAATTACACTTGGGCCAAGAAAATTTGTTCCAAACTTGCTTCCACTAGGGAACATGTGCCTCCCTAAAAATAATCCTATCCAGCTCTTGATAACCTGAAGCCACAGTAAACTTACCCTTTGGATTAGGGCCCCAAGCAAGAATATCAGCCCTTGCGAGAGAGTTACACATCCTACCACCCAAGATCTTGGCAAGCTCCTCTCTATCTTCAACAAAACCCCCAAGAGGCCACTCATGTGGTTCTTTCCATCTGATTGCCTCCCCCATTCTTCAAAAAACATTAAAGTCCTCCACCCGACTCCATCCCACCTCAAGAAAAATTGTACTAAGAGCCTGGAGATGAGAGAATTGGGAGAGAACAGGGGGAAGCCCATCTCAAGAGTCCCTCCAAAACAAAGCCTCCACACCCCTGTTACAAATCCAAAAAAGAACTTGCTTAACCAACTGAGCCCCTCTCTTCAAAGCATTCCAAATTATGGAGCCACTACCTGACAAAATGCACCGAGGAACATCCTTACCATCCACTCCCCCTAAATATTTAATATTTAGGATTTTGGCCCACCCCTAATCTTGATTGGTACACCATCTCAAAAAATGTTTAGCTGCCAGAATGTGACCATTTAAGCCTGCTTGACGTAATCCAAGGCCACCATCCTGTTTTGATCTACAAACCACATCCCATTTGACCAAACTCCACTTTGAGGAAATTAGATTAGTTGGCCAGAGGAGTTGTCTAGAAAGGGCTTCAAAATCCTTTATAAAGCTTGGAGGAGCTATCTGCAAAAAACATCAATAAATGGGAAGGGCCTGGATCACTAATTTCAAGAGAGTTATTTTGCCAGTAGTAGAGAGCCATCTAATAGTCTAGTAGCTGACCCTATTCCGGAACTTATCCATTATTTCCTACCAAAGTCCCTCAGGCAACCTCTCCTGTCATGTCCCCATTTTGGCTGACATCGTTTGGCATGACAGATTTGCCTATCATCGACTCTCGTAGGCAAATGGTTTGGAGAGAGGGTCATTATGTTGATCATTTGATTGCATATTGCTGACAGAGCCTACATCCAGTTTGGGCCTACATGCAGTTGTAGTGGAGCCTACATCCAGAGTGAGCCTACATCCAGTTTGAGCCTACATCCATTTGTAGCAGAGCCTACATTCAGTCTTGAGCCTACGTTCAGTCGTAGTTGGGCCTACATTCAGTTATGAGACATTTGGGCCTACATTGTTATAATTTTGAGTTGAGAAATGTACTTTATTATTATAATGTTATTTTATTATAAAGTACATTATAATTGGATGTTTCTAGAAGTTCTAGCAACTTCTCAAGGAAAAGAATAAATAAAGGGCTTGGGCTTTCATTTGGACATGCTTGGATTTGTATTTTCTTCTATTTCTTCATTGTGAAGCAATTTGTAGTCTTTGGTCTGCAAATTCTATTCGATCTTTGGGAACGAATCACTCCCTTGGATTGGCATAACTGAGGTAGTGAAATATCTACTGAAGGGTTGCAAATTTGGAGTTGGTACTCAGCCATCTCATTGGTACTTCATTGAGAATTTGATGTAAGGGTTTGTTTGTGATTGAAACAGCATTTCAGAAGGCATTTTTAGTAGGGCCGAAATTATAGGAGGCAATTTTTAGCAGGTGCGAAATTATAGGCGGCCGTTTTTAGCAGGTCCGAAATTATAGAAGGCCGTTTTTAGCAGATCCAAAATTATAGGAGGATGGCCAATTTCTGAAGTATTGAATTTGAGGGTTTGTATTTGTGGTTGGAATAAAGGTTTGAATTCACCTCTTGCATTGGTGAATTAATTTGGCAAAGGATTGAAGACAAATTGGCACATTTTCAGACTTTCAATATCAGGGTGTGGAATCAAAGTTTTGTTCATATCTCCTAATTCCCTTAGAGAATATTTTTATGCTTTTGGGAGGATCTTAGTACATCCCTGGCGGTCTATTTCATAGCAATTTGGGGTGTTAAAAACCCTCACTGAATTTCCTAGAGAAGCCGTACAGTACAGCCAGGTACAGCCCTGTACTTGCAGGCAGTACGACAGAGTTGGGAGGTGGAGTTTGGGACTGTTCCAGTCCGTATTGCATCAGCGGTCTTCATCAGACATTGGGAAGCGATTAACAAGTTCCATTAATGGTTTTTGGTTGCATTTGATGACAAGGAAATTGTAAAAATTGCATGTCTCAGTCACTGCTACGGCAGTCATACTTAGTCACTGTTATAGCATATTCAGTCAGTCATTTATATTGTCAATTGTCATTATAGTAGCATGTTTTTGATGGTACTTTGAATGGAGTAAATGAATGCCTTGTATGTTCATTGTATCAGTCATGTATGCAGTCCATAGTATTCAGACTTTGCTATAATACAAACAGTTTGTAGTGATCATAAGAGAGATCAGATTTGGCATTGATATTTGTAGTATTGTCTAGTGTTGGAATCAGTCATTCATTCTCAGAAAAAAACAGTCATAGTTATTAGACATTGCTATTGGTTCAGAACAGCAGAGAGTGCATTGATAGGACTTAGTTTTTGGTTCATATGTTCATGTCCTAGTTCGTATATTGTAAACAGTCCATAAAAACAGTGCTCATATGTAATAGATGTAACAGTCATATATTGCAATCAGAATTGGAGAAGTTCAGGATATGATAGCATTGAGTGATATTTAGAATTGCATTGTTATTTGAGTTCTTCCATTTTATTGCATATTGGGATTGTTATCTCAATAACATTTGGTGCCCAAAACAAATAAACATCATTGCAAACAAGACCATTCAAGTGCATGCCAACTGTTTGACGAATTTACACGGATCAGATTTGGGGTTTTTAGTGATCCTACTAGTGAGGGTCATTACAGTGGTATCAGAGCGGTTTTCTTGCCATCCTGTTGGGTAAGAACTGTCTTTGCATGAGTGACCAACACTTGATTGATTTCAGTATGGATAGGAATAGTACAGGGTTTCAGAGGACACGATCGTGGGCAATAGATAGACACATTAGAAATGATGGTTATTCAGACATTCAAGATGAACTTAAGAGAATAGACCAGAACTTGTCTGAACAGTGGAATAAGCACCACCGTGTGATGAATGATATACTGTCTGACCCAGCCAAGGTGAATAAGTTGTCAAGTTTTTTATTTGGCAGATCTTCTCGCAGGAGAGATAACATAAGATCGGCTAACACAGTTACCAGAAACCTTCATGAGGATTTTGAGAAACAAGTTAGCATTTCGACAGATGTTTCAGTTTCTACTGAGCCACAGGAGGAAGTGGTGAAGGACACTATGCAGGTTGATAGTAACTGTCAACTTGGTACTCAAGTTGAGACAGTTGTATACAGGTTGCTTGAGGACGATGTCACAAGTGCTCAGATTGGTTTGGTTACGACAGGCAGTGACTATAGCATAGTGGGTTCAGATGATGATTATGAGGATGCTGTTGTGCATGATGGTGAGATACCTGGTAGAGATGAGCAGACATTGGGCATTCATGACTTTGCTGAGAGAGAGTACCAGGCACAGTTAGATGCTTCGTCACATGAGGTTGAGGCTGGCAGTACTTCACATGATTTGTCCAGCCAGCTAAAGGTGAGCGTAGACAGTGTTGTGACTTCATTATCTCATCATGACAGGATGCGGGATATGATAGAGGATCACATCTAGATGATTCAGTTACAGGGCAGACATAAGGAAGTTCAGGCAGAGTCTTCTTGTGTTGACTTACAGGCGATCAGGGAAGGAGTGGGAGCGATGAAGATGAGTTATTCACATCTTCTTTCAGATCGTGACCATCTTCTTAACCTTGCCGGAGTCTATTCAGATGCCTTGAGGAGGAAGGAGGAGGAGATTGACAGGCTTTCTCGAGAGCTTGAGGATACTCGAGTTTCTTTGGTTGGTATTCCTTTGGCATCACGGGACTCTGAGAGACATGTTGATTTGATACAGGGAGATATCATAGGCACACCGGATTGTGTGATTGACACTGATGATGATTGCAGTATGATTGATCCTGATGATGTTATAGTAGTTGAGGATAGTACAGTTGATCAGAGTCGTGCAGCGGAGAGACATGTGGATGGGTATGGCGTGGAGTTGAGTTCAGCTTCATCTTGCACACTTGATACTCAGCTTTCTGCGATAGGCAGATCACATGTGGTTGATATTGTTGTGAGTTCATCTTGCTTTCACATCCAGGATTCAGGGACAGTATCAGACAGGTATGTGGAGTTAGTTGGTATTAGTCCTATTACTCAGGTGAGGAGTTTGCTTGAGTTACCAGCTGATCCTAGTTTACGGATATGGACCCGGGATTGTCATATTGGCCTTTGGGATTATGTTGACTGGAGATCCTTATCACCTATTGGTAGCAGTAATTGTTCAGGTGCTCTCATGGATTTGATTAGCAGATTACATGGTGTTCTCATTCATAGCAGCTTGCCAGATGCTAGTATTAGTTTTTATACACCGGTGTTGGGAGTTGTGTGCATTTCTAGTCGACCACTCAGGGTGCAGTGGGTTTGTGATGATTCAGGCACATCTGAGATGTTAGTGTTTACAGGTGAGTCCCAAGATCGTGTTGCTACAGATGACATCCAGGAGGGTGCTGTGGATAGTCTTGAGGACTTAGCTTCCTCAGCAGATTCTTTCAGTACAGTGGATTGGGATAGTGATGCTACAGTCTTTGGTACTCCGTGTGCTGATATGAGCATTGGAGTTGGTTCGCAGAGTTTGGATGATAGGATTCCGGAGCTCAGTGATTATGAGTTTACTACTTTGGACTGTGCGTCAGAAGAGGATGGTAGGAGACAGTCTGGCCAGCACTATCATGTGGTTAGTCAGCTGAGAGTTAGTGAGCGTGACATTGCTATCGCTTGCGAGTATTTTGATGTTGCTCGTCAGTTGTTAGTAGTTTACGGATGGGGTTCTCCTACTAGTAATGAGCAGGGAGGCAGTTATCTTTCCTTGATGGAGATCCATTCTTTATGGGAGGCTATCCGGATTCTGAGACAGGATTATATGCATTTGGTAGCCGACAGAGATTATCTTATGGAGTGGGGCAGTATAGCATATGATGCATTATTGGTCAAGAAAGATGAGGTGAGTGAGCTTACTCGGCAGCTCGAGGTGACTTTTGAGTTTCTTGAGAGTACACAGTTGGCTTTCGAGGATTCACAGTTTCATTTGGCTGAGGTGACCATGGAGTTAGAGCGACTTCAGTCTTTACCAGATTCTGTACAGTCACAGATCGTGGTGTCTGGTGATCCGAGGATGTCCATGGTCGAGGTTGATAGAGGCAGTGGAGATGAAGATATATCTATTCTCGATACTAGTAGTGGCATATCTTATTCTCTTCCACTAGAGGCAGGTTCAGTTGAGTTGGGCATTGCAGCTGAGTATTGTGGTATGTTTGACATGATGGTGGTCTCTACTATTGATGGCATGGAGACTAGTGATGTTGTACCAGAGATCATGAGTGATGTTGGTGTGCCAACAGTTGACTTGGTTCCTATTAGTGATACTACTCCTTTGGAGGTGTCTTCGGAGATAGTGGTTAGTTCGGGCTTGGTTAGTGATCAGTTGCATTTAGCTTCATCTGGATGGCAGTCTGAGCCACTGACTGAGATTGGCGCATTCTATCGGCATTACACTGTGAGGTATGCTCATCAGTTTGCCTTTGATGACCATGATGATGAGATGATGATATGTAGATGTACTTTGGTTCCTAGTGCTTGTCATCAGTTATGGGATGGTTTGATGCTTCGGAATGAGTGTTGTGATGGGTCATGTCCCCTTTTTGGCTGACCTCGTTTAGCGTGTCGGATTTGCCTATCCTCGACTCTCGTAGGCAAATGGTGGAGAGAGAGAGTCATTTTTGTAGATCAGATGGTTATATTGGCTTTTGGAGAAGTTTAAGAGGTTATATTTTATTATTATGAGTTATCGGGGCCTACATGTTCTAATTTTAAGTTGAGTTGCACTTTTTGATTTATAATATTATTTTATTATAAAAAGTGCTTTTTAATGAGATTTTATAAAGGAGAGTTCTAGAAGTTCCAGGAAAAGTGAATAAATAGAGGGCTGGGCCTCTCATTTGCACATGCTTGGTTTATGATATCTCTTGACTTCTTCATTGTGAAGACATTTGTGGATTTGGATCTGCAAATTATTATTCAGTCTTTGGGAACGAGTCACTCCCTTGGATTGGCAACTTTGAGGGTGTGAAATATCACTTGAATTGTTGCAATTGAGGAGTTGGTATTCAGCCATCTCATTTGTGCTTCATTGAGATTCAGTTTTGAGGGTTTACTTCAGTTGGAATAAGGGTTCCAGTTGTGCCCTAGCATTGGTGGATTGATTGGCAAGGGTTTGAGGACATAAATTGTGCATTTTCAGAACTGCCAGTCCAGGGTTTGGAACTACGTTTATGCTCATATCTCTTCATCCACTTGGCGGAATATTTTATAATTTTGGAGGGTTATAGCACAACCCTAGGCGCCCCTTTCCATACAAATTTGGGGTCCCAAAACATTGGCATTTATTTTATATTGCTGACGCCCCAGGACAGTACAATACGGCCCTGCCTGTTGGTGACTGCTGTTCGCATTTGGAGGTCCGTTTGGGGGCAGATTGGAGGTCATCTACAACGGTTTCAACATCAGAATTTAGTCTCCACACAAAGGCTTCGAAACAGGTTCTTAATGCTCTAAAAATATATGTACATTTTGGTAAATTGTGATCAAACAGTGACTGTCTGTATTCAGTCCAGTATTGGCATTAAAACAGTCTCAGAATTGTTGCATCGTATTGGGATATTGTTCATTGTTTTGACAAGGGTTTATGTAATAAATTTGCATAGTTGTGACAGTCTACAAATCTGATATTGTATTCAGACTATGAAATCCAGTCATTAATAGAGATGCCAGTTCAGTCCTAGATAATCAGTTGAAATCAGATTGCATATGAGGGTTTGTACATTAGCCTCAATCTATGTTAGTATTTACATGCATATGAATTAGACATCAGTCCATTATTCTCAGATATTGCTATCAGTGATTGTATTGGTTGGTATATTGTCATGATTTGTAAGGGACATTGCATTGAAATCTGAAAAGTATTGTCACAGTCTGAGAATAGTTATTTGGAATCAAATAATTGTAGTTGGATCAATATAGTTGCAATTATGTTGGCTGTCATCAATCAGTGATCATTTGAATAGCTTATATTCCATTGTCGCTCTATTGTATTTCATTGCTATATTGGCATTGTTCTTTGTGGATTCGTTGCACCACAATTACCTCTGTTCAGTATTTACATTCGGTGGGGCTAATCAGTTTGCATGCCAAGTGTTTGACGAATTGCCTAAGTTCAGTTTGAGAGATATAGTGACCTATATAGTACGGGTCATTACACGATAGGTTCTGCGGTTGACATCTTGATAGTGCATGACTTAGAGCAGGAGTTTGGGAGTGATACCTCAGCGGTTGTTGTTATTGATTCTACTCTTTTGGCTATGTCATCTCTTGACTTAGCTGGTGATCAGCCGCAATGGGTTGTATTACCTGTGCATGGTGAGCTATTGACTGAGGTTGGTTTTTTTTATCAGCATTATACTGCAGGGCATGTACATCAGTTTGCATTTGATTCATGTCTTGAGGAGTTGATGGCCGTCAGATTTGGTTTGGGTTCTAGTTCTTGCTATCTATCATGTGATGATTATTCGCCATCAGCGGTCCATGGGAGTTATGGTGATGTAAGTGTGGCTGGTGATCTGCAGAGATATGTTGATTACAGTTGGTGTACAGTGTGTGGATTCTCCGAACTGGGTGCAGTTTCATTTCAGAGTGTTCACCATTGTCGCAGAGTTGGATTGTGCGCTCTACATAGGCCAGTGGGATGTGTTGGTGATATTTACTATGTTGGCAGTTTGAGTTGTCCTCTCTACTTGGGTTCTGATATTTCGAGAGTTTGTTTCTCGTGGTTTCCTGACACTGGCAGTTGTGATGTTGGAATTTGGTTGAGTTGTATTTGCCAGTTTAATTATGGATTCCTCTTGATTATGTTTCAGAGAATATTGCAGGAGCTTGCGTTGATTGACAGCAGTTTAGATCATGACTACATTTGGGATCCAGGTGGATTGATTAATTATTTGTTTAGCCATTGCTTGGGGACAAGCAATTTCAGGAAGGGCGGACTATCATGTCCCCATTTTGGCTGACATCATTTGGCATGACGGATTTGCCTATCATCGACTCTCGTAGGCAAATGGTTTGGAGAGAGGGTCATTATGTTGATCATTTGATTGCATATTGCTGACAGAGCCTACATCCAGTTTGGGCCTACATGCAGTTGTAGTGGAGCCTGCATCCAGAGTGAGCCTACATCCAGTTTGAGCCTACATCCATTTGTAGCAGAGCCTGCATTCAGTCTTGAGCCTACGTTCAATCTTGAGCCTACGTTCAGTCGTAGTTGGGCCTACATTCAGTTATGAGACATTTGGGCCTACATTGTTATAATTTTGAGTTGAGAAATGTACTTTATTATTATAATGTTATTTTATTATAAAGTACATTATAATTGGATGTTTCTAGAAGTTCTAGCAACTTCTCAAGGAAAAGAAAAAATAGAGGGCTTGGGCTTTCATTTGGACATGCTTGGATTTGGATTTTCTTCTACTTCTTCATTGTGAAGCAATTTGTAGTCTTTGGTCTGCAAATTCTATTCGATCTTTGGGAACGAATCACTCCCTTGGATTGGCATAACTGAGGTAGTGAAATATCTACTGAAGGGTTGCAAATTTGGAGTTGGTACTCAGCCATCTCATTGGTACTTCATTGAGAATTTGATGTAAGGGTTTGTTTGTGATTGAAACAGCATTTCAGAAGGCATTTTTAGTAGGGCCGAAATTATAGGAGGCAATTTTTAGCAGGTGCGAAATTATAGGCGGCCCTTTTTAGCAGGTCCGAAATTATAGGAGGCCGTTTTTAGCAGATCCGAAATTATAGGAGGATGGCCAATTTCTGAAGTATTGAATTTGAGGGTTTGTATTTGTGGTTGGAATAAGGGTTTGAATTCACCTCTTGCATTGGTGAATTAATTTGGCAAAAGATTGAAGACAAATTGGCACATTTTCAGACTTTCAATATCAGGGTGTGGAATCAAAGTTTTGTTCATATCTCCTAATTCCCTTAGAGAATATTTTTATGCTTTTGGGAGGATCTTAGTACATCCCTGGCGGTCCATTTCATAGCAATTTGGGGTGTTAAAAACCCTCATTGAATTTCCTAGAGAAGCCGTACAGTACAACCAGGTACGGCCCTGTACTTGCAGGCAGTACAACAGAGTTGGGAGGTGGAGTTTGGGACTGTTCCAGTCCGTATTGCATCAGCGGTCTTCATCAGACATTGGGAAGCGATTAACAAGTTCCATTAATGGTTTTTGGTTGCATTTGATGACAAGGAAATTGTAAAAATTGCATGTCTCAGTCACTGCTACAACAGTCATACTTAGTCACTGTTATAGCATATTCAGTCAGTCATTTATATTGTCAATTGTCATTATAGTAGCATGTTTTTGATGGTACTTTGAATGGAGTAAATGAATGCCTTGTATGTTCATTGTATCAGTCATGTATGCAGTCCATAGTATTCAGACTTTGCTATAATACAAACAGTTTGTAGTGATCATAAGAGAGATCAGATTTGGCATTGATATTTGTAGTATTGTCTAGTGTTGGAATCAGTCATTCATTCTCAGAAAAAAACAGTCATAGTTATCAGACATTGCTATTGGTTCAGAACAGCAGAGAGTGCATTGATAGGACTTAGTTTTTGGTTCATATGTTTATGTCCTAGTTCGTATATTGTAAACAGTCCATAAAAACAGTGCTCATATTTAATAGATGTAACAGTCATATATTGCAATTAGAATTGGAGAAGTTCAGGATATGATAGCATTGAGTGATATTTAGAATTGCATTGTTATTTGAGTTCTTCCATTTTATTGCATATTGGTATTGTTATCTCAATAACATTTGGTGCCCAAAACAAATAAACATCATTGCAAACAAGACCATTCAAGTGCATGCCAACTGTTTGACGAATTTACACGGATCAGATTTGGGGTTTTTAGTGATCCTACTAGTGAGGGTCATTACATCTCCACTGATAGAGGAATTTCAAGATAGACAAAGGGAAGGCCTCCAATTTGGAACCTTAAAATCCTAGCAATTTTGGCTTGAATAGAAGCAGGTGTTTTAAAAAAGAAAATAAAGGATTTCTTGTCATTGATCTTCTGACCCAAGGCTTTCATGTATGTATCGAGAACCTTCCTAAAATTGGTAGCTTCATTGATTTTGGCAGCACCCATTACGGTAGTGTCATTCACAAAATGAAGATGTGAAGATGGAGGGAGGCCATGTATCTTCCAAGGCCCTCATCCATTAAAATGAAAAAGTACGGGGATAGGGGATCCCCTTGTTGAAGGCCTATAAAAGAATTAAATAACTCAAAGGGTGCACCACTAATGACGACCGCAAAGGAGAGAGAAGTGATGCAGCTCATTACCCATATGACCCACTCAGTACCAAATCCAAAATTAGTGAGGAACTTGTGCAAGAAGCTCCATTTGACCCTGTCATATGCTTTGGCCATACCCAATTTTATAAACATGCGCTTCTCCTTAGAAACAACCATAGAGTGCACCACTTCAGTTGCAATGATAACACCATCCAGAATTTGCCTGCCACCCACAAAACCACTTTGCTCCTCAGAGATTAAACTTTTAAGCCATGGCTTGAGCCTTTTTGCAATCAATTTGGTGATTATTTTATAAATTACATTGCATAAAGATATAGGTCTGTAGGAATCTAAATAATTGGCTCCTTCCTTTCTAAGAATAAGAGCAAGAAATGTAGTATTCATAGCATTAAGAATCTGTTGTTCCTGAAGGATTCCTGCACAACCTCAAAAAGATCCATCTTAACGATTTACTATGTTAAAATTCAATAGGAAATCCATTTGGCCCTGGAGCTTTACCCTTCTTCATGCCAAACACTACGCCTTCCACTTCAACTATGATATAGGCTTGCTAAGATCCTCATTCATCTCATTAGAAACTATGGGAGGGATACAATCAAGCACCAACCCTTCCTCCACACTAGCAGGATCCGAATCATCTGTAAATAGGTTCCCAAAGAATCACATAGCTTCCTAGGTAATCTCCCATTGAGAGGATAGGAGGGTCCCCTTAGAGGAAATAAGAGAAGTAATATAACTCCTCTGTCTATGTAATGTCCCCATTTACATGAGCATCAGAGTTTGATGGATTAGCCTATTATTGTGTCCCTCGTAGGCTAATTATTGTGGATAGAGGGTCTTTTGAGGTAGAGACTTGCTTAATGGAGACCCTTGTCTTATCCAAAATTCAGTATGTTCCAATTTGGTCTTTGTTTGTCTCAGATTGGACTTCGTTTGGGCTTAGTTTCATTTGCTTACTATTTATAGTAAGTCTAAGGTTGATAGAGATGGGCCTTTTAAAAGTGTGTTTTATTAATGATATATTATAAAGTCAACTCATTATTATAAAAGTAAATATTAAAATCATTAAAGAGCCATGCTAATGAAGATTCATGGGGAATAATTATAAAAGAGCCTTGGAGAGAAATCAAAATGGATCCTATTGTGCATTTGATTTTGGTGAAATTGTTAAGAGCTGAGAGCCAAGGGCTTCAGATATTTTGATCTTGTAGAATTGAGAATTCTATCAAGACTTTGCACTTTGAACTGGTGAAACTATCCAATGAACTGTGCTTGGAGGTGGTATCATTCAGTGCCATCCATTGTCACAAATTGAAGACATTTTGAGAAGAGGTTTCAGCATTTGGTTACAATTGTTATTGACAAGTTTGGGATTGTTTTTGATAGCAGACTGTATAATTTATGAAGGTCTGTGTTTTATATTTGGGCCAGCGTTTGAGCAGCCTACATCATTTGTAGGTAGTGGCTATTGTTTATAGGGCTGCATCCAACTTTCTGGGCAGCGATGATCATTCTAAGGGCTGCGTTTCAGTTGCAAGGGCCAGCGTAAACCTTCCAAGAGGCACGTTTTTTATGGGGTGCTGACTGTCATTGAAATCAGAGTTATCTTCTTGGACACATCAATCTCTGAGAGCTGCGATCACCACAAGAGGATTATTACAGCTGCTTATTTTCAGTTTCCAGGTTTCTCATTGTATATTAACATCATTTAATTTGGCACTTAGTACCTGTATTGGCATTCGAAAATAAGGAGTTACAAGGTTGTACAATAACTATTTGATGAAATGCCTTTGTTGTAGTTAGTCATTTCAGTTTATGTTAAATCACTAGTATGCATGCCAAGTGTTTGTGAAAATGTCCATTGGCTGTAGGTGCACATTTTAAATGTAGAAATCATATATATGCTTTTGAAAAGACCCAAAGAAGTTGATTTTGCACCTAGTTTCTTGCTAAGACATTGTAGTGTTAATTTGCAAGCATTTGAACATCATTTGAAACCATTTGAAGCGATCAAAAAATCAATCTGAAAACAAATAACAGCAAATTAGAGGTTTCATGACAAGTGTTTGACAATACTTCTTGAGCCTTAAATTAGCAAGTTACGGGCAGCTTAGCAAGGGGTATTACTGTCTATTTGTGTCCTGCTTTTAGTTCTAGAACTTTTTGACTATATTTTCCTCCCTTTTTGCTTTATGTCCCATTTTCAAATGTTGAACTTTTATAATCTATTTTCCGCCCTTGCTAGATGAGTTGAAACCTGATTTGCATACACTCATTCTCCATTTTCAATCTACTCATGATGACCGTACGAAACATTCACATAATTCAATTTTCAAATACAGGTCTATCTTCTTGTGTTTGCATGAATCCCTGATGTTATTTTTTGTATGCCAATGAATCTATGATTTTGTATACTATGTATACACTCTTATTGTTCTTTCTAGGCATCAGTACAATGTCTGCTTCCCTCTAACAATTTTGGTTTCCTGAAATCAGAAGTAAAGTTCCAATTCAGAAGACAATGCACTATGGACTAAATGTGTGATAATGGAAATTGATCAATACTGATATGGAAATTAATAAGACAGGAATTACTTTGGTAACTAATATTTGTCTGATAAAATAAATACATGAATTAATAATAGAGATGACAATGCATACTAGGTACATGAGTAAAATATATCTTTCTTTATTCTTCAAATTACTATAGAAGAAGACCAACGATGGTCAGTCAAGGATCAAAGTTGATTTGACTAGATCATACCCATTCTTTGGTGATACACAATCTATTTAAAGGACTTGATGGTTGCTGAGAGTGCATTCATTCCCCTATCAAATGCATCTGAGAAAGGTAGTTATTTGAAGCAACAAAATGGCACATCATCATTCAATAGAAAACACAATGCATACATTTATCGTAAACACTAATACATACATACATACTACTATTTTTCTAATCACAATACATAATGTCTACTATATCTCACCATAAAATGAGAAATCATCATTATAATCAAATAAAGAGATTGTAAGTATACCTTATTAATTGCAATTAATTATCTCAACACAATTTTTGTTAACATAAAGATACATTTCATCCATAAAGGACAACAAATTAATGTAATATGTAACCAACTATCAAAAGAACTACAATCAACACTTTGTGTCCAAAATGGGTGTCATTTGTCAAAGAACGACTAGATATAATGAGTGTGATATAGTCATAAAATGGTTGGGCCTTACACTTGAGATAATTGGGCAGTTGAAAATATTTGGAAAACCATGGGAGAGCATATATTACCAGCAATGGGATAGTTTAAATGTCTAATAGGGTATAATACATAAAAAATCTAGGGAAACATGAGGACACATCCGTGGGGATTTTTTGGCTGTCCCCATCATCATTATGTTTTGGAGACATGGGGATGCGTTAGAAACTTAGAAATATTCTTGGCCCATTGTTGATATCCTTTATAGGTCTGGAAATCAATGAGAAGAGATTTCCACAATCCATGATAATCCTGGATTCGATTATGTTTAATGTTTTTTGCATCAACGTTTCGAATCACACTCCGTGATCCATCATCAGGATGAAACATAGCGTAAGAGAGCACATGAAAACTTTTTGCATCAATGTTTCAAATCACACTCCGTGATCCATCATCAGGATGAAACATAGCGTAAGAGACCTGTGCTCTCTTACACTATGTTTCATCCCGATGATGGATCACGGAGTGTGATTCGAAACATTGATGCAAAAAACATTAAATACAATCGAATCTAGAAACTTTGGCAGACAAGGTTTGGAAATGACACTCAGTCATACAGGGCTGACTAAGTGTTAGGTCCCTCCCCTCTTGATTGTTTAAGGGCTTCTTATGCCTTTGAAACAATGTATTTGAATGCTAATTTTAATTAAAAACAATGTTTTTTTTGATAAGCAAAAGGAAGATGTAGGGGCTGCACTTGTCATATCAAGATATCAAAATATTACATTCATAATATGTCTTTTCAGACTAGGGATAATCAAGCACCAAAATCCCGAGAGACCAAACAGCTAAGAACCCCAAGACACCCGACCATTGACAATATCTTCACTATAGGAGATATATATGCCATTGTTTAACTCCTAAAGCAAAAAGGAGTTCCCAAATCGATAACCCTATACCCCTACAAATCTTATAAATTAACAAGGTCCAGTAGCAAAATGGAGCAATACTATAAACCTATTGAGAATTCCTAGAAACCCCAACACATACCAGACCATGTGAAAAGACACTATTTCTTTTTCCATTTACCTAAGAGGAGCCTAGTCTTGCCGCGGGCTGCAATTTGCATGTTCTTCCAGTGACATGAGCTGCAATTTGTGTGATGCCCTTTGAACTATCAAATGCTCCGGCTACTTCACAGTCTTGCATGAATCGTGTGTTCAATAAACAATTGCGGAAATTTGTGTTGGTTTTCTTTGATGATATCTTAGTATATAGCTAGGTGTGGGAGGAGCATTTTTGACACCTTGATGAGGTGTTGAGTATCTTAGTAGCTAATTCCCTTTTCTCAAAAGCCTCTGTGTGAGTTCGGTACGAAAGAGCTATTGTATTTAGGATATGTTAGTAGAAATGGCGGAGTGAAGGCACATAGGGAGAAGATTCAAGCTATACTTGATTGGCCACCACCATAGAACATGTCACAATTGAGGGGCTTCATTGGTCTATGCACATACTATAGACAATTGTGAAAGTGTTTTCTTTATTAACAACCCCATTAATAGATTCGGCTAAGAAGGTGCTTTCATGTGGACGGATGGGACTCAAAGAATCATAGATCACCTTAAGAAGGTAATGAGTACTTGTCCTATTTTGGCTTTACCGGGTTTATTTAAACCTTTTGTTCTTGAGTGTGATACATAAGGTATTGGTATTAGCGTTGTTTTGATGCAAGACAAGCATCCCATTGCTTATGAGAGCCAAAAATTGAATGACGGGGAAAGGAGGTTCTCTACATAGGACAAGGAGATGTTGGCAATCATGAACACACTTGAAAATTTTTGCCAAAATCTTGTGGGCAACAAGTTTCCAGTGAGGACTGATCAAATCACCTTAAGCATTTCATGGAGCAGAAAGGATTGATTAAGAGACAACAACTTTGGGTAAGTAAGCTAGAAGGGTATGATTTTGACATCAAATTTGTTGAAGGGAAAAATAATTTTGTTGTTGATACATTGTCTAGAAATCCTACATTTTGCTCACTGTTAGAAACTTCAACCTCTTGGAAAGATCATATACTAGTGGAATACTCAAAGAATTAGCATGCTTGTGATATTTTAGATGGTAAAATTGACGATGAAATGTAAAAGGTGTTGAATGGCGTTATCTATTATAAGGATAGAATCTACTTAGTTCTCAAAATTAAGACAAAAAATAAGATTTTTATTGCTTTTCATAACAATCAGCTTGTTGGTCACCCTGGTTATTTAAAGACATACGGATATGTTGTGAGGTTTTCACACCATCGCCCCAAAGAATTTGGGGACCCCCATTTTTTTTAGCAAGCCTTGACAATTTTCCTTGATTCGGGTATTTGGGTGCCTTAGCAAATTTTTGGGTGATTCGGAGGTTTTGGAATAAAAATTTTACATCTTCGATGTTTTTGAGGCGCCTGGGGGGTATTGCTTGTTTTCACCTTGTGCGAAACGTTGATTTTCTTAAATAGTCAATTTTGTCTCCAGGCCAAATGAAATTCAATGAGAAAATTTTATTTTAATATCTAGTGGGATAAAATTGCAAATTTTGGACTTGGATGAATTTTGAAAATTGATAAAATTGAATAACTTGAGATTTTCGAAATTTAATTGTGAAATTGGATATTTTTGGGAAAATCTTGTAAATTGTTGGAGAAAAATGGAAATTAAAAATAAATTTAAAATTGCCAAATTTGATTTAATTGCAAAATATTTCAAAATTAATTGCCAAATGGAAATTAAATTGCCAAATAGAAGTTAAATTGCAAAATGATTTTTGGGTTGCAAAATAATAAAAATTAATTTTGGTTGTCACGATTAAATGCATTAAAATCATATTTTTTGGGCTAAGTGTTTGTAATTTAGAAATTTAATTTGGGCCCCTTTGTGTGTTAAATTCAATGTATTTTAAGGCGTAAGAGGTGTGAAATTCAAGGTAAGTTATTAGGTCCACAATGGGGAAGGTTTAAAGCTATATTAGAGGCCTATATGACCTTTTTTCAAAATTTCAATTTTAGGGCCTATGATAATTTCGGATTTGGCTAATTTAAACCCATAATTTTGCACTAGGCTGGCCCAATTTTAAATTAAAATTAAATCCCCTAGGGCTATGCAATTTGTTTCATTTAATTCATATTAAACTTGACAATTTTAATTTATTTTTTTCCCTCCTACAAGGTCGGCCCTGCTTTTTTGAGGCAAAAAATTGGTATATAATGAAGGCTCTCCCCTCCTCATTTCACTCATCATTTTTCATTTCTCTTGGCAGCAAATTTGAGGAGCAACAAGAGCGAAATTGTTCAAGGAGGCAGCGAATTTGCTAAAGGAAGAGTTGCAAAATCTGGAAGGAAGGCAGCAAATTTATTAAGGAGGGTGCTGCGAATTAGAAGGGGGTAGACCTGTGATTTTTTTTAGGAGGCTGCATGCTGGGCAAGATTTGCAAAATCTGGGCAGCAGCCTTGCAAAATCTGGGCAAAGCACTTGCGAAAATAATAGTAAGAGGAGGCTGCCAACATAAGAGACTTGCGAATTTGTCTAGAGGGCTTACGAAAATCATAGAAGGAGCTACAGATTTGTCAAAGGCTGTTATTTGAGGGCAGATTTGCGAAATTTTTGGTGAGTAGATTGCGGATTTTTTTTGTTGATCTTCTTCTTCTTTGGTGGAAAAGTGATTATTTGGTGTAGAAAAGGAAAATTTTCGATTTTGAGTAAAGGCTGGTTGATAAAGCAGAATTTTTTCCTTGTTCTTACTTGGTTCTTCCCTCCATTTCTTGCTTGCATCATCCATCTATCACTTCGTCATTTCATCTAGGGCTTGAAGTTGGGAGATATAAGTGTAGTTTCCGTTTAGGATTTGGAGAAAGGAGATATAAGTGGTAGTCCCACCCCTAGGAACAAAGTTGGAGATATAAGTGTAGTCCATCTCATAAGTTTTTGAATAGGTAGAAATAAGTGGTAGTCCCATCCCTAGGCGGAGAGGCAGAGATAAGTGGTGTAATAGGCATTGAAGAGGCAGAAATATGCTAGTCCATCCCTAGGATTGGAGGGGTAGAGATAAGTCCCACCTCACTGTAGAAAGAAGGGGCAAAAATAAGGGCTAGGATGGCGGATGCTAGTGCAAGCAAGAACCTAAAGGGAATGAATACCAAGAAAGACAGGGAAGACATGATGCCCAAGACCACCTTCTCAAAATTGAAGCGAGTTGGTGACACCAACATCGGCACCATGGATATGATATAGTTGAAAGATAGGTTGATAGGAGGCCAGTCCTCTATGGCAAAGAAGATCTACAAGTGTGGGATTGTGCAAGCTGCCGCCTTCCCTCCTACCTTGCCTTGTTTGGAGTTGGTGATGGGGTGTGCATCTCGGCTAGATATTGTGACTAAGTCCATCATCTTTGATGAAGGAAAGAGGGTGTTGGCTAACATCAGCAGGCAGGTGGTAGAGGAAGTGTTCAATATATCCCAGCAGAAGGGCATGATAGTGGTGTTGATGGATCAAGCGGCCAAGTTCTTTCAAGACAGTCAGAATGCCTACCTCGCTCTACTAAAGCAGAATTGGTTGCACGAAGGCAAGAAGGGAGTCACCAAGTCATCAAGGCTCACTAGGTTAGATTTCAAATCAGAGTATGGCGACCTTATTGTGCTTCTCAACCGAGTCATGGGCTCCGCTCAAGGTATGCAGTTTGAAATTTGGATGTACTATTTTATTGAAGGAATCGAAAATGGAAAAAGAAAGTTTGATTGGGCTAGAATTATAAGTGAAAATTTAGAGTTGCAACTTAGGACAGTACAAAATCAGAAACAATTCTACATGGGGTCCTATCTTTTCTATTTGATTGCAAGACTGTATGAACATCCCGGACTTAAGGCTAGAGGGGTGATTGGCAATGCGCTCGGACAACGCTTGGTGCATGAGTGCTATCCACAGCTTCATTTGCACAGCACCAAGGGTTACAAGATATTTTATGGTGCCTTTTCCATGAAGACAGTAAGGGTACTGCAAGGGACACCTGCTAGGAGGCTCTCACCGGAAGCAAAGACAAAAGTCAAGAAGTATGGGAGTTGGTTCATCCAGTTTTCGCAATTCACTTATATTGGAGTGGCTGGATGCACGGCTTGTCCTAAGAGGCTTCTAAGGTACCCACCCGATAGGATGGTTTTGATGGAGTTGGCTAGGCAACTTGAGCAATATGACAATATGATGAAGCTCAAAGGTGAGACAGGGGTTACCTTCTCACTCATGATAGGCAATGATAGTTGTCCCAATCCTGTTGCCTTTGCAGTTGCGGAGAACCAAGTCAGGGACGGTGTGACAGTTAGTGGTGAAGGAGATAAACTAATCGATGTTGAGGCTCTATCAGTTGAGGAAGCAAGCCAAGCGCCTAAGGTCGTTGGTGATGCTTTGCTAGTCGAGCCGAATCCAGATTTGGGGAGATGCACTGCACCACTATGGTTGAGACAGATGCTTATGCCAAGGGGCGAGGTTGTGGCAGTTCGAACAGTTGAAGGCATTCAAGGGTTAGCCAAAGAGGAAAACATTAGTGAGGAGGCAGGTTTCATTGCAGATTGGATGAGATTTGAAGATATTTGAGGCTAGGCAAGGCTTGGCTATTCGTGCAAGCTAGTTTGGTTAGATTTGTGGACCTTGCAGGAAGTATGGCCAGGGCAGGTGCCCCTAGAACCCAAGAGTATTGAAGCAGAGGGGGGTGCATGCAAACCAAATTCAAGTAGGAAGGTTAAGAAAGGCAAGGATAATGAAGAAGGAAGGTGAGACGAAAGGTTGAAAGAGGTCAAGTTTGATTTCAACGTGGTGGCCAAGAGTAAGGCTCTCAAATTGCAAGAAGGTTCACATCCAGGCAAGCCATCGAGGCCAAGACAAGATTACCCCAAGTGCATAGAGACCTCACCCTTTCAAGGTCAGGACATCAGGTACAAGCAAGTTCAAGTGGTGATGAGAAAGTTTCTAAGGACGAGCTCAAGCATCCAAGGCTTCACCTCATCTCAAGGATTAAATAAATTTATAAGATAAGGTTGATGAGGTGGCAATTTCATGTGCATGCAATCAAATCATGCCAAGTGTCCTATGCTTTCATTGGTTGACAGATTATTGTAATTTTCTTATTGGCCCACAAAGTTGGTGCCCTCATGTAATTGGTTGAAAGATGGTAACCCTAATTAGGGTTTGTAGGGTTTAATCTTGGCCCTTAATCTTGGCCACTCATAATTTTGAGCCTCTATATAAGGCCATTTTGCTCTCATTTGTAAGAGAGAGTTATGTTAGAGAATTGTTGCCTAAATACTATCAAAATTGTTCTCTATTCATTGTTGTGGTTTGCATGGTGGATATACATGATCATTTTGGTGTATTGCATGTTTCTTCTCATCTCTCAAATTAAAGAAGGATTTCATTTCATGTTGTTAGCGTAGAAGTAGATGGCTAGTTGTATGGTGATGTTAGTGAATGTTTGATAGGGATCTATATACTAGGCCACTAGCATCCTAGCGGCTTGTTAGGAAGCCTTGTGTGGTAATCTAGTCCAATCGCTCCCAAGTTCTACTTGCATTTCATCTTTCCGCTTGTACTTCAAGTTGGGTTGGAAGATAGGTGTTAGTGTGAAAATCCTGAGTATCCCTTTGAATCATTGCACCAATGGAGGTAGCGCCGCAGGCAAGCTTTCATTTGGTTGGATCCCTGTCCATTTGCTAATTTCTTCATTCATAGGAGTAGTAGTAGAGCAATAAGTAGTTAGTGGTAGGAGTAGTTGAAAGTGAAAGTGATCGAGGAGAAAAGAACAAGTCAAGCAAGCGAAGTACCACCAAGTTATCTTTGAATGAACAACGTAAGCCCGCCTACATGATTAACCAGCAAATCACATTAATATAACTGAGTTAGTATCCACAGGTGTAAGGAACCTTGGAGTTGTCTCATGTTCTTCATGAGTATATACTTTTCAAGAGAGGGTTGAGTGTTTGGTATTCTATATCAAGTGTTCAATTGCTATATGTTATGTAGTGGTACAAAATTGACATCAACAGGATACATTCGTGAAAGATTTTCATGGAAAGGTACAGAGGATGATGTTCTTAAACATATGAGAGAGTGCATAGAATGCAAAAGGAACAAGGCTGAAGTTTCTTTTCCAGCAAGACTGCTACGACCACTTCCTATCTCCAATCAAAAGTGGGAACAAATATTGATGGATTTTATTATGGGGCTGCCTAAGGTGAATGGTAAGGACTGTATTTTTTTATGGTGGACAAACTTATGAAATATGCTCATTTTATGCCAATGTCTTTCAAATTTAAAGCACCACAAGTTATTGGTCTGTTTCTTGATCAAATTTTCGGACATCATGGAGCGCCAAAGAGGATTATAAGTGAGAGAGAACATATTCATCAGTACTTTTTGGCAAGAATGGATGAAGATGGATGGAACATAACTTGATCATATTACTAGTTATCACCCTCAAATAGATGGTCAAATTGAAATTGGCTTGAAGGCTACTTGAGGAACTATGTTTCAGGACTGCAAAAGCATGGGCAAAGTGGTTACATTTGGTAAAATTTTGTTACAATGCTGCCTATCACATGAGTATTGGCATAGTTCCTTTCAAAGCTTTGTTATTGATTACCGGTTATTGAGAGAGGGGGGTGAATCAGTAAAAGCTCCTACCTTAGTGTAATTCTCCACTTTTTGCTGTCCTTATGGATAAACAGAATATAATAGTCATTCACAAGCATAAACAGAATCACACAGATTAACACAGGTATTTATACGTGGAAACCCTTGGTTAGAAGGAAAAAACCACGGTGAGACAGAGCTCACAACTTCACTAGTACCAAATGAAGGCGCCTTGTTAGGAGCTTACAAATCACTGGTTAAGGTGCTACCTGATTAAGGGATTTTACAAAAGATCAGTTAAGATCTAAACCTTGTTAAGAGCTGCCTGGTTACAGGACTTTGAACATCAACAAAGATGTCACCTTGTTAGGGGATTTTTACAACGAACCGATTAGGTTCACCCTGATAGAGGGATTTCAATATGCTTTTAACACTTTATAGAAGCAGTGATCTATTATGACACTGATTGTCTGATTAGATCATACTTGTAGATCTCTTCCCCGGTTTGCTTGGCTATTGATCTTTCTTTCTTACTTCACCTTTGTGCCTGTAGCACTCCTCAGAAGATATATCTTCTCTGCTCTATGCAATCTCCAACTATGAACAACAACAACAACATATCTTGCGTTCTATGACCTATATTTATACAAGAGTGAACCTCTTGACTCATAGAACCGCCAGGAAGTAAACTTAACCATAAATTATGCAACACATGAAAGCTGTGCATTGTGATCTTGAGTTTTCCTTGAGATCATCCGTAGAGTTAAAGCTAACTTCTATTAAAAAAGCTAACTCCAATTCTGAGCGGTGGATGTCCCGTATAATTAGGCTTTTAACTCAAATTGATCCACAAAATCCGGATCAGATCTAACTTGTAGTTAGATCGGTATACCCTCATACCCGGTTTGTCCTTGTATGCTTCATAAGACCGGTACTGAGTACTTGGTTCGGTCTACCGGTGTATCTGTCGAAATAGTCAACCGGTGCATACACTCTGTTCTTCATCTACCAATGTCTTCTAAGTAATGTGAGTGACCGGTGACCCTTTACTGGTGTGAATGGGGTTTGTGAAATACACTAATGACAACTCATATTGCTAACAATCTTCCCCTTTGTCATTGGTGGCAAAACTATACACAAACTTCACTCACTAATCACAGTGCCTTGTATCGGTAGAACACTACTTCCCCTGACTGAGTGCTCCGGGTGAAAGTTCTGCACTGTCCTGTACTTTGTTGCCTTTGCACTAATCTTGTTTGCTCATTCCTCTGTATCTCATTCCTCTATATCTTTCATCTTCCCCTTTTTGCCTCCATAGGACAAAGGGTTAAGGTATTCTAATAAGATTACATTTGTAGCGTTGTGAAGATGTCCTTATAGATGTTCTTTGCAGAATGTAGGAATGGTGCCCATTGACCGGTTATATTTTCAATGTTCTTCTGGGCCACTTTTAGAGAAACAATAATGGTTTCCATATCTTCTACAGTTTTGTAGTCCGGTTCTTTGATCAGAGCATCTGTAGAAATAGCTGTTTGATGCATGATATCCAGTGTTTGGGCCAGAAGCATCTGAAATCCTATGACATCTTGGATTCTCTTATTCTCTTCTTCAGTTGTCTTTCTCAGGACTAGAGCAAGACTAGTCATTTCTCTGCTAAAGGTTGTCGCAGTTTTATTTTTGATTTCAAATTGTGTTAACAAGGCTCTTATGTCTTCTGAGGTCTTTGCAACTTTTTTAGTTAAATCTTGCAAGAATATCTCAAAATTTGAAGTTCTGCTCATCAAACCTCTTGCAACTTGTGTTTGTTGTTGAAGAACTTTTAAGTTGTCCAACAGAGTAGCCTTTATATCTGCAGCCTATTTATTAAGAATCTCCACTCTTTTCTTCGCATAGTGGTCAATTGCCACTATTTCTGGATCAGTTAGATCCTCACCAATTGTTTGAGCTAACACTTCCAGACTTTGATCAGAACCATATCCTGTTTTCTTTTAGTAAGCTGTTTTAGCTGTTTTGTTGATATTTTGCTGATGTCAACTATTGTATCGGTTGTCTTACTTCTTTTTGCTTCAGATTCTTCAGAGGATGAGAGCTTTCTTTTAGAGGAGCTAGGAAGAGTTTCCTGTTCCTTCTCTTTTCTCTGTTCTTGTGCCTTTGGAGCTTGCTCATGTTCTCTTTTATCCTGTTCGTCTGGCTTGTTCCCCTCTTTCGGTTTGTTTTTCGGTTGTTGAACTTGTATTTCAGGCATAGCATCATCTTCTTGATGCGAGGGCTCTTCTGGTGGGGCTTGTGCTTGTTGCCGCTCTTCAGCTGTATGATCACTTGCAGCAATTCCTTCATCTCCTTTAACTGATCTGTCAGTAGGAATATTGACAGAAGTCTGTCCCAATTTGACTGGTTCACTAGGGGTGAACATTTCTGTGAGAACTTCCTGTTCTCCAGTTATTGGAATCTGAGTTGCAATAAATTGAACAGGTGGATCTTCAATTGTTGCGGTGTGATCCTGAGGACCTGTTGCTTCAAGAGTATTGAAGTCATACTGCTGCCAGAAGTCTAGAGTCTCCTTGAAGACTTCATTCTCATACCCATTGAGAATCTTGGCAACTCTGTAATTTGTATCCAGATTCATAGATGCTTCCTCTAATAGAAGCTTTACTCTCTTGTCGCTTAGACCAGGTCTAGCTTTTTCTAGTGCTTGCCTATTGATCTTTGAATTTATTTCTAGACCGGTTCTCCATTTTGTTTGAAGCTTACTGTTTAACTTAGGAGGAAACTTGCCCCTATAATCCCTAGGAGTCTTGATGAAATCTAATAGACCTTCAACAAGAGCTTTTTCAATTTCCTATTTGTCCTCGGCTAATACACTATACCATTTGGCTGCATTATCCATCTCTCCAAAATTTGTAATTTCAGCTACAATATCATTTACAGTCATAGTGCGAGCCTTACCTTTTTCTGGAGATACTAGGAGTGTTGGATTTGTTGGTTCATCAGTTATGTCAACACTAATGGGTTTATCTACTCCAAGTACACCTTTTCCTTTCCTGGTGTCACAGACCGGTGAAGCTGTTGCCTTTCGGTGTGCTTCCTCTGCTTGTTGCTGAGTCTGAAGAAGATTGGTCTAGATGGCTACTCCTTCATCATGTACTTTCTCGGTTTCTCCAATCAGCAAAAGACTTATCCTTCTTTTTGTCAGGAAATTTTGTTGATGTAGTTTAGTTTGTTGAGTTGCTTCTTCTAGAGTGAGATGATTCTGGACTTCTAATAGAGCTCGAATCCTAAACTCCTTTTCTCTATTCATTGAAGCTTTCCACCTATCGTGAAGAATATCCAAAAGATCCTTAGGTAATACTGAATGAAGTTCCGCAAGATGCAGATTAAACTTATAAAGGCATTCAACTATAGCATCTTCAATTTTTCTTTAGTCCTCATCATTTGCTAGAATGTACCTTCCTTCGACACTAGCCATTTCGCCATGTTCTTTCAATCCTGACACAAATTCATCAATTGTTGGCTTGCCTTTTCTTGGTGGATCCTCCTTTGTTGGTTTATCGATTTTCTTCTTTCTTTCGATGAGTGGAACTGTGTCTTCAGAATCAGTTTCTTCAGCTTCTTCCTCCTGTGTGCTCGCCACCGATTGAGCTTTCTTCTTTTGTGCTTTTGGTTGTGCAGTTCCTAGTTTCTTCTTTGGTGTAGGCGTTCTTTTCACATACACATTCTTGATTGGTCCCTTTTTCAGATTTATCTCTATTTCCTCATAGGTTCCAAACCGTTGAGCAACGAGGTCTAGGTGTGCTTTATCCAAGGCCTCTACATACGCCTTTGCAATCTTTGCAGTGATTTCGTAACCAAGCTCCGGTGCATACTCATCTCTCGGTTCTACTGCTTGAATGATGCAGAAGTCAGTTGATACTAGAAAACATACCTCCTTTTTGTACTGGTCAACGATAGTTGACGGAATTCTTTGTCTGGCATGCATTTTTAGCTGAAGGGCCTTGAAATGATTGGTCATAGCTTTGTCAAACTGGTCACCCAGTTGGTTAGCATAATCACTGATTTGCATCATGACCGATCGATTTGTTGTCCATGTCACTTTTCCTATTCCAGGGAAGGAATTAGAATAGTAAAAGTAGAGACATACCAGAAGTGTGCCAAGTTTCAGTGATTTCTTTTTGACGATGCCTAGCTTCTTCATATTCTCAAAGATCTATCCTCTTAGCATTTCGCATATATCATATTGTGCATTATTATGTATAATTCTGTAAGCTGCATGTATGCCTCCACCCGGTATGCTGTTTAGGTTGCTGGATTGATATACTTTGTAACCTATTATAGCGGATGCGAACCGAACAACTGGATCTTCAATATTAGTTACGGTCATCAATCGTTTGTCGGATTTAGATTTTGTCAGATTGGCCACCACTGCACTGGATATGGTTCTTAGGGTTAGGGCTTCCCCTTGATTGCAGAATCCGGTTACCCTATGGAGATCGTCTTTCGTGATCGGAGTGCAGACTCCTCTCGTGACCCAAAATCCTGGTTCATGCACTCGACTAACCACCATTCGAATCCATTCTGGTCTGAATATGGTTGGATAGGAGACTCCATTGATAATCCCAGATGATACCAGCTTTGCGTAACTATTGGGATAATTTCCATCCTTGCGTAGCGAGCTATACTCGCTTTGTATGTACGTCTCACCCAACTCTTCTTGCTTTGCATGGATGAACGCAGTTACATCTTCTGTCAGGAGCACTCCTTTAGGTACTGAGGAGAGCGCACCAGCCATGTCGATCTCCCTGTTCTGATTCAGCAAGATATCATATGGAGGACGATCAGCTTGATTTGCTGGAACCAGCTTAGCTTCGTATGACGAAGATGCCATTGCTCTTAATCGATTTCTTGGAAAGAAGATTAATCGGTTTAATAGACAATCTCGCTTGATGATCAAATCGCAAGAATATTACTCAAGCAGAAAAAGGATAAACATAAAATCGCAAGGTAAAAGAAGATTTGTAATCCTTTTTTGCTTTTATAGGATTAGGGCATAACGGTAATTACCAAATGGTAACTATTGTTAAACGGCTATAGTATTAAATGCCTTACCTAACCTTTCTTTCCGCTTTTGCTAATCGGTAGTCTAACTTTTTCGATTAGGCAAGCCCCGGTTGATCACCTCATATCTTTTCCGGTCTGACCTGTAGACCGAGTGAGATTAGACTCACCAGTCCTACCGGGAACCGGTAGTTGCACTACCGGTTCCCCCTAAGCCTTGAAGACTCAGTTTGTAGAAGAAATATTACCATCTTGTGATGATGATCTTGCCTCTGTTTTCTCCTCGACGGAGTTCTTTGATTCCTTAACGAACCATATTTTCTTCACCTCTTTCTTGGTCTCCTTATCTCTGTTGTTCTTATCAGAAGTCAAGGTCTTCATCACCGGTTTGTTTGATTCTTTGCCTTTGTTCCTAATCTGGTTCCAACAGTCCTTAGCTAGGTGACCGACTTTGTTGCAGTAATAGCAGACCATACCGGTTGCTTTCCATGGGTTCATCCCTCTTGGATTAGGGGATTTGCTCTATGATTCACTATTGCAATGCATCCCTTTGTTTGTATGAATAATTGCGTTCCGGTTTTTGCTTTCTTGGAGAATACCGGTCTTGGTGATCTGAATGCCATTCTCTTTGATCTGCATTCTTCAGCCTTGTGTCCGAACTTGTTGCAGGCATAACAATATCCTTTGAAGCTTCGCCTGCTTCTACTGGACACAGATAAGGGGATGGACCAACACTCATTGGTCTTGTGGCCATTTTTGCAACAGTTCTTACAGTAACTGCTGTTGTTTCTTATAGTTGCATTTCTGTAGTCATTAGTGTTATGACCCAGTTTTCCACAATGTTACAAGAAGTGTTCAAGGTTTTCTTACCTTTTTGTGCTAGCGTCTTCCTCTTGTTCTTCTTGCTTGACTTTGCACCAGCTGACTAACCGTTCTCTTTGGTGACTGCACCGGTGAATCCAAGACCGGTGTGATCGTTGTGCTTTCTTTGAGCTTTGAGTTGCTCATCAAGCTTGACTGAGCTTTCATTGTATTTTCTCAGCATTTCATTCCTTTTTCCAGGACTTTCTTTTGTTCCTTGAGTTGATATATCTCGATTGCTAGCTTCTTGCATGCTTCATCCCTAACCTGCCATGCTTTGTGCATATTGACATTTTCTTGAGTGACAATCAACATGTCTTCTTGGAGTTGCATAATGAGGGGTTCATTTGCCCTTACAGCTTCCTCTGCCCGGTTCATTGCTTTTTTTGAGGCTATTGATGACTTGACTGCTGTGTTTCTTTCACTTTCAGTTTTCTGTTTCTGCTCAATCAGTTTAGTCATCCTCAGAGCATTTACCTTCTGCTCCCTTTTGAGATCAACAATCTGACTGGTTAGGATCTGATTCTTTTCCGTAAGCTCAGAGACTGCCTCCTCAGCCTCATCAGATCCACTTTGCCCAGAGAGTTCATCGATGGTTTCATTACTCTCATTTAGTTGCAGAGCCAGCTCCTTCCTTTTTGCAAGTGATTTCCTCAGTCTATTCTCTAGCGAGACAATGATGTCATTGGCTTCCTCTAGCTGTTTCTAATACCGGTAACCCTCCATGATCTTTTTCTCAAGCTGTTAGACTTTGTTGTATAGAGAACCAGAAGCTCTGATACCAATTGTTATTGATTACCGGTTACTGAGAGGGGGGGGGGTGAATCAGTAAAAGCTCCTACCTTAGTGTAATTCTCCACTTTTTGCTGTCCTTATGGATAAACAAAATATAACAGTCATTCACAAGCATAAACAGAATCACACAGATTAACACAGGTATTTATACGTGGAAACCCTCGGTTAAAAGGAACAAACCACGGTGAGACAGAGCTCACAACTTCACTAGTACCAAATGAAGGCACTTTGTTAGGAGCTTACAAAGCACTGGTTAAGGTGCTACCCGATTAAGGGATTTTACAAAAGATCGGTTAAGATCTAAACCTTGTTAAGAGCTACCTGGTTATAGGACTTTGAACATCAACAAAGATGTCACCTTGTTAGGAGATTTTTACAACGAACCGATTAGGTTCACCCTGATAGAGGGATTTCAATATGCTTTTAACACTTTATAAAAACAGTGATCTATTATGACACTGATTGTCTGATTAGATCATACCTGTAGATCTCTTCCCCGGTTTGCTTGGCTGTTGATCTTTCTTTCTTCACCTCTGTGCCTGTAGCACTCCTCAGAAGATATCTCTTCTCTGCTCTATGCAATCTCCAACTATCAACAACAACAACAACATATCTTGCGTTCTATGCCCTATATTTATACAAGAGTGAACCTCTTGACTCATAGAACTGCCAGGGAGTAAACTTAACCATAAATTATGCAACACATGAAAGCTGTGCATTGTGATCTTGAGTTTTCCTTGAGATCATCCATAGAGTTAAAGCTAACTTCTATTAAAAAAGCTAACTCCACTTCTGAGCGGTGGATGTCCCGTATAATTAGGCTTTTAACTCAAACTGTAACTCAAACTGATCCACAAAATCCAGATTGGATCTAACTTGTAGTTAGATCGATATACCCTCATACTCGGTTTGTCCTTGTATGCTTCATAAGACCAGTATTGAGTACTTGGTTCGGTCTACCGGTGTATCTGTCGAAATAGTCAACCGGTGCATACACTCTGTTCTTCATCTACCAGTGTCTTCTAAGTAATGTGAGTGACCGGTGACCCTTTACCGGTGTGAATGGGGTTTGTGAAATACACTAATGACAACTCATATTGCTAACAAGCTTTGTATGGTTATGAAGCTTCTACATTTGTGGATTTGTTTTTTTTTGATTCTAGAGCTCCAAAATCTCTTGAATGGGCTAAAGAAAAACAAGATATCCTCAAAGCATTCGGAGAATATTTAAATTGCATAGGAACAGCAGAAGAAATAGGTTGATCACCATCAAGTTAGAGGTCTTTTGAGGTGGTAGACATGGTATTTGTGCGTCTTCAATCTTATAGGCAATATTCATTGGAAGTAAGTGGAGCATAAAAGCTTAAACTAAGGTTTTATGGGCCTTTGAAGGTGACTGAGAGAATTGGTGAAGTAGCACATGAATTGGAGCTGCCATCTACAAGCAAGATTTACAATGTATTCCATGTGTCATGCCTCAAAAGGGCACTCAGACAACACGTGATCCCTTCAATGAAATTGCCTCCCATGGATGAAGAAGGTAAATTGATACTTATTCCGGAAATAATTTTACAAATAAGGGAGAAAAGGTTGAGGATTAAAGTAATTAATGAATACCTCATCAAATGGAAAAAACTTGCCTTTGGAGGATGCAGCTTGGGAAGGAGAGGAGATCCTTAAGCATCCTAGTCCACAAATGCTTGAGGGCAAGCATTCTTTGGGTGGGGAGGACTGTAATGTCCCTAACTCAAATCATGAGAATTAGCAGCATACTGGCTGTCCTTTCCTCGGATTACCCAAGAGGAAGAGGATTTAGAGCATCATTGGGTGAATATCGGAGTCTTTGGCTTGTTCTCAATTCTAATCTTGAGTAGTGTTCACATATTTTTATGCAACTTAAGTGAACTTAAGTTATGGGCACATTTGTTTAGGCAACTAAAGTGACTTTAAGCCAAAGGACTTAAGTTGTCCCTCTTTTATGTACTTAAAGTGATTTTAAAAAACATATGACAAAAAGGAAAAGGGAACACAAATTTTCAAGGAGCCTATTGGCTCATTTTTTAGGATTTCAATATGGAGTGTTGGATTAAGAGGTGGAAAATCAAGTGCTGAGATTAATTTATCTCTTTCGGAGCTATTATATAACACTTTACAACCTTTTCAAAGCTCATTATATGATGAAGACACCTGTTTATTGCTGCTGCAATTTGGCTTGAGGATTGAAACCCTTAAGTATCCCCGATTTTAGTGAGACATATGGGTTCTCCCTAATACGAAGAGTGTTTTGGTGGAAGAACTCTGGTTTGTGAAACTCTAGCGCATTATCATTTGTGGTCTATAGGTATTCATCAGATTTGGACACCAAATTGCAGAAGAATCTCAATGTTGAAGACTCAGCTTTAGAATCATCTACAACTGCAAACCATCAATTTCTGAGCCCTCTTCGGACGGCTATTGAGAGCCATAAAACAGATCTAGCGTTCTCCATTTTGGGAGACTAGCGCCTTTGAGGGTTGGCTAGGATTAGGAAATTACTCTGAACCTATCTAAGGTATTTTACTATTTTATGTATTAAAAATCTGCATATTTATTTCTATTTTATGTCAAAAAAATGTAAGGGAAGTCATTGTGTTTATTTCTGAAAATTCTAGTCAAAAGTACAGGTTTTTAGTTGTATTTTCCTAAATTCAGTAATAATCTCAAAACTATATCTTTTAGCTACAAAAATCAGATCTGAAATCAGAATTCTTGGTTTGTCATGAAACTATATATGTGCAAATAAATTTGTAGATTTTTGTGCCCTAGTTTGATATTAATCGTCAAAACTCAACTGTCATGATATATGTTGAAGTTTTAGTTCAAATAACATAGAAAAATGCCAAAATGCAACACCATGTTAATGTTCTAGCTCAAAAATTATAATGTCAATTGTAAACAATTAGCCATCACTTATCAAATGCCATATGGGTCATCAAAAATATCATCCTCCACATGCTGTGGGAAATTAGAAGAACCACAGATAGTGCCACTGGTAGTGGTACTAACACTGGCATTGACACTAGCATTTGCAGTGATACTAGCATTCTTAGCCTCACAATCACTATGTAGCTCATGGTCATCATCAACTTCAAGTATGGCAAGGCGGGAAACTAAATCATCCAACTCGACATGCTTTGGATCAATTTCCCACTCCTTTTCCCCCCCTTGTTTGTAGGTATTTTCTTTGTGTGTGAGGAGCAACAAGTTTGAATGCATAGAGATTGAGTCCTCCGCCTTTTTGGAGTGTACTCCATTGCACTTTATTGAGTGGATGAAGGAGTTTGTGCTCCAATTCCTCTTAGATGAAGATGAACTAGCAACCTATCAATATTTTCAATTATTAAATAAGAGAGTTAAGAGTTATGAATAAAATTTAAATTCAAATTCTTCAATGAGAATCTTAAGAGTTAAGAACTTGCAATAAAAATTTGATGACAAGAGGTTGTAGGTGCTGGTATGATTCTCCATGGAAGTATCACTATTTATGAGAATCAAGCCTATGCTTGTCCCAAAGAGCTTCAAGACCACAATCATTTGTGCTTGCACAATGAATTCAGCCCTCACTAGAAGTCATATGTCATGGTGAAAGAGTCCGTGAAGGGCTGCTTTGTACCCTTGAGAAACTTCGTGATCTTTACATGGGGCAACTCTTGTGCTAGTAAAAGTTGCTAGCTATAGTTCTTGAGACTCAATGCAAAGGCAAGGAGATGCAAAGGAGTGGTCATTTTGTTTGATCCCTCCACAATGATTTGCTGTAGTTCTTTGAAGAATTTTTCATTGAAATCTTACTCTTTTCCATTTATGATGACTTTCATACTCTCAATCATTGAGTCACTTCCATCATATACCTCACGCAAGCAAGACCTATCCATGTCTGCATATCAAATCATGTTCAATATAGGATAAGTGAAATATAGGAGGTACTCAACACGATCCCACCAAGAGTCATACATATCATTGCCTTGATGTTTGCTGCCCTTGTAGTGCTAGATTGCCTCCATATGCTCCCATTAGGGCTGATTACCATTCTATATAGTGCCTCACGAACCTCGGGTCTCATCAACCTATTTCAAAATCAAAATAATAAAAAACTACAACTAAAATAAAAATTAAAAACTTAAAAAGTTTACTAAAGTAAAATATATTTATTCTTTAACTTACCTTCAACAACTCTAATTTCGAGAATTGTCTAATATGCTTTGTGACATATGGTGGTTGGTGATGAACATTTGAATCTCTTCAGCATTAGCATACACTTGTTTGATATATTGCACTCTATTGCCAATTTTGTGCAGCATTAGGTTGAGTGAGTGGACAACACAAGGTGTCCAAAAATGTGTGAATAGCGCTCTTCAACCAACAACCCAACAACCTTATCAGTTTTGGGATTGTCTGTTACAACTTGAAGAAAATTTTGAGGGCCAACTTCCTCAATGGCTTGGCAAAGAATGTTAGCAATAAATGGACCATCCTTCACTTGCCTTTCACAATCCACTACTTTAAAAAACATTTCCCCTTTCGCTCCTTTAGGGGACACTGCTATAGCATTGATCAATGACAACTTTCTTGCATCTATCCATCCATCAGATAGGATGGACACCCCTATTTTGATCCATGGACGCTTGATGGGTTTCGAGACGTCCTCTACATATTTCACTTCTCTATCCAATAGGAAGCATGCACCTTCTTGTAATCCACGCCTTTGAACCCCTTTGGAGCCTCATTAATTGATCTCACCATTTTTTGCCAATAAGGTGAGTGAACAACGTTAAATGTCAATCCATTAGCATAGATATATCTGGCTATGTCTTTCTTGACAATCTCTCTACTCTCATTGCAAAATGCTGATTCCAAGGTTCCCTTTGCTCTCTTATGTGACATTAGTTGTTCTTGAGGTATAGACAAGAATTGATGGCCCTCTACAGGTTCAAGATTGGAAATTGATGGAGAGGCTTTAGATCCTTTCTTAGACTTTTCCAAAGGACGAAGACTTGTAGCTATTTGCTGTTTCGTCTATGTTTGCTTCCTCTTTAATATATTTCATTACTTGTTCCTCTGCAAGAAGGACTTTACCTTTTGGCTGGTCTATACAAGATTTGATGCCTTTTTGAGGAATAAAGCACAAACTTGTTTTCATTCAACTATATAAGCTGTTATATTGTTCTTTGCAATGATTGTAAATCCAAGTGAAACCTCCTCCACTTGGCAGTTGTTAGCATTTCTACGTATTTCCATAGGGGAGAGTGTAGGTTTGTTTAAACAAGGCTTGGCTCCTAGAGCTAGAAGCAGTTGCCATTCTATAAATAACATGGATAGGGACAAAGCCACAAACCAAAATGAAAAAACAAAACAAAACTACAAAGTCCATTTCAATTTGTAAAAAAAATGCGAGGGAAAATAAAATAAAAACAAAAAACAACAAAAACCTACTTTTGTTGAATTCTTTGTCTTCAATGTCTTTGAGAACAAATCAACGCTTGCAATTGCAAAGAAATAGGACATGAATCAACTTAGAGCATGCAACAATCAATGTTCAACTCTCTTTAAGCAATGACAAGCAAAAAAATAGTTTACCGACGGAGACAAATAGTTTTGTTTTTCATTCTATTGTGCGTAAATGAAATAAGTTTTACCTTTTCGATGTTTTTAGTGGTTAAAATTAGGGTTGAGGGGTAAATTCATCCCTTTTAGGCAAAAAAACTTTGAAAAATTCAAAAAATAAAAAAGTGGAAAAAAGGCTTGGGACTTGCTAGTAGACCCCCAAATTCTCCTTGGGTTTGTTTGAGTTTGATAGGGCCGAACCCACAGTTTGTGGGCTGGACCTTGTCCTAACCCATAGGGAACTAAGCCCGAACGTGGATCCGGACTTGGACCCAGGGGGTTCCATAGAACTTGATAACGTAGGTTCTTTTAGTTCCCAATTTTGTGATGCATGTAATCATTAGAAAAATAAAAAATTACTCTTATAGGTTAATTTGTTGCAAGGATTCTAATTTCTATTTGAAAACAAGCTAATAAGTTAAGTGAATATCACTTGGGTCCTTCATGGTGTTAAATTGAATGCTATCTAGAATTTAACCAAGGTTTTTTGTAATGTCCCTTGTCAGGACTATGTAATATAGCTATGTAATTGCAAAGCTCATGCACTACTGGTATTGTTCCCTTAAGAGATTTCTAAGGCTTTTTATCCATATTTTTCCAGTTCAAACTGTAATAGTCTCCTTTCCATAAAGCTTGAAAGTCAATTCTTTATCTGGTACGAATGATAAGTGTGTATGCTAAGATATAACAATTCTTTCTAATATTTGTCCTTTGTATTTGTAACGACCCCCAGATGCAATCTCTCAATGCTTCGTCTAAATTCTTATGATTTCATTTGTAAGATACTTCTTTCTATTTTTAACATATAATCAACTCTTAGCTTGCTTCCAATTAGAGTGGGGCATGGTGACAATATTCTTAAAAACGTGTCAATGTCAATGTGGCCTTATCTTGATGCCATGTGAGGAGGATACTACCAATAATTCTGATATACTCTTAGTTCACTACTAGAGAGATTGGAGATCAACTGTATCGAACTATATCCATGTGCAAATGTCTTGACAAGGAGTAGTCATGATGTCTTCAATCTGAATTCAATAACTGAAACCAGTTGTGACAATAATGGAAGTGTCTTAGTGACTATCCCTTAGTCCGATCAATACCACATATTGAGAAATTTTTACAGTTCTCAAAGTTGGAAGTGTGGTAATAATGGAGTATCTCATTTAGAGAGCGTCACACAAGAAGAGATAAAATATAGAGACACTAATTTGTTCCTTCATCTCTGTATAGATCTCTCTTTTATATCTGCATAGATTTCTCATATATCTATTGGGTTTCTTCTTTATAACTGCAAGATTTCCCTTTGTATCTCAGCATCAACTCTCACTCGATGATAGTTTCATGCCATTACTAATTGAATTTCTTAATCATTTGTTCTCATATTGAATTGATGGGTTTGTAATTATGTTCCTGTGCATAATCTGAAATCAATCTTGATACTTTCTTCCTTTTCCCATGACTTGTTATCCCTTCGTATTCCCTCTTCAGATATTATATGGCCGGTGGCAGACACTCTATATATTCTACCGTAGTAACAATGAACCCAATGCATCCTAATTGGTATTGAGGATAACCATTCACGATATGTATGCAAGAGTGTATAGAGGATGGTTTGTTATCCTCGCAATTCTCTCGGATAGTTACCAAATGGTGGATGTGTGCCATTTGAATACGTATTATATCCAACAATGTTTTCCAGTCGTATGCAAGCCCATGCTCAATGTTCTATTCCAAAGTAATGGTGTAATCTATATCAGCTATGACTTCCTACTTCTTTCAGCCGCTGATGTACCATAGAGAAATGAAGTTCGGTATTTATTTCTGGCTCTCTGTTTCAATGTGTATAAGCGTAAGACTCCCTTAAATTCCTCCTATTCGCGGCTGGTGATCTCCCTTCCCGAGAACTCTTATTTTGACCTCTCCGTGACTTATTCCCTGTTTTCTGTTATATCCTCTTACATCTCCGTTCATCTTCCCTTCCCGTATACTTCTCCCATCATCTCTCCTCCGTATTGGCCGAGTCTTCCTCTTACTCTAATTAAGAGACGCTGCTCTGTCCTTCCTTCTTCCCCCCTTCCGTAATTCTCCCTATGAATTATTTATATCTCCTCACTCTATATTCTTGTGGGAAAGGGACGCGACTTGTATTGCCGCCTAATACAATTAGTATTTGCTATAATTTAGCTTTAGTATTTCGGTTATTTTGGCAATTATTATTATATTATTTATATTTATATTTAATTGTTTAATTATTATATTATGTATTTATTAATGTTATAATATATTTCAAATGTATAATATTTATATATTATTATATATGAATATTATATTATGTATTATTATATATATTAACATTATAATATTAATATTATATATTTGTTGTTCATATATCAATATTTATATTTAATATTATATTTTATTCATTCATTAATTAATTATTGTAATTATATTAAGATTATGATATTAATATTATAACTACATTATTATAGTTATAATAATATAGCTATATTATAAATAAATTATTATTTATTATTATATTGATAAATAATATATTATTGTCAATTATTACTTTATTAAATATCATATTTTATTTGTCCATTAATTTATTTTTAATTATTAATTATTAAATCTTATTTGGGAATGGGAACGTTGCATTTTTTTGCTCTTTTTCTTTGTGAGAGCTAACTGTAGCAATGCCGTTCTTTGACATGGCCCTTGCTATTTGCATAAGTTAGTTTTAGTTTCTCCACTTGGACTAGTGATTTTGTTGTGTCTAGTCACCAAGTCCTCAAGGTGCCAATCTGGGTTGAAAAATCTTGGTTTTCCTTTCCTTTGCTAGCTGTTTTTGAACCGTTCCACTTCCTTTATAGAGGGTGGTTTTTGTTGAAATGAACAAGTTTATTCAAGTTAACCACGATTTAGATTTTGCATTAAAATAAACCTCCCAAGATCTTAAGGATACCATTGATAAGAAGATTGGTGATATTCAACATGTGAAATGAGTATTTACATCAATCTTGCTAACACTTGTTTAGGTGTTCATCCTTTGAACACAAAATCAGAGAATATTTTCTTAGGAACTTGAGGAGACCATTGATAAACATATTGGCAATATGTGCCTTCTGTAATGGGTATCACATATCAATCTTCTTAACACTTGTTTCATGTGTCTATCCTTTGAACACAAAGTTAGGGACTATCCTTGAGTCACCTAGAAGACCAAACCAAACCTCTAAACCAACAAGCGAAATGCCTCAAGTGAAGAATGAAGACAATTAGATTACATTGGAAACCATAAATGTGGTCATAATGGGCCCAACAAATGCTCTTAGTCTAGTAATGCAAGAAATAGCAAAGGTATGGCTTACAAAGCCTTGACTCTTGCAATGCACCCTTGGCTTACTGTCAATGACAAAGCAAAGCACACGTGGTGACTTAGCTAGACCTTATTCATTCATTTGACAATCTCTTGAAGGAGTTTAGTAAGATCTATTATTCTAGAGCACCGTTCCCTACAAGTATTTTATCCTTCGCAAGCTTGATCGTTCAAGCCTTCTCTCCACTTGAGGGTACTGGGCACTCTTGCAACTCTTCTTCAGAGGTGGAGGAAGGGACATAATTCTTGAAAATTGACATGTGATTTAGAGATTTTTCTCTACAAAACTAGGGGTAGGTCACATAGATTTTTTTTTTTTTGTTTTGTGAAGGTTGGAATCCTCGAAAATGTCCTTAGACAATTTTTTTCATGACCTGTGTTGATGTGAGTTTTGTGACCACTCCAATGTGTAGAATAATATACTAAGTATCCTATTCTCTCTTGAACAAGGAAACTTCAAATGCCAAACAATGTAACAAATGTGTGATCAAATGAAGCAACCCCAAGGTTTACAATGTCTATGTGCAACTTTATGTTGGATCTAACTCAGTTTAATGATGTGATATGTTGGTAATCATGCTGGGACTTAGGCTATTCTTCCTGGACTTTATCAATTCTTCTCCCACAAAGTAGCTAGAACTTTAGAACACTCACTTGACTTCAAATAAATGACAAAAGGATTGAAGGGTCAGGAAATCTACTCTATTCCTAAGGATGATGATATCAATGGATGATGCTTAGGTGAGTGAATTCCTTAACTAAGCTTTGTTTTGCCAAATGAAACAACTACACAAAGATGATGCAATCTCCAAAGGTAACGCGAAGGATTTTCATATTGTAATCATTTGCCCAAATACCCAATACTGGCACAATCCAAATGAACATCCACAATTGAACTTAGTATTTAATCAAGTCTAGACTAACCTTATGTTGCAACTTGCAATCAACAAGCAACAAAAGGTATGGGCACATAATCCATCATTAATCTTTACATTTCTCTATTTCAATCAATAGACTTTAACTAAACTTAGAGAATTAGGAACCATGCAACATATTGAAACAACACAAAGGTCCACCATGTCTTCAATGAAAATTGAATATTAGCTTCAACATAGTCTTGGCAACAATTTCTTTAACTATCCAATCTTCTAACGATACCCTCCTTTACAAATGAGAAGGTTAGGCCTTTTATAGACCTCCCAATAACAATGAAGGGCCTAGATTGATTTGAACCAACGACCAAGATAATTCAAGGAAAATCATATTAGGGTTAGTCACAACCATTGCTTACAAATATTAAATATCATTCCAATGAGAAAATTACATTGCTTTGAAATACATGTCCTTTTGAGGATGAGCCAATAAGAAAATTCATCATGGTAATACATTAAATGCTTTCTACATGTCCACTTGTGGATGAATTTGATTGGAAGAACTTGGACATGCCGACTTGGACTAACTTGATTGGTTGAAGATTGTTAAGGTTTTAGGACCATTGCAAATGTAATAGCACTATCTCATTTTATGTGTTTTCCAAATGCAACAATCTCTTGCATTTATATTGAGAATGAGCCAAGAAGAGACATGTCCCTTCATGGGACATGTCTATTCATTATTTTGTAATTAATATAATGACAATTATGATTATATATATATATATATATCTTGAGTATTATATTAATTTATCTAATATTTACATAATTATTATTATTTTATCAATTTAACTATTAGTTATTATGAGAATAATTACTAACTTTATATATACATATATATCAATGTATATAGTAATATCAATTATTATATATATTGATATATATGAATATATATAATAAATAATTTCTCATAATAATCATATAGTCAATATTATTTATCTGACCGATGCTACAAGTATCAACACTCCCTCTTAGCTAGGGAGGATAGTCAATCCAATGTCAACACTTATGACACTTGGCAACATCAATCATATGATGTAAGCAATAAAGGCATCATCCTCAAGATGTAGTCAATAGAAACATAGTCTCAATATGTGGATTGCCTCCATCGACGATTCTATCCACAAGTTCTCAGGTGGATTGCCTCCATTGGCGATTCTATTCACAAGTCTCAGGTGGATTGTCTCCATCGGCAATTTGATCCACAAGCTCTCGTGTGGATTGCCTCCATCGGCGATTCGATCCACAAACTCATGAGCTTTGGTGTGGATTGCCTCCATTAGCGATTCTATCCACAAGCTCTCGTGTGAATTGCCTCCATCGACGATTCTATTCACAAACTCACGAGCTTTGGTGTGGATTTCCTCCATCAGCAATTCTATCCACAAACTCTCATGTGAATTGCCTCCATCGGCGATTCTATTCACAAACTCATGAGCTTTGGTGTGGATTGCCTCCATCGGCGATTCTACCCACAAGCTCTCGTGTGAATTGCTTCCATCGGCGATTCTATTCACAAACTCACGAGCTTTGGTGTGGATTGCCTCCATCGGCGATTCTATCCACAATTAAGATCACAAAAATATCTATCACAATAGAAAGTTATTGCAAGATCGTCACCTTCCAATAACTTTAACAAATACAAGTGATAATCATTTGGAAGTCGTCACTTCCTCATGATTTACACAGGGGGCAGGCCCAGTAAAAACATTCATGATTCATTAGTATAATAATCAATTATATCAAGATTACCTCAAAAGTGCACCTTCAATAGTGAACTCCCTCTCAATCAACATGATCAAGATTGTCACAGGTTGACTGAACCATCTGCTCCCTCTGAAGCTCAAGTTTATCAACTTCTTGACCTCTTTTGAAATGTCAAACTCCCTTTGCATCTATTCTCAATCATCAATTCATTTACAGGCGTCAAGTTATTTCTCCCTTGAATGTAATTATCTTGTGCTTCTGTCCATAATTCTTCACATGACCTATCATGAATATCCAAAGGTTCTATACACTATGACCACCTTCAATATGATCGGATCTCCCTTCAAGTGGTTAGGCTTTTAAAGAAGGAACCTCACTCTTTTACAAATTTTTCATAGACCCGTACATAGTCGGCCAATAACTTTTGAACCTGGAATTTTCTCTTCAATCGCTCTGGTGAGATTGTTGTAAATTTGTTTATCACCAACATATCTGAAATTTAGCAAAATCCAACGGTGCATTTGTGAGATATGGTCCTCGTACTAAGACAGTCACACATTCACCATCAATAAACTACTCTCTTACATTTGCAACTTGGCTCTGATACCATGTTAAGGTTTTAGGACCATTGCAAATGTAATAGCACTATCTCATTTTATGTGTTTTCCAAATGCAACAATCTCTTGCATTTATGTTGAGAATGAGCCAAGAAGAGACATGTCCCTTCATGGGACATGTCTATTCATTATTTTGTAATTAATATAATGACAATTATGATTATATATATATATATATCTTGAGTATTATATTAATTTATCTAATATTTACATAATTATTATTATTATTATTTTATCAATTTAACTATTTAGTTATTATGAGAATAATTATAATCTAACTTTATATATACATATATATCAATGTATATAGTAATATCAATTATTATATATATTGATATATATGAATTTATATAATAAATAATTTCTCATAATAATCATATAGTCAATATTATTTATCTGACCGATGCTACAAGTATCAACAAAGATGAATGGGCACCACCTCAAAATGCATATCTTGCAATCTTTGTTTCAACTTCACTTCTTCATTATCATAAAGAAGTCTATGCATCTCTAGCAATATCTCTTGATACTCAACATTTTCAAGCCTTCGATTGATTGTGATGGCTCATATTCCCAAATTGCTTCATCTTTGTGAATGTTGTTCATCCACATTGTTTTGGAAATCTTCTTCTCAAGTTGTCCTTGAACATGCTCTTGTCTTGATATCTTGACCTTGATCCATCTTAATGTCTTGAACTTGTTGACCTTCATGTTGTTGGGTACTTATGAAGGAAATTCAAGATTATGATAATCTTCTTCATTTGTAGAGCTTGTTCATTCTCCTCAATCTTTGAATTCCTCTTGGTGTAAATCTTGAACTTGTCCTTATGGCTCTCCTCGAATTTGCTTTGAATCTTTTGGCAGCCTTCTTGATGTGTTGATCTCTTCCTCCGGACTGTTCATGAATCTACCATGTTGTAATTGCATCATTGAAGTTTAGGGAAGGCCTCCTTCATCAAGTCTTCTTCATTTGAATTGGATTTCAGACGTTGTATATCTTGTCCTTTCTTTCCTCGATCATCATCATCCCATCAACATTATCATCCTGACCAAAAGAAAATAAAGAAAACATATTGGATCAAAGTTATGAAAATGTAATAAGAGCTTTACATACTTTATGATAAACACTTCTTGAAATGATAGGATTTTCATCATGAACTGATATTGCATTTGAATGTGATCTGGAATTAGAGATTTCAAATTCGGTCTTTATCCTTCACAAACTCGCCAAGATAATTGCAATGCTTGTCACCAAATCTGGAAATGCACTCCTTGCTAATGAATTTTGCATCTAATTTTAAATTGTCTTGAATCTGCCTTTAAGTTTGGAAATTTTATTAAATTCACCTTTGAATTGGATTGAATATGATTTTCAATGATGTCCTTTGATCCTTATTGAATTCACAAGGGTCTGATTTGTGCACTTCAACCTGAATCTGTTTTTTCCTTTAATTTGGAAATTCGCTTTGTTTTGCATCTCAATTTTGGAAATTTCACATGACTAGGGTCTGCTCTTCTCTATGCAATTTCGCACCTCTCTGCTGTTGTTGCAATCTACAATTAATTTTACTTGGATTTGAATTAGATTGGAATGATCTGTTGACTATTCTTTATATGCCTTGAAAGCTATTGTTTCCAATAGGTCAACTAGGTCTTGAGTTCTTCTATTTCTCTCCAAAACCCTTGATTTATTTGCAGTTCCAAATAGGCCGGCCAACTTTATTTGCATGCAAGTCAGCTAACATAGCAATTTTATCCTTAGTCAAGGACATTGGCCAGGTTTGTGATCTTCATTGTTTCCCTCCAAAACTTTTGCAAGGTTGACCCTCTTCAAACATGGATTTTAGCTATAAATATAAGGTGTGGGCACTTAGATCCAAACACACTTCTCACTTGTACATACCCAAAACAAGTTTGCTCTTAATATAATAGGTCTGCTCTGATTTTCCCCTTGACTGATTGGAATGATGTCTTGAAGTGATTTTTTTGAATTTTGATTTTCTCCTCTACTCAAATTTGCATGCTCTATTTGCTCTGCTTTGGATTTGTGATTTAAATACTTCCATTTGATGTTCCTTCTATATCCTCCAAGTGCAATTTAATGAAGCATCGCATCCATTTGCTAAGGAGCCTCATGCAAATTTTGCATTTAAAATTTCCCTCCAAAGGTGGCCGACTTGCTATTGAATTTGAATTCCAAACAAAGTTAGGGCAATTTTATTAATGATTTTTGCCTTGAAATTTACTCCTCAAAGGGTGGAAATTTGAAGGGTACCATGAAGCTTTGACTTTCATGAAGGGTGGAAATTCGAAGGGTACCATGAAGGATTGATTTCATGGAGGGTGGAGATTCGTGGTTGACCATGAATTTCCTCCCTTCTTTCTCATTTTTCTTTATAAATTCCCCCCTAGAGTGGAAAATTGACCCACACCATGAAGTCTTGTTTTAACATTCAAAATTGCGAAGGGTGGAAAATTGATCGACACCGTGAAGTCTTGATCTTGCGAAGGGTGGAAATTCATGGTTCACTATGAATTTCCACTCTACATTTTCATTTTACCTTGTAATTTTTTCCTTGGAGTGGAAAATCGAACCTTACCATAAAAGTTTGATGTTTCATAGGGCAAGGGTTCATGGTTCATCATGAATTTCTGCTCTACGTTTTCATTTTCACTTACAAATTTTCCCCAGGAGTGGAAAATCGACCAAGAACATGAAGTTGCCATTTTCACTCTTTTCTTTTTAATTTTTACTTGAAGTTTTTCTCAATTTCATAGGGTGGAAAAACGACCCTAACCATGAAGATTGTACTTTTCTTTCATCTTTCACCAACATTTAGTCTCCACGAATGGAAATTTGAAGGGTACCACAAAGTTTTTTAATTTCCCACTTGTCAAAGAGTGGAAACTCATGGTGGACTATGAAGTTCCATTCTTTTCTTCACCTTTACTCATAACGTTTTTCTTAGGAGTGGAAAATCGACCATGACCATGAAGTTTCCATTTCATGAAGGGTGGAGATTGATGGTGGACCATGAAATTCCACTCTTCCCTTGAAACAAACTTTCATCATTCAACTTTTTGATCTTGACACCATTTTGACATCCTTTTGCAATTTCACAACTTCATCCTTGGCTTCCAACTTTCAAAATCACAATAGTTCAAATTCATACTTCTTTCATAAATTGATCAAAATTTCACCTAGACTTGACAAGAGTTCTCAATTGCCTAGGATACCAAGGAACTCAAACTATTGGCAAGCTAAACCAAAACTAACAAACACCTACAACAAACTAAGATAACACAAGAAACTAAGCAAAAAAAGACAGGGATCCCCATTTGCAATGGTTTGTGTGTGTTTACAACACAACAAATTGCACTTAGTGGAATGTCAAAGGTTTGACAAACTCACATAACAAGTTCATTAAGTGGGATTTTCATAAAGATTTTCTTCTCTAAACATTCTTTTGTCTTCAAGAGATAAAGGTGGCTCATTTTTTTTTCTCTTGGTTGTGTGTCATGTCATATGGCTAGGGAGCATTGTTTTCAATGGCAATAATGAGCAAGGATGGAAAGGTTTGGTAGTTTTTGTGGATGCCAAGTGGCATACTCATTATGTTATGCATGGTTGTGACTCATCCCACAACACTTTGTAGGTATTTTTTAACATTGACAGAAAAGGCTTTGGAATTTTCAATATCTATGCATCGAATGATGTGATAGAGAGAGCTCTTCTTTGGTGGTGCCTTATTGTCAAAGGTCTAGCAGGTCTTTTATGGTGGCTTCAACATGTTGAGTTTGCATTTGATAAGATAGGCCACCTTCTAATGAGATGAATGGCTGGCAATGGAAATGTGTGTGATGTCTCCATTCTTGCACTAATATCATCATAGAATTAAAAATACTTTTGTGGTCAAGGGATTGGCAGAGCGTCAACACCTATAGCTAGTTAGAAGTTAATAGAAGTAGATGTACATAGTAAGTTGATAGTTAGAAGAACAAAGCATTTGGAAAATCGTGAAGTCTTATGAACAAGACGATTTTTCTTAGAGATATAAGGGATAAGATGAAGTCCAAGATGATTGATCCACATCATCAAGGCAATGATCACCTTTCCGAAGAGAGATAATAAGCAACATGTGTATTACACCAAGTACGAGAAGCATCTCCCTTGGGTTAAGTCAATCAATGTTATGAGGAAGTTACAAGGATCAATACCATCATTAGCACCTTCATCCAAGAGATAACATGATTGTTATCTTAAGACATCATGAACATCCCTTAAGTACTGTCGCTGATATAAGGATTGCAACATGAATTTTGTAATCACCTTTGTGAAGATCAGTTAGACAAAACTATGCCAGACAAAAAATAATTCATGATCTCATAAAGATAATTATAGCACTATACATCTGATGAAGAGGAAGCAACCACAGAGTTAGTTATCATTACATCCCGGTTCTAATAAAGGCATATTATATTGATATATGATCAGGAGAAGATCGATCATCATAAGCATCCTCATGGGACCACAACCAGCAATAAGAAATCAACTAAGGACAACAAGCATACACGTTATCGATAACAGATTGGATTGATCGACGAAGGCAAGAATATGAAGATAAAAGATAAAATCGATCAATTGGAGATGTCAACTTGTATCGAGTTAAGACAACTTGTATATTGCTAGGCAATATCGATTTGAAGAAGTAGAAGATGATCGATAAGAATCATTAAGATTAATAATGATTAGCATTTTCTTATTTTGCCGATTATAATCAAGCAGATCTAATCAATATTATGCACAACTAAGTTTGGCCATGGGTGCTTGGTCATAGATGTTGTGGTAAGGGTCAATTGCATTATATTGAAGTTACTTTTGATGTTGATGATGCTATACTTCAGGAAGTGACAATGAGGAGAAAGATATTGTAGCCTTAGTACATGGTACCACAACTTTACTTTCAGGAGTTTCTAAGTATCAGCCATTTAGAGTAAGAGGATTGGTTAATGGACAACTTGTAACATGTTTGGTGGATAGTGGCGCGACTCACAATTTTGTGAGTGAGCTCGGTACCAAGAGGAGGATTTCCATGAGAAGAATTTTTAGGATTTTGTGTTATGGTGGTTGATAGGTTTAAGAGGAAATGCAACAAGAGAGTACTACAAATGAACATTGAGTTTGATGACTACTCCATCACCGATGATTTCTATATGATGGGGATTTTTGATTCCAATGTCATATTAGGAATCTAGTGGTTTCATTCTCTTGTGTAATGTCCCCTTTCTAGGCAACGGGAGATGAGTAGAGGGTTGACTTATCACTCAAGTTTCCATAGGTCAGCGATAGGATTAGGGGACTCATTTTGAGGGTCATAGAGCATTGCAAGGGCTCTATGAGCCATTTTGAACTTTCAGACGACAGTTCCTACTTTTTAGGAAGGTCTCCTATTTTTTAGGGAGAAGTGGCAGTTGATTGGATGACCACCCGAGGGGCCACAAAACAGTACAAGATCCTCTTGAGCAGATTTTGGTGTTTGGAGCGAGGTTCCTATGTTTTAGGAGGAATTGCCAGTTAGCCTACAAGGTTCAATCAACATCAGAGATCACAGTGCTACAGACGAAATTCATATCTGAGCCCAAAATTGCGTTTTATAAATAAATTATGAAATATTTAATATTTCCTAAGTTATGTATTTAACTAAATTAATATTAAAGTGATATTATAATCACTTTATAATAAAATAAGTTATAATAATTTGGCCCTCCTCCCTAGGCACCTAGTCATAAAATATTTTAAATAAAACACAGGGAACTTTATAATAATAAAATATCCCCCATAATGGTTGATTTTCTTATGAGGGGATGAATTTTTATTTAAAGTTAATAAAATAAAGGTGAAAACCCTAATTGAGGTCGATGGGCATGGATAAAGAATAAAAGGGCTTTTGGTGGCTCATTTTCATCATCTAGATTTCATAATTTTTATCTACAAAATTTGAGGAGAGCTCTTGATAGGCCTTTCAATAGATTATGATCTCAAGAACGAAAACTCTTAGGATTTACCAGCCTGGACATTCCTCTAGATTGTTGGTGAATTGGAATTTATTGGTTCTATTAGTTGATTATAGCAAAGGTTTCAAATTCTTGTAAGAATTTGTGAAAGGGGACTGAATAGATCACAGAGTTTGCATATCGAACTAGAAGTGGCAAAATTGAAGACCATTCTATTCCCAAGCATAGCCGTACATCATGTAACATCTCAAAATAATCTGGGCCAACCTATCTTATTTTGGCGCCCATCTCAATAAATAAATTTGAATTTTATTTTTTATTTAATTTTTTTTTTCTGTGGCCGACCTCCTTGGGTCTAGCATCTGGACGGGTATTAAGGCTAGTAACAAACTTGGTTTTGACATGAAAAAAATTTGGAAACTTATTGTCTACTTTGAGGGCGTAGCTGCTCATATGAAAATTTTCAGCCTGGTGTGTAGCTCTAGACTGAGCGAATGTTTGCCTCAAATTTAAATTTCTTCAGCAATTGCTATTTTTTTTTTCTTTTTATCTCAGAATTGTGTCCAGATCATTACAGTGGTATCAAAGCCTCAGACCTACCAACCTGAGAGTGTCTTATGCAACTAAGTCAAAGGGAGCAGCAAGCAATGGAGAGGGAAAGGAAGAAGGCAACTGCTAGGTCTTCTAGAATAGGAGGCGTCGGTAAGAAGATGGCAGACATAGATGAAAAATTTGTGAACTTCTTGAAGCAAATGACTTAGATGCAGGAGATGATGGTCAAACAACAAGAACAACCCAAATGATGTAGTTAATGATGCAATCCATGTAGGACAAAAACAATAACTGCAGGCCGACCCCAAACAATGGTCCCGAGGATAGTCATTTTGGGTCTGAGACCCAAAGCAACAGAGCTTCACGCCTCACTTTTTTACCCAAGCCTACATCAAACAATGGGGGTGAAGAACCAAGGCTAGCAAGAGGAGACATCAATGCAAGCATGACCGCCTATATGTAGATTGATCCTAAGATAAGGCACTGACTCCCGTTCATTCAATCTCACAACTTTAGAAATGGATCAAATGGAGGTCAAGAAAATTACTTTCCAAATAGAGATCTGCAACATAGGGTGAGTGAAAGGAAACTCAGGTGCGGAAACAGCTTCCTACGCTAATCTCTATAGGAGAGTATTGTGCAAATTCTTATAAATCCTTACAATTTCAGATTCGTTAACTACTTTAACAAAGATATTGCAACCACATACAATGCATACAGAAAAATAGAGAATGACACAATGATATACCCTGGGGAAAACCTTTCGGTAAAAAACCCCAGCACTCCAAAACCTGCACAATGTATTATCTTCAACACAAAGATTACAATACACTTGCAATGCAAGTTCTTTCAGGAAATGAGAGACAAAGCCAACAAGACTTAAACTTCTGTTATATCTCTCCCATAGGAGCAACATCATATATATAGACTCCTCTGGACCCAAAAATAGGCACAACCACCAAGACCCATGCACAAAGCCACATGTACACAGTTGTTACATGCAATCCCAAGAATAGGCATCCATCCCTAGAATAGACTATGACAGCTTGTCATAGAATTTGCCAAAAATAACGGTCACAAGAGAAGTGTAAGAGAATTTGTCATACCAACCTATTTTTGGCATATTCTCTTACACACACCAACCACTTCTTCTTGGGTGCCCAAATAGGCCCAAGTCATAAGATGCTCTTACACCTGTCATAGCACATTCCTTAAATAGTTCTTACGCGTCATAGGAATCCGTCATGACCGTTTCAGTCATGATCTTCTTATGCACAAGATGCCGACACATCAAGTGGAGTGACACATCAACATGCCAACTAGACATGTACACTCACACTTAATTACATTATTTGCAAAAAATACATTTACAAAACAAATAATAAGAATAGGAATTATCCAAGGTTGAGACACCTTATTCCTAACATTCTCCCACTTGTTGAACACCTTGTAAAAGCAACAGGAACTTTAACCGCTATAGGCCAAAAGGCCCATAGACTCCGAACACCATCTGAACTTCTCAGTGCCCACTGGTTTCGTTAATGCATCTGCAACATTCTTCACAGTATCTACCTTCTCCAAATTTACCTTTCCATCTTCCACCATATCTCTCACAAAGTGAAACTGCACATCAATGTGCTTCGTTTTGGCATGGAAAGTTGGATTCTTTGCAAGGCAAATAGCGCTCTGACTGTCACACCAAATAGTAATTTGTTTTGCATCAACACCAACATCAGAACACAATCTTCTAAGCCAAATGGCTTCTTTACAAGTATGAGTAGCAGCCATGTACTCAGCTTCTGTAGTGGACAAAGCAACCACAGGTGGTCGCTTACTCATCCAACTGATGGCACCACCAAACATAGTGAACACATAAGCACTGGTGGATCTCCTGCTGTCAATATCACCTGCCCAATCTGAATCCACAAACCCACGAATACAAACCGAATGCGGAGATCCAGAAGAGTTACCATGATAACATATCGAGTAATCTGATGTACCCCTCAAATATCTGAATACTCGCTTAATTGCATCCCAATGTACCCGTCCAGGATTAGCCATAAACCGACTCAGGACTCGCATTGCTTGAGCAATGTCTGGTCTAGTACAGACCATAGCATACATAAGACTGCCAACTGCACTAGCATAAGGTACTCTACTCATGTCCTCCACCTCACTAGGAGATTTTGGACAATCATCTACAGATAACTTTGTTCCCACAGAAATAGGAACACATAGTGGTCTACAATCTATCATGCTGAACCTGTCCAACACAAACTTCACATACTTACTCTGACTCAACCAAAGTTTTCTGTTAGACCTGTCTCTACTGATTTCCATACCCAAGATGTACCTAGCTGCCCCAAGATCTTTCATCTCAAACTGTGCTGACAACTGAGATTTAAAATCAGAAATCATTCCCTTCCCAAACAGCAACATATCAATATATAATGCAACAATAAAAAGGCGATCATTTTCAACTTTGAAATAAACACAATGATCTGATTTTGACAACACAAAGGCATCAAACTTAAGGTACCACATCCTAGGAGATTGCTTCAAACCATATAGAGATTTCTTTAATCTGCAAACTAAGGATTCTTTACCTTTAACAATGTAGTGCTCAGGCTGTGACATATAAATCTCTTCCTCCAAATCACCATGAAGGAAAGCTATCTTCACATCCATCTGTTCTATCTCTAAATCATATGATGTAGCAAGAGATAACAGAAATCTAATGGATGTCAACTTTGCAATAGGAGAGAATATTTCAACACTGCCATCTGCACAAAATTTCTTCTTGAACACCCATTTACAGCCAACAGATTTTCTCCCTTTAGGCAAAGGTACAAGGTCCCAAGTTTTTTTTTCTCCAATGAAGCTATCTCATCATCCATAGCCTCAATCCAGGAACCTGCATCTTCCATGCCCAAAGCCTCTTTCACAGATCTAGGCTCATCAGTGTTAATAATCAAAGCAAAGGCACAACTGAAATCTAACATAGAATAACCAAACCTTTCTGGTTGCTTTCTTTCTCTCGTGGATCTCCTCAAGGGCTGAGGTTGAGGTTGTTCTTCCTCTTCTTCTGAACTATCAGAGCTGCTAGAGCTCTCCTCATCATTAGGCCCAACATGGTCTCTCTGTTCAGTCTTCTCAGGGGTAGGAGGCAACTGAACAACATCTTTTTCCTTTTCTTTTTCATCTGGGTGTAGCACAATAGGAGAAGATGTTAGCTCTCTGAAAATAACATTTCTACTATACAACACCTTACTAGTCACAGGATCCCAAAGCTTGTATCCTTTCACACCAGCACTGTATCCGATGAAAATACATTTAACGGCTTTGTTTTCCAACTTAGATCTTTTCGCCTTTGGAACATGTGCATAAGCTTCACAACCAAAAACACGAAGATGTCTAATTGAAGGCTTCTTACCAGACCACACCTCCATGGGTGTCTTATCAACAAGGGCTGATGTAGGAGATCTGTTAACCAGATAGCAAGCAGTGGCCACAGCTTTGGCCCAAAACCTTTGTTCTAAACCAGCTCCACTAAGCATACTCCTAGCCTTCTCCATCAGTGTCCTGTTCATTCTCTCTGCAACTCCATTTTGCTGTGGGGTATAAGTAGTTGTCTTATGCCTCTCGATACCTTGTTCTTTACAGAACTGTTCAAACTCTGCTGAGCAAAACTCACCACCATTGTCAGTTCTCACACACTTAATCTTCTTACTAGTCTGATTCTCTACAAGAGCTTTAAATTCCTTGAACCGACTAAAGACTTGTGTCTTACTTTTAAGGAAATAAATCCACGTCCTTCTACTGTAATCATCTATGAAAGATACAAAAAATACAAACTTGGAGATTGAAGGAACTTTTACAGGACCAAACACATCAGAATGAATAAGATCCAAAACATCAGAAGATTTGTGAGAACTAGAGTAAAACTGAACACGATTTTGTTTACCATAGACACAGTGTTCGCAGAAGTCAAACTCGAGATTGCAATCATTTAACCCCTCAACGAGATTTTTATTTTTCAAGGTTTTGAGACCCTTTTCACCAATGTGGCCAAATCTCATATGCCACAACATTGTCTTTTCTACAGGAAGCTTACCTTCCAAAGTGTTTGCACTACCATCGGAACCAATAGCCACAAACTTCTTCACTGCTTGTTCAGATGGTGAGGATGAAGAACTATTACATAGAGGAATACATGCATCTAGCTGAAATAAGGTACCTCTCCTAGTACCCCTTGCAAGCACTATCGATCCTCTTATCATCTTGCATCCTTCTTTCGAAAAAACAACTTGCACACCTACATCATTCAACATACTTACAGATAATAGGTTTCATGCCAAACCCGGAATGTGCATAACTCCGTTGATTCCCTTTACTCGTCCATCAGGAAATTTGATAGTGACCCTTCCGCGTCCAACTATCTTTAGGTGAGAATCATCACCCAAGTACACCTTTCCACCGTCGAACTCTTCATATTTTGAGAACCAGTTTCGATGAGAGGTCATGTGAAAAGATGCACCCGAGTCAACCAACCACACATCATCAGATGCATGGGCTGCCAAAGCTGCGATGAATGCATCGCCATCTTCTTGAAATCTTTCTGAAGCTGAATCTGAACTTTTCTTCTTCTTCTTCGGCTCTTTGCAGTCTTTACGGAAGTGCCCAGATTTATCATAGTTCCAACATTTTGCCTTGGACTTATTGGAAGTCTTTGACTTCCCACGGGATTTGGATCTACCCTTATTGTCAGACTTATTGTCATTTTTCTTCCCTCTTTCAGTGGATCTCCCACGAACAGCAAGGGCTTCTTTTTCGGAAACGGAAGCCTTTCTCCGCATCTCCTCTGATAGCAGCAAAGACACCACATCATCCATTTTGAAGGTGACTAAAGTGCTTCCGAGAGCCATCACAAGATGGTCCCATGAATTAGGTAAAGAACACAAAAGTGTGTAGCAACGATCCTCCTCTAACTTGACACCAGCTGATGTCAATTGTGTAGCCAGCAGATTAAATGCATTTAAATGATCCGTTAAGGATCCACCTTCCTCCATTCGTAGAGAGTACAACTTCTTCCTCAGGAACAACTTGTTCACCAGAGATTTGGCCTAATACATGGCCGCAAGTCTTTCCCACAAACTATTTGCAATTTTCTCATCTAGAACATTCAGAAGGACTGCATCGGTTAAACAGAGTCTTATGAGACCCTTAGCTTTACGGTCTTTGATATCCCAATCTGCTTGAGCTATAGTTGCTGGTCTTGTAGCACTTGAAGTCGCTTCCCATAGGTCACGATCTTCCAACATGTCTTCCATCTTGAGTTTCCACAACTTGAAATTAGTGCCATTAAATTTCTCCACCTCCATTCTTCCATATGATGAACTTGCCATCTCAATCTGCAAATAAGATTCAGAATGCTCTGCAAAAAACTCCCACTCAAACTTGAGATCAGCTCAAAAAACCCTACCCAACAACTAGGATCAAAAGTTGATCAAGCTCTGATACCACTTGTAAGGAAACTCAGGTGCGGAAACAGCTTCCTACGCTAATCTCTATAGGAGAGTATTGTGCAAATTTTTATAAATCCTTACAATTTCAGATTCGTTAACTACTTTAACAAAGATATTGCAACCACATACAATGCATACAGAAAAATAGAGAATGACACAATGATATACCCTGGGGAAAACCTTTCGGTAAAAAACCCCAGCACTCCAAAACCTGCACAATGTATTATCTTCAACACAAAGATTACAATACACTTGCAATGCAAGTTCTTTCAGGAAATGAGAGACAAAGCCAACAAGACTTAAACTTCTGTTATATCTCTCCCATAGGAGCAACATCATATATATAGACTCCTCTGGACCCAAAAATAGGCACAACCACCAAGACCCATGCACAAAGCCACATGTACACAGTTGTTACATGCAATCCCAAGAATAGGCATCCATCCCTAGAATAGACTATGACAGCTTGTCATAGAATTTGCCAAAAATAACGGTCACAAGAGAAGTGTAAGAGAATCTGTCATACCAACCTATTTTTGGCATATTCTCTTACACACACCAACCACTTCTTGGGTGCCCAAATAGGCCCAAGTCATAAGATGCTCTTACACTTGTCATACACATTCCTTAAATAGTTCTTACGCGTCATAGGAATCCGTCATGACCGTTTCAGTCATGATCTCCTTACGCACAAGATGCCGACACATCAAGTGGAGTGACACATCAACATGCCAACTAGACATGTACACTCACACTTAATTACATTATTTGCAAAAAATACATTTACAAAACAAATAATAAGAATAGGAATTATCCAAGGTTGAGACACCTTATTCCTAACAATGAGCAAGTTGGCACTTCCAACCTTTGATGGCTTTGGAGAGGTTACTGTACAAGCATGGATACAGAATATGGACACCTATTTTTCTCTCAATCCCATGACCAAAGAAGAAGCCATCAAGTTTTCTATTCTACAACTGGAAGGTTTAGCCCATGAGTGGTGGCACCATAGCTTGGTGACCCAAGGGTTTGGTCAAGTGGCGATATTTGCTGAGTTCACACATAAACTCATAGAGAGGTTTGACAGAAAAGGTCCTGAGGCCTACTTCCAGGAGTTGACTCGACTCAAGCAAACAAGCACCACAAATGATTATGTTTCAGAATTCCAAAGGCTTGCAGTGATGGTGACGGATGTTTTAGACAAGAGGCTTATGTCCTTTTTCGTTGAAGGCCTATCAGAGTCTTTTCGTGGCTTGGTAAGAGCTTTGGAACCAACAACACTAGAGGAAGCTATTTGAAAGGCCTCAAGTGTTGAAGATTCCACTAAGAAGGGGAAAACCATCACCAAGGGAACACCAGCAGGGCAGCCACAAAGGCCTTTCATGAAGGCAAATCCTCCTCCAAAGGTTCCTCCAGGACCACATGACATGTCTAGGAATGAGTTACGGAGGCAAAACCTGTGTTTCACATGTAAGGAACCATGGCAACAGGGACATCGATGCATGGGAAAGGGACAAATCCACTACATCTAAGTTGCTGCTAATGAGGACCCTGAGCTAGATACAGAACTGGAGCAGGAAGAGGAACAAATCCATCTTGAGGAAGAGCCAACAAGGGGGACACTCGCAGCCCTCATAGGAGAACCACAGTATAATGCTTTTTGTGTTCGTGGAGTGCTGAAGGGACAAAGGGTTGTTAATCCTAACCGGTTATTGAGAGGGGGGTGAATCAGTAAATTCAATTTCTATCACTCTTTTAAGCAAATAGATATTCTTGTTAATACAAAAATTAAAAGAATACTATAACAACCATAAACATAAATTAAATGCATAGGTCAACATAACATTTATATGTGGAAACGCTCGGTTAGAAGGAAAAAACCACGGTGGGACAGAACCCACAAACTCCACTATTGCAGTAATAAAGCTGCCCTGTTAGAGGTTTACAAAGCACTGGTAAGAATGCTACCTGGTTAAGGGTTTTGATAAAAGACCTGTTAGGATCTTGACCCTGTTAGGAGTCGCCTTGTAAGAGGACTTAGAACACCAATAAAGATGTTACCTGGTAAAGGAATTTATACAAAGAACCTGTAAGGGTTCACCCTGATTGAGGGATTTAAATATGCTTCACAACTTAAAGCAATGATCTTATGATGACACTATCTGTCGAATCGGATCATACTTGTTTACCCTTTCCTCTGCTTCGTTGTTGAATCTTTCTCTCCCTTTCACCTTTTGTGACTGTGTTTTCTCTCAAAAGATTCTGCTTTTCTGCTCTCCTTCGCTCTATGCTCTTGATAGTCAACAACCCATCTTTCATGTCCTTTGACCTATATTTATAAGAAATCATCTTATTAAAAATACATCTCATAGTTTCGCCAAGCTGTAAACTCTCCATAAATCATGCATGCAAAAAAGCTTGCAAATTGATCTTGAGTTTACCTTGAAATGCTCGCAGAAAAAACAAAGCTAACTTTCAGTTCCACTGAGAAAGCTAATTCCAGTTAAACTAAAAATCACGCCGCATAATCCGGTTCGGATTATCATGCACTTAACCAGTGTAGAACTTGTATCCGATTAGTTATCTGTTCCCTGTGTGTGTGTCAAGACCGGTTGGAAAAACCTTGACCGGTATAAGCATGACCGGTTAAAGTACACTGCTTTCTTGCTTAGTCTACTGGTTCACAATTATAAGTACCGCTGTTCCGATGGGATTGATGTTTGCCAATTACTTTACCAATGACAAATAAGTTTATGTCAATGATCTTCTCCTTTGGCTTTGGTGGGAAAATATCAATACATCACCTGTAGACTTCCCCTGTAGATTTGCTCATCTACCTGTAGCATGTATTTGACACAGTCTCTGCACTTCTGTATACTTTTTTAATCTTTGCACTTCCATCTTTCTCATCTTCCCCTTTTTGCTTCCAAAGGGCAAAAGGTTGTTACACTTTTCATTTTTACAGTTTACAACTGTAACTTATTGAAGATGTCTTTGTTGATCTTCCTTGTAGATTCTAGAAAAGGTTTCAAAATACCTGTTATATGATCCAAAGTTTTCTTTGCAGATTGCAGTGAGACAATGAGATTTTCCATGTCTTCCACTGTCTTATAATCAGGTTCCTTCAGACGTTTGTCTGTATTAGTTGCTGTTGTCTGCATTAAATCAAAAGTTGGTGTAATGAACAATTGAAATCCAACAAGATCTTGGATTCTGTTTGTATTTTCTTCTAATGCTTTCCTTAAGGTGAGACCAATATTTGTCAACTCCTGACTGTACTCAGCTGCAGAAGAGCTTTTAGCATCAAATTTCGATGTTAAAACCTTTATCTCTTTTGTTGCCCTGTTCGTTCTCTTAGTTATATCCTTTACAAAATCTTCAAAATCAAAAGTCCTTGTAATCAATCTACCAGCTTCATGTATCTGTCCCTTTAGCTCTCCGGTTCTTGTAGATACAGTAGCTTTCAGTTCTTCAACCTGTGTATGAAGAATATCTATTCTCTTCTTCTCATAGTGATCAATTGCAATTGTTTCTGGGTCAGTGACATCTTCCCCAATTGCTTGCACTAGTACCTCCAATTGATCAATTACCGGTTCATCGTCATCTATATCTGTATCAGGTACAAAATTGTACAAGATATTCGTTACACTAGAGAGAACCTGTAATGTTCCCCACCACGTAACTAGGCACGATTCAATCAATCCGTACGGAGGAGGGAATGGAGTCAGGAAGATTTATGGTAGAAGGCCGTACTAAGAGGCTGCAGGCAGTACAGAGTCAGTGGAGAAGACCGTACGGTTGTGTTGAGACCGTATGGTGTGTTGAGTATGGGGGTCGTACGGTGAGGCAGAGCTGTACGGAAGTCAAGACCCGTACGGATGGGAAGCTGGATGATGTATGGTATGGTAGTCTGGTCGTACAAAGGCAAGTTTGCAAGCCGTATGGAGAAGCAGTATGGACGGAAGTGTGTTGAGTACGGGAAGGAAGTGTGTTGAGTACGGGAAGGAAGTGAGTTGCAGTACGGAAGGAAGTGTGTTGATTACAGGAAGTGTGTTGTAGTACGGAAGGAAGTATGTTGCAGTACGGAAGGAAGTGTATTGTAGTACGGAAGGAAGTGTGTTTGAGTACAGGAAGGAAGTGTGTTGAGTACGGGAAGGAAGTGAGTTGTAGTACGGAAGGAAGTGTGTTGAGTACGGAAAGGAAGTGAGTTGTAGTACGGAAGGAAGTGTGTTGAGTATGGGAAGGAAGTGTGTTGTAGTACAGAAGGAAATGTGTTGTAGTACGGAAGGAAGTGTGTTGCAGTATGGAAGGAAGTGAGTTGCAGTACAGGAGGAAGTGGGTTGCAGTACGGAAGGAAGTGTGTTGCGGTGCGGAAGGAAGTGTGTTGCAGTACGGGAGGAAGTGGGTTGCAGTACGGAAGGAAGTGTGTTGCAGTGCGGAAGGGAGTTGTAGTAGGGAAGGATGTTGGAAGTACACTGAGGGATGGAGGTGGTACAGAATGATGTTGGAAATACGCCGAAAGATGGAAGCGGTATGGAATGATGTTGGTAGTACGCCGAGCGATGAGAGCTGTTCCAGTCTTTAATTGCCACCAGATAAATCGAACTTAAACACTTGCAAGATGAAATATGAATAATAGATATTGATTGCCAAATCCGAAACTAGAGAAACAAGCAGAATAGGGGGAGGGTTGAATCCCACCGAAACTGCACACAAACCAAATAGGGAGGATCTTTCACCTTCAAAGTGGTGAACAACAAAATCCCAACAGGAATTCGCAAATACAAATCAAATATAAATCTCCACATGTCAAATCTATCCTACACGCCGAGCATAAATACCTGTCGGGGAAAACTCTCGAGAGTGCACTGCCGAGCACTACCGATGATGCGAAGGGACCGACGCTGGGTCTGATCCGACCTTTGTCAAGGAGTTCCTGAATTGTTTTTTCAATTTCATCTTTTAGCCTCCTAGGGTGGCGGTATGGCACAGTGATTACCGGTTTGGCACCAGCTTCCATCTCAATGGTGTGTTCGAATCCTCGGTGTGGTGGTATGCCTGGCGGTATGTCGGCGAAGACCTGGTGGTATCTATCCAAAACCCTTTGAAGTTCTTCCTCCTGGTGGTCTGTTCTTTGTCTCTGTATGGGTTCTGTCGAGGCAAAATAGTGTGCGGCCCAAACCACATTGTCGTGTCTGAGGATAGATTCCATCCGTTGGGTTGAAATTTCCTTTGGCTCTCCATTTGACATCTCTCTTAGCACAACCTTTTTGCTGTTTACCTCGAAGGAGAACTCCATTCACTTGAAACTCTGTGTGTATTCATCCAATGTTTCCATCCACTGAATGCCGAGAATGACTTCCATGTCGTCCAAATCTACCACGAAGAAATCATCCGTCACTGTGTGGTTGCCCATGGTGATGCTCAGTTGCGGAACTAGATGAGTGCATTTTAACAAATTTCCTCTCGCTACTTTGACATCAAATCCCTAGTGTGCCTCCGTACACAGGCTCTGCCGGCTCACGAGTGAGGAGTTAATGAAGTTGAGTGTGGCTCCTCTGTCAAGCATGACCACAAGCCGTTGTCCTTGGAGGGTGCCTCGGACCCGGAATACAGTGCATCTTGGAGTTCCCGCTAGAGTAGCAATGGCGCCTCCTCTTTTGAAGAGTGTGGCAAGTCTTTCTGCGCGATTGATGTTTTCCTCCCCCGAAATTTGTTGTTCAGCTGCTTCGGCCTCAGGTGTTTGTTCTTCCTCTCCGCCAGATGAAACCTCAATGTAATGGATTTTTCCTTTGCCGAGGCATCAATGTCCCGATACCCATGGCTCCTTACAGTTGAAACAGAGTTTCTTCCTTTTGAGTTCTTGCCTAGTTTCCTCATCCAACGAAGGCCTCCTGGGTGGAGGTCTGTTGTCTCTTTCTCATGAAGCGAGAGGTGGTTTGGACTGCGAGTGATATTTGGTGGATGACGACAAAGATGTCGCCATGTCGCGTGCCTTCTTAATTGCTTCCATGAGTGTGATGGGGTTGAATCCTTTCACCCACCCTTTCAAGGGTTCCGCCAGTCCATCCATGAACAGTACCACCAATCGTCTTTCTGAAATATCAGTCACCAAGACAAATAATCTCTGAAATGCTGTTATGTAATCCTCGACTGTGCCAGATTGTTTTAATTGAGCCAATTCTTTGAAATTCAGTTATGGATCTTTTCCATCGAAACGGTCTATCAACCTCTTAGTGAATTCAGCTTAGGAATTTATTTGGTCGTGGCCGAGAGTAACCATGCCATGATGCCACCATTCGTGGGCTATTCCTTCGAGATGTAGTGCTGCAAATTTGATGGCCTCATCTTCTGGCATAGGGTTGAGCTGGAAATATGTGTCTGCTTTTTGCACCCATGCTTGAGTTGTGATAGTTCCAGACCCATCAAAGGAGGATAGATTAACTTTGCCCATCTTCTGTCTCAGATCGTCATTATAGTAGCCATGCTTGTTTCCACCAGAGTATCTCATTCTCAGCTCAGCATAATCTTTGTAGGATATATCTCCTTCCATATTTGTGTTCCTCCAATCTTCTCGAAGCTGATCTTGTAGTTCCTGGAAGGTTGGTTGCTCTCCTCGCCGTTCTTCCATCTGTGGAGGGAAAGTTGGCATTGACGGTCGAGAGCGCACGGGTTGGGGATTTGCCCGTCTCGAGACAGAATTGTCGCTTTGTTCCGCGGATATCTTGCTTTCGCCAATTTTCGCAGTCTCTTCCATGAGGTGTTGAGTGTCATTTATCTGTACTTGGTTCTTAGTGAGTTCTCTTAGAAGAGTCATGACTTCAGCCGCAGGGTCTTGGGGATCACCCATTCTACCGACTGAGTGAGATCTACTCCTTTTCCTTGAATAAACTCTCATTCAATACCCACAAGCAGGCAGAATCACCAGCTCTGATACCACTGTAATGTTCCTGACCACGTAACTAGGCACGATTCAACCAATCCGTACGGAGGAGGGAATGGAGTCAGGAAGATTTATGATTGAAGGCCGTACTAAGAGGCTGCAGGCAGTACAGAGTCAGTGGAGAGGATCGTACGATTGTGTTGAGGCTGTATGGTGTGCTGAGTATGGGGGTTGTACGGTGAGGCAGAGCCATACGGAAGTCAAGACCCGTACGGATGGGAAGCTGGATGATGTATGGTATGGTAGTCTGGTTGTACGAAGGCAAGTTTGCAGGCCGTATGGAGAAGCAGTACGGACGGAAGTGTGTTGAGTACGGGAAGGAAGTGAGTTGCAGTACGGAAATAAGTGTGTTGAGTACGGGAAGGAAGTGAGTTGTAGTACGGAAGGAAGTGTGTTGCAGTATGGAAGGAAGTATGTTGAGTATAGGAAGGAAGTGTGTTGAGTATGGGAAGGAAGTGAGTTGTAGTACGGAAGTGTGTTGAGTACAGGAAGGAAGTGAGTTGCAGTACGGAAATAAGTGTGTTGAGTACGGGAAGGAAGTGAGTTGTAGTACGGAAGGAAGTGTGTTGCAGTATGGAAGGAAGTATGTTGAGTATAGGAAGGAAGTGTGTTGAGTATGGGAAGGAAGTGAGTTGTAGTACGGAAGTGTGTTGAGTACAGGAAGGAAGTGAGTTGCAGTACGGAAGGAAGTGTGTTGAGTACGGGAAGGAAGTGAGTTGCAGTACGGAAGGAAGTGTGTTGTAGTACGGAAGGAAGTGAGTTGCAGTACGGGAGGAAGTGGGTTGTAGTACGGAAGGAAGTGTGTTGCAGTGCGGAAGGAAGTGAGTTGTAGTAGGGAAAGATGTTGGAAGTACCCCGAGGGATGGAGGTGGTACAGAATGATGTTGGAAGTACGCCGAAGGATGGAAGTGGTATGGAATGATGTTGGTAGTATGCTGAGTGATGAGAGCCGTTCCAATCTTTAATTGCCACCACATAAATTGAACTTAAACACTTGCAAGATGAAATATGAATAATAGATATTGATTGCCAAATCCGAAACTAGAGAAACAAGCAGAATAGGGTGAGGGTTGAATCCCACCGAAACTGCACACAAACCAAATAGGGAGGATCTGTCACCTCCGAAATGGCGAACAACAGAATCCCAACAAGAATTCGCAAATACAAATCAAATATAAATCTCCACATGTCAAATCTATCCTACACGCTGAGCATAAATACCCGTCGGGGAAAACTCCCGAGAGTGCACAAAAGAGCCGATGGCGACAACTAAACTATGCCAACAAAAAGAAGGAATGGGCCCGAGATAAACTAAATCAATCGCGACCCCTAATACAATAGTTTTAATAGTCATTTAATGATAGGGATATTACAGAACCATATCCTGTTTTCTCTTAGTGAGCTCCTTTAGCTGCGTTGTTGACATTTTGCTTATGTCAACAACTGTTTCACTAACTTTTCTTATCTTTGATTCAGAATCTCTTGCAAATGTTAGCTTTCTCTTTGATGAAGATGTACTTGGAACATCTACTGATTCCTTTTGCCTTGTTTCCTGTTCCGGTTCTTCTTCAAAAGGTTTCTCCTGTTCTTCTATAACAGGGAACTCCTGTTGTTGAGGTATTTCTTGTTCCAGAGTCTCTTCTTGTCTTACTTCTTCTGGATGTACTTCTTCTTGATGGACTTGCTCTTTCGGAGGTTGCTCAGTCTGTTGTTGCTCTTCCGCAACTTGTTGATAATTTGAAACAATTTCTACTTTATCTATTTCTTTTTCTGTAGTCATCTTTGCTGATGACTCTCCCTATTCTTGTTTTTATGGTTGAACTTGTTTTCCTAGATTAATGTGTTCACTGGATGTGAACTGTTCAGGTGTAACCTCGTCACCGGTTGTTGCTTGTTCGCTTGTGGATGCTTGTTCACCAATTGTGAACTGTATCGGTGGTACCAAGTACCAACTCTTTTTCAGGTTCATCTTGTGAGATGTCCTGTGGACCTGTAGACTTAAGAGTGTTGAAGTCATATTTTTGCCAAAAATCTAAAGAATCTTCATACACATCTTTTTCCTGTCCATTAATGATCTTGGAAACCCTATTCTTTGTGTCCAAATTGAGCAACACTGCTTCGATCATAATTTTTATTGTCTCATCATTGAGACCTGGTCTTACTTGTGTCAAAGTTTCCCTTATTATCTTATTGTTTTGGGCTAGACCAGTTCTCCATTTGGCCATTAGCCTTTTATTCAATTCTGGCGAAAAGTGAGGCCTATAGTCTCTAGGAATTTTGTTGAAATCTAAAAAGGTTTCTAACAGAGCAATCTCAATTTTCTCCTTATCCTCTTCTACCAGAACACTGAACCATTTTGCAGCATTTGACACTTCACCGAAATCCATGATTTTATCAAGTATATTATCTATAGTTAAAGTTCGAGCTTTACCTTTAACTAGGGAAGCAAATAGGGTAGGTGGAGTTAGATCACCACCTGTGTCTCCAGTGATATCCATGTTGACCGCTTCACTTGCAAACTTTGCTTTGACCGGTGTCTCATCTCCTAGTATGCCCTTTCCCTTTCCAGTGTCAATTACTGGTGGCTCCGTGGTCTTTTGGCATTCTGCTTCTGCTTGATGTTGTTGCTTTAGAACATTCGTCCATGTAGCAACCCCTTCATCGTGAACTTTATCCACTCCACCAATGAGGACCTGACCAATTATCTTCCTTATATTGAAACTCTGTTTGTACAGGTCAGCTTGATTGGTTGCCTCTTCTAGGCTAAGGTGATTCTGTACTTCTAGTAGAGCTCTTATCCTTAGTTCTGTTTCCTTATCTCTGGAAGATTTCCATCTACCTTCAATTATCCTACTAGATGTTTAGGTATTGTATGGTGAAGTACAACAGGTGTTAAGTTATACTTGTGAAGAACGAAAACTACAACTTCTTCCAGCTTTCTCTTATCTTCGTCATCACCAAGCTCATATCTTCTTTTGACTGCACCCAATCCACCTGTTTCCTTTATTCCTTCAACCACTTCATCTATGGTTGGTTTCCTTCCTCTAGGTGCATCCTCTTTTACCGGTTTCCCAGTCTTTCTATTTCTGTGAAGAGTAGTGGTTTCTTCAGTTTCTGTTTCCTCCATTTCCTCACCTTGTGCACTGGACGCTCACTGAGTCCTCTTTCTTTGAACCTTTGGTTCTTTAGCCGTTGGCTTCTTCTTCCTGGGAGTGGGAGTTCTTTTAACACAAACCTTCTTTAGTTCCTTAGCCAATGCCTTTTTCTTCAAATTTGATTGAATCTCTTCATAGGTGCCAAACCGATATGCCGAGAGATCTAAGTCGCTCTCTTGTAGTGCATCAGCATATGCCTTTGCAATCTTAGAAGTGATCTCATAACCGAGCTTTGGTGCATACTCGGACCTTGGATCCACAACTTGGATAATACAATGATCATTGCTCACTAGAAAACACATCTCTTCCTTGTATTGTTCAACAATGGTAGAGGGAATTCTTTCCCTGTTGTGCGTTCTTAGCTGAAAGGCTTCAAAATAATTTGTCATTACCTTATTAAACCGGTTCCCCAAGTTATTTGCTAACTCACCTATTTGAATCATCACCGGTTTATCTTCTAGCCATGTTACCTTTCCTACGCTTGGAAAGAAGTTTTGGTCATAGAAGAACAAACATACCAGCAATGTCCCATGCTTTAGAAACTTCTTCTTGACCAAGCCGAGCTTCTTTAGGTTTTCAAAAATTTGGATCCTCAGCATAGCGCATCTGTCGTATCACGCATTGTCGTGCATAATCCTGTGCGCAACATGTATCGCACCTCTCGATATGCTATTCAGGTTACTCGACTGATATACTTTGTAGCCGATAACCGCTGAGGCAAACCGAACGCCATCGTCTTCAATATCGTTCACAGTCATCATCCGACTGTCATACCTTGACTTCGTCAATTGTGTGACTTCTGCATTAGCTATAGTCCTTAGGGTTAGGATTTCCCCTACGACATTATAACTAGTCACCCTGCGTAGGTCTTCTTTCGTGATTGTGTGACCGCGCCTTTCGCAAGCCACATCCCTGGGTCGTGAACCCTGCTCAGAACTAGTCTAATCCAATCCGATCGAAACATGGTTGGATATTTTACTTCCTTGATCAAACCCAATGATTCAAGCTTCGCGTATTTTGATTGAAGCTTCCCGTCTTTACAAAGTGAGAGGTATTCACTCCGAATGAATGTTTCACCTAGTTCCTCCTGTTTGCTGTTGATGAAAGCCGTTACATCCTCAGTCATCAATACACCTTCAGGGACAGACGATAGAGCTCTCGCCATATCATTCTCTCGGTTCTGAACTTCCATGATGTCGTAAATTGGTCTAGCTAGTTGATTTGCACTGATTAGGCTCACCATAGAAGATGAAGATGCCATGATACTAGACTGGTATTAGCAGAAAGTTATTGATAAGATTCACGGAATTCGCTAAGAAAAGAACGTAAATCACAGCAAGAAAAGATTACTCAAGCTTATGAAATCAATAATCACAAATCTCAATGTAAAGTGAAATGAGTAATCAACTTTCCTTTTTATAGACTTAGGTCGTAACGGTAATTAGCAAACGGTAACATTTGTTAACGGTTACTGTATTAATTACCCTTACCTAACCTTTCTTTCAACAACCAGTCCACAGACTCGTTACTTGTTCACATATCCTCGGTTGCAATGTCCACCTTGCTATGTCAGCAACACTTTACCTGTCCGGTTCACATGTTAGACCGGTGACTCCTTCCTGGCTCCACTTCTTGATTGTGTGAGATCACAACTCACCAGTTTTTCCGGGAACAGTAGCCTTGCTACCTGTTCCTCTTAAGCCCTTAGGCTTAATTTGTTGAAGAGATATCACCATCAGGAGATGATGACCTTACCTCGGATTTCTCCTCAGCGGAACTCTTTGTCCCCTTTACTGACCAAGTCTTCTTCACTTCCCTGTTGGTATCTTTACTCATGTTATCCTTATGGTTGGGGGACAAGTTCTTCTTGACCGGTTTGGCCGGTCCTTTGCCTTTGTTCATCAGCCGGTTCCTGCATTCCTTGGCCAGATGCCCAATCTTGTTACAGTTGTAACAAGCCATTCCGGTTCCTCTCTATGGATTGACCCTTCTTTCCCTGTCCATGGGTGAGTGACAATCAGAGTTCCTATGCCCCGATGGTCCAAATGTAGCACAGTTGGATGTGCTCCAGTTTACATTCCTATTATGGAATACCGGTCTTGGTGGAGATTTGAATGCCATTGTTTTGGACCTGCATTCTTCCGCTTTGTGTCCAAACTTATTGCATGCATAGCAATAACCCTTGAAGCTTCCCCTACTTCTACTGGACACTATTGGAGTGTGACTTGCATTCAAAGGTCCTGTGACCATACTTGTAACAGTTGCTACAGTAGCTGTCAGAAGTAAATGGTTTCACTGGGGCATTTCTGCAATCATTTGTTTTATGACCTGGTTTGCCACAATGTTTGCAAGAGGGTTTGAAGGTCTTTTTACCTTTGTCTTCTGTACGTTTGTTCTTTTCCTTTTTGTCTTGCTTGTTTCTAGAGGACTCACCGGTTTCATTGTTGCTTTGACTGATGTACCCAAGTCCTATGGGATCTTTGTGCTTTCTTTGAGCCCTCAGTTGCTCATCAAGCTTCTCTGAACTGTAATGACTCTTACTAATAAGATCACTAAAACACTGATATGGTATTATAGAATTTTGTCAAACACTTGGCATACAATCTGAATTTATACTGCTGTAAGTAAAGACTGACATGGAAATTGTTGAGCAACAAATCTACTCAACTCAATAATGCAAATCAGTGCCAATATATATATATTCATTCAATGAAGATATTGACTTCCTTACAACAGATTGCAACCTTCAGATTTTACAAATTATTTGGCACCTTAGAATCTAAAATATGCTTGTGAGACACAAGGAATATTGTCAAACACTTCGTGTGCAACCTTCCAGCTTGCTGGTCTAATAATATCAGTCTGATATGTACTTTTAGATGACTATAGATAGCTTCCAATGCTTGAGAATCAACACATCAAAACATAAATTATCATCTAGATGCTTAAATGACACTTTGGACCCTTAACCAATGCATAGAGATGGATTTTCAATGTTACATATGCACTTACAGCCAAGTGACATTTTGACAAACATTTGTCATGCAACTCAAGAACATCACGTAATTAGAATGCAGCCTTATCTCTCTATGCAACTAAAGCATTAAACTGATTTCAAGAATATTTATCAAATGGCCTAGTCTCTTGACTTTCAACTACCAAGTTTCAGAATTTTCTGAGTACAAAGACAACCATGATTTCATACATAAACAACATTAAAACTTATTGAAATAAGTGCCAAATGAACCTGAAATGAAGCGCCTAGGAGTGTGAATGAAGAAGCAATCAATATCACTCCACTTTGAGCCTTCCTCTTGCCAAATTGAATTTTTTTTCAAATTCGCCCCTGTTCTGATATGAATGCCAATAATAAATAAATGCAGCAATAAAAGGTCTCCAAATTCGTATAGAAATGATTGCCAAGACAATAGCAATTGATTCCTCAAATACCCATAACCAAAGGATGCCTCCAAGTGAAGTTGTGAACAAAAATGTGGGTCCAAGATGAAAATCGCAGTATGCTGGAAATGCCACAGAACTACTGAAATGGTCTTCAAATAATGCCAATGCAATCCTCTTGATTAATGGATGAAAACAAGTCTTCTGACAACCCAAATTCCAAACCCTCAATAAAGTCTGAGGACTTCAAAATATATCAAGACTCAGTCCAAATCTGAATATTCAATAATGCCCAGCATGAAATGGTTGAATACCACTTCCAATGTGCAACCCTTCAGAAAATATTTCACCTCCTCAATTATGCAAACCCTTAGGAGTTTCCGTTCCTAAAGATCAGTTGAAAATTTGCAGACCTAGATGGTGCCACAAATGCTCCAAGATGAAAATGTAGTAGAATCCTCAAATCAAGCATGTCCAAAATGAGAGGCCAAGCCCTCTATTTATTCACTTTTCTAAGAAGTTACTAAGAACTTTTAGAAACATCGATTATAAAATCTCATTATAATGCACTTTTATAATAAAAATAACTTTATAAAATAAAAAGTGCAACTCAACTTAAAATTATAACATGTGGGCCCCGCATAACACATAATAATAAAAAATAGGCTCCAAAACATCTCTCCAAGAGCAAATAAGATCATCCAATCTCCAGATAATCACCAAGATGACTCTCTCACCAAAGCCATCTGCCTGCGAGAGTCCATGATAGGCAAATCCACTAAAAAATAACGTTTCTTCTTTTCCTTTTTGTCATGCTTGTTTCCAGAGGACTCATCAGTTTCATTGTTGCTTTGACTGATGTACCCAAGTCCTATGAGATCTTTGTGCTTTCTTTGAGCCCTCAGTTGCTCATCAAGCTTCTCTGAACTTTCATTGTACCTTCTAAGTTTCTCATTTCTCTCTTCAAGAATTTTTAGCTGTACATTTAATGGATCCAATTCAGCAGCCATCTTTTTTCATGCTTCATCTTTATCATGCAAATGCTCATGCATGATTGCATTCTCCTGATTTATGCCTTGCATGTCTGCATGTAGTTGCAATATGAGAGCATCACTCTCTCTTAGTGCATCTTCAGCCAGATTTCTTGCTCTTTCAACAGTTAACTGTGCTTCTATGGCACTGGTCTTCTCATCATCAACTTTTCTTTTGGCTTCAATGAGTTTAGTCATCCTCAGAGCATGACTTTCCTGCTCCCTTTTTAGATTTGAGATTTGATCGGCCAGATTTTGATTTTTCTCCATGAGATCAGAGACTGCCTCTTCTGCTTCATCAGATGCACTCCGCCCAGAGAGTTCCTCAATGATTTCATGACTCTCACTCAGTTGCAGAGCCAACTCTTTCCTCTTTGCAAGAGACCTCCTCAGTCTATTCTCAAGAGAGGCTATCATGTCATTGGCTTCCTCACGCTGCTTTTGATATCTGTAACCCTCCATGATCTTTTCTCAAGCGGTTAAGCTTTCTATCTCTGAGAACCTAAGCTCTGATACCAATTGTTAATCCTAACGGGTTACTGAGAGGGGGGGTGAATCAGTAAATTCAATTTCTATCACTCTTTTAAGCAAACCGATATTCTTGTTAATACATAAATTAAAAGAATACTATAACCATAAACAAAAATTAAATGCACAGGTCAACACAACATTTATATGTGGAAACTCTCGGTTAGAAGGAAAAAACCACGGTGGGACAGAACCTACAAACTCCACTACTGTTGTAATAAAGCTTCCCTGTTAGAGGCTTACAAAGCACTGGTAAGAGTGCTACCCGGTTAAGGGATTTGATAGAAGACCTGTTAGGATCTTGACCCTGTTAGGAGTCACCTTGTAAGAGGACTTAGAACACCAATAAAGATGTTACCCGGTAAAGGGATTTATACAAAGAACCTGTAAGGGTTCACCCTGATTGAGGGATTTAAATATGCTTGACAACTTAAAGCAATGATCTTATGATGACACTATCTGTTGAATCGGATCATACCTGTTTACCCTTTCTTCTGCTTGGCTGTTGAATCTTTCTCTTCCTTTCACCTTTCGTGACTGTGTTTCCTCTCAGAAGATTCTGCTCTTTTGCTCTCCTTCACTCTATGCTCTTGATATTCAACGACCCATTTTTCATGTCCTTTGACTTGTATTTATAAGAAATTCTTATTAAAAATACATCTCATAGTTTTGCCAAGCTGTAAACCCTCCCATAAATCATGCATGCAAAAAAGCTTGCAAACTGATCTTGAGTTTACCTTGAAATGCTCGCAGAAAAAACAAAGCTAATTTTCAGTTCCATTGAAAAAGTTAACTCCAGTTTAACTGAAAAATGCTCCGCATAATCTGGTTCGGATTATCATGCACTTAACCGGTGTAGAACTTGTATCCAGTTAGTCATCTGTTCCCTGTGCGTGTGTCAAGACCGTTTGGAAAAACCTTGACCGGTATAAGCATGACCGGATAAAGTACACTGCTTTCTTGCTTAGTCTACTAGTTCACAATTATGAGTACTGGTGTTTCGGTGGGATTGATGTTTGCCAATTAATTTACCAATGACAACTAAGTTTGTGTCAACAAGTGTCACCACCCTCATCGATAGTGGTGCTACCTACAACTATGTTAGCAAGGAAAGAGTCAAAAAGTTGAAGCTGAACACCATGCCAATTGAAGGATTCGATGTCAAAAAAGCAGGTGGCTTAGTTCTGCCATGTACCAAGAAGGTTCCAAAAATGGAGCTAATAGTGGGGGAATATCACATGAAAGATGACTTCTATGTGGTTGATATGGAAATGGAAGTTGTTTTGGGAGTTCAATGATTGTACGTGATTGATAGATACGAGGCTAGCCATCGGACCATGGAGTTCTCTCTTTACCACAATGGGAGAAAAATAGTTCTCTGAGGACTAACAAATAGAGGACCAATATTTGTTTCAACAAACATCATGGAGCAGATTTTTCACAAGAACCAAGTTGAGTGGGCAGCTGAATGTTTCATCACAGATACATGATCAATCAAGCTAAGAGAAATTCCAGACATCGAGATTCAGAGCATCTTGGATAAACATGGCAAAGTCTTTGAGGATATTCCACTGGGTTTGCCACCAAATAGGGGTTTTCAGCGCATTATTGAACTAGAAGAGGGAGCCAAGCTGATAATGATCACACCATATCACCATCCCAATGCTTACAAAGATGAGATCGAGACAACAGACAACAATCATGGAATTTCTTAGGATGGGACACATCAAACCCAACCCTAGTTCGTTTGCCTCATCCGTGGTGTTGGTAAAGAAGAAAGATGGGACATTGAGAATGTGCATTGACTATTGATGCTGAACAAACAGACAATCAAAAATCGCTATCCCATTCCCAGGATTGATGAGTTGCTGGATGAACTCCATGGGGCGAGGTATTTTTCCAAGTTAGATTTGTGTTCCGGTTATCATCAGATTAAGTTTCGAGAAGATGTGCATAAAACAACCTTTAGGTGTCACTATGGGCATTATGAATTTTTGGTAATGCCCTTTGGTCTAACTAATGCACCGACCACTTTCCAATCATGCATGAATCAGGTATTTATTGCTTAATTTAAGGAAGTTTGTTCTAGTTTTTTCTTTGACGATATCTTGGTCTATAGAAAAACTTGGGAAGAGCACTTGGAACACCTAGATGTAGTTTTGGGCATTCTCAGGCAATAGTCTTTTTACGCTAAAAGGTCCAAGTGTGAATTTGGATAATAAAAAAAATCTTGTATTTAGGGTTCAAGATCAACAAACACAGTGTCAGTGTTGATGAAGAAAAGATTAAGGCTATTCAAAATTGGGCTAGACGCAAGAATTTGACACAATTGAGAGGGTTTGTGGGTCTTTGTAGCTATTACAAAAGATTTGTAAAAGGTTTCTCCTAGCTTGCAACACCATTGACAAATTTGTTGAAGAAAGAAGCTTTCACATGGAACCCCACAACACAACAAGCCTTTGATAAACTCAAGGAGGTAATATGCTCGTGTCCTATTTTAGCTATGCCTAATTTCTCGCTGCCATTTGTCTTAGAGTGTGATGCTTTGGGGGAAGGTATTGGAGCCACATTGATGCAAAATAAGCACCCCATTGCATACGAGAGTAGAAAGCTTGCCAATTGTGGAAGGCTCTCTCCATCTTCGATAAAGAGATGTTAGGTATCATGCATGCCCTTGTTAAGTTCAGGCAATACTTGGTCTGTGGGAAATTTGTGGTGAAGACAGATCATAACAGCCTGAAATACTTCCTCAATCAATGAGAATTTGAATGATAGGCAGCAGAAATGGGTAACCAAGCTCCAAGCCTATGACTTTGAAATTGAATACGTGAAGGGTAAGAACAATGTGGTTGCTAATGCTCTATCAAGGAACCCTGTTCTTTGTGCTATGACTGATATATTTGCTGATTGGAAGGTGAGCATTACAACTGAATACGCTAAGGACTCATTTGCTAACGATATTTTGGAAGGGAAAACGGTTGATGACAGGTATAGGGTGATTGAAGAGATCATTCTCTACAAGGGATGGATCTACCGTGTACCTCATTCCAAGATAAAGATAGAATCATTAGAGCATGCCACGATACTCCCCTTGCTGGCCACCCGGGTTTCTACAAGACATACAAGAAAATAAGGGAGTGTTTTGCATGGAAGGGGTTGAAAAATAATGTGTTGCAGCATGTAAGAGACTGCTCTGTGTGCCAACAAAATAAAACAGAGCAGGTGTTACTAGCAGGATTGCTGCAACCTTTGCCCATCCCAAGTACTAGCTATCACCCCCAAACAGATGGACAAATAGAGATCGTAAGGAAATGGATTGAAGGATACTTGAGAAACTATGTGACAGGGAAGCAATCAGCTTGGGTGAAATGGCTACACCTTGGAGAGTTTTGCTACAAAACCACACACCACATGTCCATCAGAATGCCCCCTTTCAAAGCACTCTATGGTTACAAAGCTACCTACATGAGTTTGATTCTTGCAGATAGTAGTGTTCTAGGTGCTAGGGATATGGTACAACAGAATGTTGACATTATGTACTCCTTGAAGGAGAATTTACAGCATGCCTAGAAGCAACACAAATTGTATGTAGATCAGCGTAAGACTGAGAGGGCCTTTGAGATTAATGATCTGGTGTATTTAAGGTTGCAGTCATATGTCATCCCTCAAGAGGAATGGAGCGGACAAGTTGAAGCCAAGATTCTATGGCCCATATAGGATTACGAGGAAGGTCGGGGAAGTTGCCTATGAACTCGAGTTGCCTCTCGAGAGCAGAATTCACAATATTTTTCACATTTCATGCCTAAAATAGGCCTTGGGACAACATATCACCCCATCAATGGAGTTGCCACCACTCGATGACAAAGGCTAACTCACTCTCGAACCTGAAACATTTTTGGATGTAAGAGAAGCGGTTGAGGAACAAGGTCATTCTAGAATACTTGGTGAAATGGAAGAACTTGCCTGTTGAAGACGCTACATGAGAAGGAGCAGAGGTCTTTGAGCATCCAAACCTGAGGTTGCTTGAGGTCCAGCAACCATCTGGAGGCGGGGACTGTAATGTCCCAAAGTAATCAATAATCTAGGCTGACCTTTATTTTGGCACCTAGCTCAATAAATAAATTTGAATTTTTTTTTTTTGGTGGCCGACCAACTTGGGTCTGGCATCTAGTTGGGTATTTAGGCTAGTAAAAAATTTGGTTTTCATATGGAAAAAAATTGGAAAGTTATTTATTGTCTGCTTTGAGGGCATAGCCGCCTAGACGGAAATTTTCAGCCTGGCGCGCAGCTCCAGACTGAGTGAATGTTTGTCTTAGACTTTTAATGTCTTCAACAATTGCTATTTTTCTTTTCTTTTTATCTCAGAATTGTGTCCAGATCGTTACACATCACCAGAGAGAGCTGCCATCATGTATTGAAAGGAAATCTGCATTGTTTCAGACTGGTTTTGGATAGATTTGGTGTGTTTATTCTAGATTGGTGGTTGAAAATTTATGATTGCAAACTTTGTGGTGTGTTTCAGTTAGCCACAATGTTTAGGACAAACCCTTGACTTCATTGCTGGCCATACAACCTACAACAGTTCCTTGCGTCAGCATTACTAGGGAAGGATATAGCAGATCTGCAGTGGATTGTGCCCAAATTTATGTGGCAGTCAGTCATTGAAATTGGGAAATTAAGACAAGTTTATCAGCCTTCAAGTTATTCAAATTTTATCCTGGTACAATTTCTTGTATGATTGTAAAGAGCCCTTGCTAGCTCTATGAATTTACACAACTTTTCCTCAAGTAAATTGGCAATTACACATGAATTCAATAATATATTTAACTTTTATTCCATATACTTCCCTCATAAAAACATCATATTGAACACCAACATTTAATGATTTGATTTCTAAACACGAATCTTTCACTAACTTGTAACTATACAAATTTTGCTTATTAAACAAAACTAATCTGCCAACTCTAAGAAAAAACATTACCTCTTAACAAATATATGCTCAGCTTCTAAAATCCAGAAAACAACTCTTAACGGCTGTCCAGTGTAAACGCAGCACATAGCATTATTAATGTCACCCCTGGGATAGTCACGTTACAGCTTGTATTGGCACGTGACTGGCCTGAATTAAAATGCAGGCCCTTGCAGCATCAAAACGGCCCCTTAATGCAGGCCCGTGAACTGTAGGAAGGCTGCCGTAACCTGCCAAAACACTCATGCAGCACTTGTGTGATTGGTAATGAAACTTCACGCCGAATCTGAATCACCTCTTTGAACGCAGCTTGGATATAATTCAGTCTCACTTGGCAATTGGTAAACCTTCAGCAATTGCGCAATCAATTACCAATTAATGAATCACAATATCTCCACAATAAAATTCAGAACCTCGGCATGAAGACAATTCAAAATTTTTAGAAGCAAATCAATTTGCCTATAGATGAAAAACTCCACACAAATCCAGTATACATTAGCACTGGATTTAAATTCAAAATCAGAACTATAGCTGCAAAATTCACCATCAACCTGTAATGGCTCAAATTGCCAGAAGAGGAATAAGTCCTCAAAACCCTAGTTGGGTTGTTTCTCTCACAAATTTCAATCAAATCATAATGCAACAATGGATGATTTTTCCTTTCACAAAGCATTGATTTTATAATTCAAAAGTGTCTTCTCCCACACTTTTCACTTAAAACACTTTTTATGCTTAGGCACATATTGAATAATATAATTTATTAATTCATTTGGCTCCAAAAAAAGCCTTTTCACCAATATCATGAAATTATGACACGCAAGGTCCCTGTTTCTTGTGCCCAAGATTTAAAACTTTTCATCCTGGTTCCAACGAGCTATAACACTAAGGTATCTAGCATATAATACCAACAAAAATGGCAACCTTAGCAAATTTAATTAAATAATAATAATTAACCACCCGTCTTGCGAAAATAACTGAAGAAGCGTCCGAATCGAAATCTTTTTGCACAAGATTGATCCAGATGATGAAAGATGATGAATGAACTTGACGGGGTGACTTACTAAAAATAGACGCTCTCTCCAAGATTCTTGGACCCCAAACTGAAAGCCAGGAATGAAAACCGAGAGCATCATTCAACTCCTCTAACTCATCTGAGCTCATCGGAACTATCCATTGACTTACTATAAATAGTAAGTTCACACCAAAGACCCTCTAAACACCTCGCCAGACCACGAGGATCACAATAATGACTTGGCACCATCAGATCAATGACCTGCAAAAAATGGGCACATTATAGTCCTCCCTCCCCAAGATTGCTTGTCCCCAAGCAATCACAAGAAACAAGAAACATCACAATCCACCTGGATCCCACAGAAAAGAGTATACCGTGCCACTGAGATCAACTGTAGGCTCCTGTAACATCACCCAAAATACAAATCAGATAACTCTGTAAAGAGACCCAAAACAACCACTCACCCAAACTCCTGTACTGAATCTGTCTTTGCCCGGATCCCGAAAGAAGTGAACTTCAGGATCATCAAAAACCAAGATGTATGGGAGACTCAGATCCCATACAAACTGAACTCCCCCTGCGCTCCCAACTGACCTGTACTAAGTGTGTAGACCATTTGCACAATAGTGATGAATACCCCTAAACAAAGCTGTACTAGGACTTGGATATCCACACACTGCATAATCTCTGCAGTCACCATAACTCTGCAAGTCACCTGCTAGTGACTTGCAGCCAAAAATCCCATCAACTACTGATGGCGAGAACCCATCCCATAATGGATGATAAGGACTAGGAGCCAAACTACCCTTGCGAGAGATGAAATCTTCTACTTGTGGGTCAAAAAACAAATGATGAACATGCCCCACTATATACAGCCGGTCGGAAATCCAATCTCTGTCAATAGCTCATCATTACCAAACTGGGGGTCATGAGATGACTCCAATCTCTGACTCCGCATAACTGTAGGCTGGGTAGGAACTTGAGCAACCCTCTCAACAAACCCAACCTCGAAATCCCTGTGGGGAAGCATAGTAGAAAGAGTCTCCACAATCTTCCTGACCAACCTCTGAATAGCACAAGAGCCTCGGATGAGAGTACCCTCAGACACTCTATAAGAATCCTGTCACACATCTGCACTTTCAAGTAAATACTTCATAAAAGACTCAGTGCAGTAGAAATTATACGTGGAAGCGTCAACATGCTCCCCCGCAATCCACAGTTGATCCCTCTGGAAATGTGGCCCAACCAACTATCCCATGCTATCAGCTATGTGAGATGATGAAATAGATTCACTCCCAGCTAAAGGAAGCAAATCAACCTGAAAGCTCGACTACATTGGTACTCCTATCTCATCTGAACCAAGAACTCCCATATCCTGAACATGTGTGTCTGCCACATCATCATGTTCCTCATCACCACCCGTAAGAGAAAACTCACCACCAACCACCTCAATGTGCAATTGAACTGGGTCTGGGGCTGGTGTGGACTGTAAATGCTCCAACTCCACAGTCATCTCTTCCAATTGGATCTGTGACTCTTGAAGAGCCCGCTGAGTGTCCTCTAAAACCTCAATAGTCGCTATGAGCTCCTGGGTAAGCTCACTCACCTCTCTGTCCATCAGTGCCTCATAAGCTGTACTCCCCCACTCCACCAAGTGATCTCGGTCGGCTACCATCTGTAAGTAGTTATGTCTCAAAATCTTGATAGCCTTATGCAAAGTATCAATCTCTGTCAATGAGAGGTAACCACCACTGGCCTCATCTGTCATAGGAGCACCCCAACCATAAACAACCAACAACTGACGAGTGGCATCAAAATGCTCGAGAGTAGAAGTAATATCTCTCATCAACTTGTAATTGGTTAGTCACATGATGACTCTGCACAATAGGCCTCCTACGAGCAACATCAAATGCATTATCTACACTATGAATGGAAGCTATATCCAACAAACTCCCCTCAAGATCACCATCTCTCTGTGTACTTTCATTAGAGTACACATCAACAAGCTGGGTATAGGCATCGGACACGTCCTCATCTAACCTTGAGGAAGCTGCTGCTGAATCTGACTCAACACAATCTCCAACTACCTCGTCCTCTACAACCATGTGACAGTCTCGATCCTGAGACACATCCTCATGAGTTACCAAAGAAGTAACCTCGTCTCTAAAAGTGGAAGCCCTGGTTGTAACAAACTCCTGCCACTCATAAGCTTCCCTGTCCTCATCTATGAGTCCCTGTAACACAGAATCCTGGAACTCACCATCACCATATGACAACGCTGAATCTACACCCAAAGTCAGATATAGAAAGCTAGAAACACTACAACACTCATCATCCTCGCTCTCAGCATCAGAGATATCTGCAATGCTAGTGTCCACATCCTCTATCTGCATCTCCTCCACTAACTCTGGCTGCAAACACGACTCAATGTCGTCATGTAAATCAACTACACTGTGGCATGAAACTACGTCGCCCAAATCAACTGCAACACTCCCATCCTGAGTGTCGTCACCAGAAAGCTCCATGCACGCATCCTCAACACAGGAAAAAACCACTTTCTTCTGTACTGATCCCACACTGCGACTGCTATCATAAATCTTTGAGCTATTAGAGCTCATACGCTCCCTGCAGTCATTACCCAACATCTCACAGGGGGTGTCATCTCCAATGCTACTCACAGCATCCTCAAAAGTGTCATTAGATGTTTCTATACTATCAGCTCCCACATCTCTTGCTGAAATCTCATCTGCGGACACGTGTCTCTGCACACATGACTCAACGTCAAGCTGTGCACCAATAATGCTAGAGCACGAACTGTCATCAACTGACCCCACTGTAATGCCTAGATCACCAACCTCACCACTGGGAGACTCCGTACATGCCTCGGTCCTATCTGAGGAAGCAACTGCCTCCTGAACTAGAGCAACACTACTATAGCTGACATAAACATCTCCAATAATAACTCCCTCCATGAAAGAGTCTGAACACTCAATGATAACTGCAACATCAGCTGACTCTGTACAATCCGTAGTGACTGCTCTGAGAGCCTCAACCTGGTGATGCTCAGCGTTGTTGTCAACCAATGGCATTGAGACATCCACTGGCTCCTGTGCAATAAATCCATCACCACCACTGCGGATGGGAATAGTAGGTGCTGAACTAGATGTAGGAACATCAGCATCATGGACTACTATCGGAGAAAACTCTAGCCTTCTCCCCTGCAAACTTGATGTCGGCCTTCTAAAGGCAGAGACCATATATCTCGCTGCCCTGTCTACTGTAACTGGATTCGACAAACTCTCTGCCAATCTCTGCTGATGCAGTCTAAGTTTCTCCATGCTTTCTACTAAAGTATTTAATTCCTCTCTATTTCCCTTATTGCTACAATGATTTCCGAAACTGGGCCTCCTATATTTATCCATAGCTAGAGAAAATAGAAGTGCTGATCACTTTTAGAAACATCTAAATAAAAAAATAAATCCAGACCCCACATGATGGCAAGAGAAAGACTCTGATACCACTGTAAAGAGACTTTGCTAGCTCTATGAATTTACACAACTTTTCCTCAAGTAAATTGGCAATTACACATGAATTCAATAATATATTTAACTTTTATTCCATATACTTACCTCATAAAAACATCATATTGAACACCAACATTTAATGATCTGATTTCTAAACACGAATCTGTCACTAACTTGTAACAATACAAATTTTGCTTATTAAACAAAACTAATCTGCCAACTCTAAGAAAAAACATTACCTCTTAACAAATCTATGCTCAGCTTCTAAAATCCAGAAAACAACTCTAACGGCTGCCCAGTGTAAACGCAACACATAGCATTATTAATGTCACCCCTGGGATAGTCATGTTACAACTTGTATTGGCACGTGACTAGCCTGAATTAAAACGCAGGCCCTTGCAGCATCAAAACGGCCCCTTAATGCAGGCCCGTGAACTGTAGGAAGGCTGCCGTAACCTGCCAAAACACTCACGCAGCACTTGTGTGATTGGTAATGAAACTTCACGCCGAATCTGAATCACCTCTTTGAACGCAGTTTGGATATAATTCAGTCTCACTTGGCAATTGGTAAACCTTCAGCAATTGCGCAATCAATTACCAATTAATGAATCACAGTATCTCCACAATAAAATTTAGAACCTCAGCATGAAGACAATTCAAAATTTTTAGAAGCAAATCAATTTGCCTACAGATGAAAAACTCCACACAAATTCAGTATACATCAGCACTGGATTAAAATTCAGAATCAGAACTACAACTGCAAAATTCACCATCAACCTGTAATGGCTCAAATTGCTAGAAGAGGAATTAGTCCTCAAAACCCTAGCTGGGTTGTCTCTCTCACAAATTTCAATCAAATCATAATTCAACAATGGATGATTTTTCCTTTCACAAAGCATTGCTTTTATAATTCAAAAGTGTCTTCTCCCACACACTTTTCACTTAAAACACTTTTTATGCTTAGGCACATATTGAATAATATAATTTATTAATTCATTTGGCTCCAAAAAAAGCCTTTTCACCAATATCATGAAATTATGACACGCAAGGTCCCTGTTTCTTGTGCCCAAGATTTAAAACTTTTCATCCTGGTTCCAACGAGCTATAACATTAAGGTATCCAACATATAATACCAACAAAAATGGCAACCTTAGCAAATTTAATTAAATAATAATAATTAACCACCTGTTTTGCGAAAACAACTGAAGAAGCGTCTGAATCGAAATCTGTCTGCATAGGATTGATCCAGATGATGAAAGATAATGAATGAACTTGACGGGGTGACTTACTAAAAATAGAGGCTCTCTCCAAGATTCTTGGAGCCCAAACCGGAAGCCAGAAATGAAAACCGAGAGCATCATTCAACTCCTCTAACTCATCTGAGCTCATCGGAACTATCTATTGACTTACTATAAATAGTAAGTTCACACCAAAGACCCTCTAAACACCTCACCAGACCACGAGGATCACAATAATGACCTGGCACCATCAGATCAATGACTTGCAAAAAATGGGGACATAACAGTGATGTATTTGGGTAATAATAAAAAGGGATAAAATTATTGTGAGAGATTAAAGTCTGAAACATTTCCATCAAAACTGTATGTATTTTTTGAATGATTTGAATTAATGAGTGTGAACTCCCTTTATATTTAGTTATTCCTTAAATCTTTTCTTTCATTTCTGTGTGCTCTATTGGTTATTTGGCTACAAGAATCAATTGCTGTCAGCCATAAATCGCAGACCAGACTTTGTACTTGAAGTGTTTGACAAATTCCTTCGAGACTTATTCAATATTTAAGGGAAAATATTGGTAGGGGTTTTTACAGTGATATCAGAGCTTTGATTCTGCTAGGTTGAGGGTAGAAATCTGTTGCTTCATCTGCATATTTCATTAATGGCCAGAATTAAGGATGGTAGATTGTTACCTACTTTCCTTCTTACTTCACCATCGAAGGAAAAGGTGCCCAACTGGGAGAAAATAATAAACGATCCTACAAAGTTAAGAGAAACACAATAGAACAATCTGAAAGTGCAGCGTTCAGATGATGTATATTCAAGGAAGACTAGGCATTCTAAGGTTTCATCTCCATCAACAAGTACAAGTAAGAGGCCTCCTGCCAAGGCAACCAATGAGGCAACTATGAGCATCTACCATAAGTATTGCACTCTTCCTAAGGAAATATGTGACCTCCTTTCCTTCACACAATTTATGGGCATACCTGATGAGGATGATTATAATTTGGTATCTACAGGTTCATATCAGCAACAAACGAAAGAAGAGTCAAACGATAGAAGAGAAAGCAATGGGAAAGAAGAGCAAGAGGTGCAAGAACAAGAAAAGAAAAAGGATCTATTTGAAGAGAGGATGGAAAAGAAAGAGGATCCAACTACTTGTGACTTGTAGCCTACATTTGGTCATGTGAAAGAGATTATTGATTGCAGGAGTTTATTGGTAGGAAGCTTGCAGGTAGAACTGTCCTACGAGGCTGATCACACTAGTGCGCATGATGAGCATATTGATAGCTCATATGAAGATGTCTCACAATCAGCCAATGATGATGACTCCACAACTTATATGAGTGTTGATTCTTATGTTGGTCCATGCGTAATGGTCCCTACATATAGTGTCGGTCCTACTTGGGATGGAACTACTTTTGATCATATTGTTGCCACTTCATCTACACAGCTGGGCATGAAAGATGACACCATGGACGAGGACAGCTGTGTTATTCATGTTTTCCAAGCTCGGTGTGAGGATTTAGAGTGTGAATCAGCCTTGTTACCAGAGGACAATACTTTGGAAAATCAGTTGAATGTCAATGAAGACCAAATTGCAGCTTCACTGACTCATTTTGATGAGACTCACAAGCTGATTGAAAATCAGCTATGGCATCAACAACTTGCGAGAAGACAAACATGTAAAGAAAAAGAATCTCCCCATGCGCACATCCAAGTATTTAAAGAAGCTTTGGTTATTATGAAATCAAATTATATGCATCTACTTTCTGATTGAGATCATCTCCTCAATCTCTCTAAAATTTATTTAGGTGCATTGAGTGGGAAGGAAGAGGAAGTGGATAAACTAATTCATGAGCTTGAGGTTTCACGGGATACGTTGGAGAGCATTCAGTTGGCTCTTCAAGCATCTAAAAATTAGATTGAAGAACTTTGTTTGGAGTTGAACTTAGCACGAGATTCATCATCCATGGTAGAGTTACAAACTTCTTTGGCAGCCTCAGTTCAGGTGGATGATGGTAGCTTCAGTTCTTCAGTCTTGGACACTCCAATTGAGAGTGTAGAGCCTCTTGTGTTTGTTAAACATGAGGTACATTCAGAGTTGCATGATTATGAGGAGAGGTTTGACTTAGAGTTTTCTGGTGATTCACATACTCTTCTTCATGTGGATCATGAGTCATCTCTCTTTGAGAGCCCTTTATAGGCTCAAGTCAGGGATGAGTTGTTGTATGGAGATCCCTGCAATTCACAAACTTTGATGGTACCTTTTGTTGGTGTTGATCTAGGAGTCCATCAAGAGTCCCAACTCTTGATCTTGGAGAGTACTTAGATTAGTGTTGATTGCAACCAAGAGGTGGTTGCCTAGTCACATTTGACAGATGGTCATGATGCTGATTACAAATCAACCTTGGATAGAGACTTGGCTATTAGTATGGCCAAGGAGTACATAAGGAGAGAAGACAATGCTGATGGATTTTCCTTGACTCATTCTCGTCTTCACGCAACTGTGATTCAACCACATTGCTGTGGCAATCTCTTCAGTGCCTTTAGTATCTCTACCATCACAGAAGTTGAGCATGATGATGACACTTGGTTAGAGTATATTCCGTATGGGGCTGATGATACTGGTATGCTGATTGTGTTTGTTGTTGTGAATTTTTCACACAACGATTTGCATTGTGTGACTCCTGGTATGGAGAGACAATTATGGAATCTTAGTGCTGATTCAGAACTCCTAGAGGAGTCGGTTAGTGCATCACATTATGGTTACATCGTGTGGGATGCATTTTGTTTTTCATTCATCCCACCTACTAAGGACTTTCTATTCTGGATGATGCATAGGTGTGGGATGGATGCTTGGTTTGGTACATTTTCCTTCACAGGGGAGGAAGCCATGTCCTGTAGGGTTGCCAGTTTGCTTTTTCACTATGGTCACCAATTTGGGAGAAAAGTTAGAGAGACAGTGTTGTGGAAGTTGGACATTCTAGCTATAATTAGTCTGGAGCGACAAGATATTATAGATAGTTGGAAAGGTAGATGATCTTTTTGTTTGTGGGATCCAGGTGGAACATTCCCATGGATAATTATGTTTTAGAGAGCTGGTTGGAGGAGTTGGAGGGATTTGTATCATCCTTTCCCTGAGGTTCTCAATTGAATTGAGGATGTTCACATACATGATAGCAACACATGGCAAGTTGATTTGATTAATTATGCACGTGGGGTGATTTGGTATCCTAGAATCCACATGGTTGGTGCATTGTTTTTTATGGACTATGATGAGTTACTCCACAACTCCACGCATGGTGATGTTTACATTAGAGCAGTGCAATGGATTATCGGAACAGTATTCTAGAGGTTGATGTTTGCCCGTTGGGGTAAACTTAATATTGCATAGACAGTGTGTAGGAAATATAATAAACACAGAACATATCAGAGAATAATAGATACTTTCATTAATCATTCCAATGTATGAGTACATTCACATTATAATCATTGTCCTCCCCCTTCACTCGTAGGTGGTACATATTTATCTACCCGAAGGGGTGTGACCAAACGTCACTGCCCAACCCAACTACCCTTCGATAATAACTAATTATCGTCGGAACAACATAACTAATACCCGACATATAATAAAGTAGTCTTTCCGGCTAACATCACCCCCCCAAAAAGAAAGTCGTCTCTGGCGACTCACAACAAAAGGGAGATAAAATACACCACATAGAATAAGAAAATCACTGAGAAGGGGTGGAGAGGTGTCCCTGAAAAAGTTGGAGTGCTGCCCTCCCCATCAATGTTGCTTCGAGTATTTTTTTTGCCGTCACATCACATTCCTCTCGTGCCTGCACCAAACTGGTTGCCAAAAACACGTTTCAGTTGTAGCCTCTGCTAACACAATACTGTCTCCCTAGCCAATCTGACCTTGATAGCCACCTGTGCCGCCTTCTCTGCTTCCAACTCCTGGGTACGTTGAGCCAAGTATTGCTCTACTGTCTCCAACTGTGTGGTCAGCTCCTCCCGAGCTCTCTATGCATCCACCAAGACAGCGTCATGTCCAGCCAACACCTACTCTAATTCCCTCAAAGCGTAGTACCCCTCACAAAAGGCTTGCTCCAGTGCTGTCTCCACCTCTGGCATGCGGACACTCCATGCCTGCAGCAGCCCCGAGTCTCATCAACTGGTCACACTTCCCAAAGGTTGATAACTGAATAATTTCCTTGTGCTGTTCCGATGCCCCAACTCACAATTGTAGTGTACCTCAAAAAGAAAATGAGGGTCAAGGGGTAGCGCCCCCGCGGGGTACTGGGGCAGAGCCCCAGGAGCGCTCCCAAGACCAAATTAGCACCTTCAAACCCACACAAAAGTCTATGGGGCACACCATTTTCATGATTTTCTTCCAATCCCATACTCTTTCTGCCAACCGCTTATGTTTTCTTCACTACCTGCTTATGTCCTTCCCTTCAGTACCATACGTTATGCATTGCGAACTATTTTTATTTGTCGTTGTTTTTTTTTTTCGGAATCACCCTGGCTGATGCCATTCCTTATTCCTCCTTTCACTTGTAGTCCAATTACTCGCTTATTCGGTGCATTGTCATTGATGATAGCCACCCTTCGGTGACTTCACCATTCGATGGCTTCATCGTTAGGTGACCACCGTTTGGTGTCCATTGTTCGGTGACCACCATTCAGTGGCTTCACCTTTTGGTGACCACCATTCGGTGGCTTCACCATTCAGTGTCCACCGTTCGGTGGCTTCACTGTTCGGTGACCACACCATTCGGTGGCTTCACTGTTCGGTGACCACACCATTCGGTGGTTTCACCGTTCGGTGCCTTCCGACATGTTTCTTGCTTTTTTGTTTCTTTTTTTTTCCTCCATTGTAGGGTCGTTTGACTATTAGCCATATGGTGTGTTTTTCTTTTTTCTTCACCGTTCGATCGTTGGGCCATTAGTCGTACGGTGTTTTTTAAAAAAAAATCTTAGTCTAATTACCTTCCGGATGCTTCTCCATTCGCCCGTCTAGATGGCTCTCGGGTCACTTGCCTGACCTCTCGAGGCCCTTTCCATCTTCTCAGGTGCTCTATCCCTCCACTCGAGTCTATTCTCTTTGGGTCAGGTATCAGTTTTGGATCCCTTGATGGCCTCATGTATCTCCAGTTTGTCGAGAGTCCACAACTTGACAGCCCCGTCGTAGCCTCATTCTTTCCCTTGTACTTTAGCACCAGCTGGCGAGGGGAGGAACACAACAGCCGCTCCCTCAAGCTTTCCCTGTCACCGAGTTTGTTTTCAATGGCCATCTAAAGGCTTGGAACTATAAATTCTACAGGGACCACGACCTCTTGCCCATACATAAGAAGAATGAGAATAAAGATCTTGAAGGCTGCAATCATCCACATGTTGATGTGAGTTTTGTACCACTACATAACATATAGCAATTGAAATACTTGATACAGCGTACCAAACACTCAACCCTCTCTTGAAAAGTATATAAGATGCTCCAAGGTTCCTTACACCTGTGGATACTAACTCAGTTATATAAATGTGATTTGCTGGTAATCACTTCGGCGGGCTTACGTTGTTCTTTCGAGGATGTCAAATTCTTGATGATGATGATGGGACTTAGCTTTGCAATGTATACTCAATGATTTTCCAATTTATATCACTTCCAATTTTGCTCATCAAACTTTTCAAACTTCACCTCTCAACTTCAACTACTAAGCTACTAATTGCTTCTACTACTACTCCTATGAATGAAGAAATTAGCAAATGGACGGGGATCAAACCAAATGAAAGCTTGCCAGTGGCGTTACCTCCATTGGTGCGATGATTCTAAGGGATACTCTTAGGATTTTCACACTAACACCTATCTTCCAACCCAACTTGAAGTACAAGTGGAAAGATGAAATGCAAGTAGAACTTGGGAGCAATTGGACTAGATTACCACACAAGGCTTCCTAACAAGCCACTAGGATGCTAGTGGCCTAGTATATAGATCCCTATCAAACATTTACCAATATCACCATACAACTAGCCATCTACTTCTATTCTAACAACATGAAATAAAATCCTATTTTAATTTGAGAGATGAGAAGAACCATGCAAATACACCAAAATGATCATGTATATCCACCATGCAAGGCACAACAATGAATAGAGAACAATTTTGATAGTATTTTGGCAACAATTTCTCCAACATAACTCCCTTTACAAATGAGAACAAATGACCTTATATAGAGGCTCAAAATTACGAGTGGCCAAGATTAAGAGGCAAAATCAAGGGCCAAGATTAAACCTTACAAACCCTAATTAAGGTTACCATCTTTCAACCAATTACATGAGGGCACCAACTTTGTGGGCCAATGAGAAAATTACAATAATTTGTCAACCAATGAGAACATAGGACACTTGGCATGATTTGATTGCATGCACATGAAATTGCCACCTCATCAACCTTTATCTTATAAATTCATTTAATCCTTGAGATGAGGTGAAGCCTTGGATGCTTGAGCTTGTCGTTAGAAACTTTCTCATCACCACTTGAACTTGCTTGTACTTGATGTCCTGACCTCGAAAGGGTGAGGTCTCCATGCACTTGGGGTAATCTTGCCTTGACCTTGGTGGCTTGCCTAGATGTGAACCCTTTTGCAATTTAAGAGCCTTGCTCTTAGCCACTGCCTTGAAATCAAATTTGACCTTCTCAACCTTTCAATCACTTTCGTCTTTACTTCAATACTTTGCCATTTTTAACCTTCCTATTTGGATTTGATTTGCATGCATGCATCTTTGTTTCAATAATCTTGGGCTTTGGGGCACTTGCCCTCACCATATCTCCTTGATTGTTCCACAATCCACCCATCACTAAGTTCATCAACCGCTTTCATCAATGCTTTCCTCCTTGGTTAACCCTTGACTGCCTTCAATTGTTTGAACTGCCACAACCTTGCCCTTTGGTGTAAGCTCTTGCCTCAACCATAGTGGTGCAGTGCATCTCCCCAATTGGATTTGGTTCGATTGGCAAAGCATCACTAGTAGTCTTGCATTCGAATTGAAGAAGTAGGACCCCATGTAGACTTGCTTCTAATTTTGTACTATCTAAGTTGCAACTCTAAATTTATGCTAATGATCCTAATCCAATCAATCTTTCCTTTACCATTTCCAATGCCTTCAATAAAATAAAACATCCAAGGATCAAACTGTGTACCTTTAGTAGAGCCCGGAATCTGATTGAGAAGCACGATGAAGGCGTTGCACTCTGATTTGCAATCTGACTTTGTGAGCCTTGATGACTTGGTGTAACCAATTCTGCCGTATCATATCCGTTGCTGGGGTAGACTGAACCTTTCTTTGCACAATTCTATACTGATTGATCCTCGCCATAGGGGACCGGTTGTCTCTCAACCTCTCTTTTAATTGATTCAAGTCAAGGGTACCAATGTTGGTGTCTCCAATGTGTTTCAATTTTGAGCAGAAGTTAGAATTGGGTATCATGACTTCCTTGTCTCCTATTTTAGCATTAGTTCCTTTGGTTGCTTGCTTGCATTGGCATCTGCCATCCTAAACACTTATCACTCCCCGCCTTTCTACAATGATGGTGAAACTACACTTATCACTCCAAACTTCCTCTTAATGGCATGAAATACTACACTTATCACTCCCCGCCGTTACCTTAAGAGATGAGCTACACTTATCACTCCAATCTTCTTCCTATGATGATGAAATGATGAAGACTACACTTATCACTCCCTGCCTTTGCCTTAAGATGGACTACACTTATCACTCCAATCTTCTCCCTAGGGGTGGGACTACCACTTATCATTCCCCGCCGTTTCCTATGAGATGGACTACACTTATGACTCCAATCTTCTTCCTATGATGATGAAATGATGAAGACTACACTTATCACTCTCCGCCTTTACCTTAAGATGGACTACACTTATCACTCCAATCTTCTCCCTAGGGGTGGGACTACCACTTATCACTCCCCGCCGTTTCCTATGAGATGGACTACACTTATCACTCGAATCTTCTTCTTATGATGATGAAATTAAATGATGGAATGCAAGCAAGAACTTGAGGGAAAAAAGCTAATCAAAACAATCGAGTAATCAACCTACTAACCAAAATCTTAACTCTACTCTTAAAACTAGTCTTCAACACTTAACAATAATACCAATGAAGTGAAAACAACTAAGGAGAGAAGAAAAGATAGGCCACTCACCAAATATAAAGCTTCGAATCTCTTCTTAATGCAATTGCCTTGGCTTGATTCATAAAATTTCTCTATCTCCACAAGTCTGAAAATATAGCCCCCAAATAGATCAAATCTTCCCTTCAATTGTCTCTCAAAATCTTGTAGTGAGGCCTTATACAATTGACTCTACTTCTCTAGCAAATCTGGATTGATCCCTCAAATCAACAAACTCTTTCCTATCAAACTCTGAGATTGAAAACAAGTCTTCAATTTTCAGATCTGTGTGAAAGTGCTGGGAAAAGGCCTTGAAAATTCAATTTTAGATGGCCAAAATGCATAAAAAGGGGCCCTCAAATCATGCCCAAGCAGTCCCTGCCTTCTTTCCTTGCCAAACTAGCCTTCAAATGGTCTCAAATGGTACAAAATCATGCCCAGGCCTGATGTAGACAGAGCTGCCTCCAATTCCAATTCCAAAATCTGCTCTTTCTTGCCTTCAAAACTGCCCCAATTGCTGTATACTCTGCCCAGATCCAATGCCACTTCAAGGTCGCCACTCCCTCTCAAAATCGCTGCTAAAAGTTGATCAAAATCGCTAAGACAATGAGTATTTTTTGCTGCCAATATAGACTGAGTTCGCCCTTCAAATGCAGAGCAGAGAAATGATTTATTTGATGTGAAAATGAAATGATTTGGCCTCCTTTAAATAGCCAACGCCCCTGCCCTTAACCAAGGCCAACCCTACACAAGAAAAGGCAAAAAATATAATTCAAAACGTGCATTGAGAGGGCCGACTTAGCAATTTATTAAATGATTTTCGATTTGGAAAATAAAACCATTAAATGCCAATCGAAAATTTAAAAGGAATGGACCCAATTGTTTTATATGCATTGAATTTTGATTTAAATTAACACTCTCCAATGTATTTTCGAACACAACTTCAAAAATGCCAAGGATATGTTTTAGAAATCGAAAATGCACATTCAGTCCAGATTTTCAAAATTTGAAATCATTATTTTAGCAATCCAATAAATATCGAACTTAGCACCAAATAATGCCTTATTTAATTATCCAATTAAAAAATTTGAAAATTGTTTCAAAGGATACCAATCCAAAATAATTAACCAATCAGATTTTCGAAATTTGCAATCATCATCCAAGAAATCCAAAATCGAAATTGCCCCAAAGGATTGCAAGTTAAATTTGAAATAAATCAAATAGGTTTGCCAAAATCGAAAATAGTAATGCCAAGAGGACAATCGAAAATTGCAAACACATTAGTGGCATCTTCAGAATTTATCAATCCACCAAATTTAGCCATTAAATTACCAATCATAATTTTGCTCTTCAAGAAAATCGAAATTCATTCCTTAACATTTTGCCAACAATCTGAAATTTGAAAGCCACAAAACGTTCCTTTGCAAAATTTTATTCCAATCCAAGAAACATTTCCCACTCTTCATAATCAAATTTCAAAATCAAACCCATCCAACATCAAGATCTTCATTTCAATCAACATTTTCAAAAAACGCATCCTCATTGCAAAATCAAATTCGTCAGTCAATCGAGATTAGGCAAACACCAAAAGGTCGGGATAAGGCCAAAAAATGTCTAAGTCTGGAAGTTTCGAAGTGGGGGTCCCCATGAAATGAGCCGATGTTGAAACCTCACAACACCACCCAAGATTCCAATCGTCACGGACACGAATGATCTTAGGTTCCTCTTCTTTGTATTCACCGTACTCGGGGGGAAATGTTTCCGGCTCTTCTTCAATACTTAGTATATTGCATGTTGGTCGGAAGAGTTTGTAATCCTCTATTTGCCAGTGGAAGAGACCGTTTAGTAAATCTGCATCATCCTCTGAGAATTCCCCCAATCTTAGCACACCTTCACTATTCGGTTCCATTCCGTCCCTTCCTTCATCCCTCGATTGTTTTCTTCTTCGGAGTCAGATTCTGAGTCTGAAGAAGAGGCTATCTCTTCACTCACCATCTGGGTGCGAAGGTCAATGGTGAACTTCCTCCCCCCATTCTCCATCGAGAGTGTTTTTCTTCCAATTGTGGTTTACCTTTGCCGTGACTAGCCACCCTTGACCCAGAATGACATCGTAACCCTTCTTTTTCAAAGGTATCACCACAAAGTCTAATACAAATGGTTGTGAGCCAATGGTGACCTGTTGGGCCATCAATGTTCCGAGGGGTTTGATACCCTGCTGATCGGTGTCTAATAAGTTGAAGGTTGGGGGCCACAAGGTTGGCTTGCCCAATTTCTTCCATGTTTCCTCCGGAAGGACGTTCATTTCTGACCCTCCGTCCACTATAGTCTCTGTCAGGATGGTGCCAAGGGTGACCATCTCGACGACTGCTGGGTACCTGCCGCTATTTACAGCAAGTACCATCGGGTCAGTTGCCAACCCTCCAGGGATGTCCATACGGGTGGTGTTTGGCTGCGTGGCCAAGTTCCCCAATAATTTTGTTCCCAAGTGCAGCATGGTGTGAAGGAGGTCCTGGAGTTTCACCGATACCTCTAATTGTAACATTTGTCTCAGAATGTTTTGTTCTACATCTCTCCAGCCCGAGGTGGTGGCCATCTCCCGTGTTTCTTTCTGTGCTTTCATCGTCTTCTCTATTTCTTCCTTACCCTCTCATGCCCCTTGTTTTGCTTGTGATCGGATGATGGCTAGTACCCCCTCATCACTTCTCGTTCCCTCGATATGAAGCAAGTTGACCCTGGATTTTGGGCAGTTGGCATCCTCGTGGTTGCCAGGACCACACCAACGGCATAGCTTTTGCGGGGCGTCACCCTTGTCGCAGTCCCTTACAAAGTGGCCCCACTGATTGCAAGCTCGACATTGGATCGTCGGCCGACCCTTGGAGTCATATTGTATTTGCCTCCTTGTGTTGGTGTTGTTTGTATTGCCCCTTCCGCCACTGCGTCGGTTGCCTCCGTACCCGCTGGAGGATGCGTTATTGTTATTCTTTGCCCCTGATGTAGATGGTTGCTCTTGGGTAAATAGCATGTGTTGATTCCTCACCTTCATGTTGTATGGGCATTCCTTGGTGGAATGGCCCATGATCTGACAAGTGTCACAAAATGCCATTTTGGGACACGACCCCTTTGTATGGCCGCTCGCCTTGCAGTCCGTACACCATATGTCAACTTCCCCCTTGTTGGTACCCCCTTTCATGGTCTTGAACTCCATCATTCTCACCATGTCCTTTTGGAGTGCCATGGCTTTTTTCTTCGACTCTCCATCACTGCCACTGTCATCGTCCAAAGTGTCATCTTCGTTGGAAGAGGACTTGCTTCTTTTCTTCTTGGAGGTCTTCTGTTCGCTCTCCAAGTCCATCGCCCGATTATAGGCATCTACGTATGAGGTGGCGGGCACTATCTTCATTTTCCTCTGTAGGTTAGATTTCAAGCCCTCCATGAACCATCTTTTCTTTAGGCCATCCGATGGCTGACTATCCATTTTTCTGACTAACTCCTTCAGTCGGTGACTGTAAGCCTGCATAGTCTCTTTTTTCCCTTGCTTTGTTCCATATATTTCAGAGACGATTTCATTATCGTCTCGCAGGAGCCTAAACTCTATTTCGAATGCCTTCTTCAATAAGTCCCAGGTGGTCACTTCGCTTTTGTCTAAGTCAGAGTACCAATCGATTGCTACCCCTCAGAGGGTTGCCAGAATCTATTTCATCCATTCTGCCTAGTCAGCGACTCCATTTGCGGACCAAATTGTCTCACATTTGCGGCAATGCCGAACAGGGTTTTTTTTTCTGTCACCATGGAACTTGGGTAACTTCTCCTTGTTAGCTGCCATATTCACCCTCGGGGGTGGGACGGTGGTATGTACCACCTGTTGCGTGGCCGGTTGGGTCGTTGGAAGTATTTGTTGTTGGGATGGTCCTGCCGGCGTCGGTACCCTGGAAATGTTTGGTACTGTACCACTTGATGTCCCCGAACTACTGGAATTGTCCAAGCCTGGTGGGCTATTGTGATCCCCGTTCCCCTCTATCACTTCGATACTCTCGGCGGCAACAGTATCCTGAGCCTCCCTTCGTGCGGTTTCCTCTTCTTCCTTCCTTTGGGCTTCTCTTGCTTCTGTTCATGGGGTTAAGGTTAAGGATCCGAACAAGTTCCTTGTTTCCTCTAGGTGGTCCTCGTCACTTCTTCTGGCCTCCCAGTTAGATTTCTCTAGATGCTCGCCTTCACTTACTCCCTTCGGTAGTCCTTCGGCGCGTCTTCTGAATCTCTCCCTTCGCTCTGCTTGGTGCTGTGCGAGTACGATAGTTCTAGCGGCTTGTTCTTCTTTGAGTTCCTTCTTTAAATTTCTATTTTTATTCAATTGATTAGGCATAAATTCTATTCAATCATCAATTGTCAAAGTATGCTTTTCTTCAAAAATTTCTATGATTCTGTCCTCATTCGTCCTCACATTGATATTATCCTCCAATGGTATTCCCATCCGTCCACTCATTCCGTCACTTGCCAGATTCGTTTGGCAACGACGCCAGATGTTTGCTCGCTGGGGTAAACTTAATATTGCATAGACATAGTGCAGGAAATATAATAAACACATAACATATCAGAGAATAATATATACTTTCATTAATTATTCCAATGTATGAGTACATTCACATTATAATCATTGTTGTCCCCCTTCACCCGTAGGTGGTACATATTTATCTACCCAAAGGGGAGTGACCAAACGTCACTGCCCAACCCAACTACCCTTCGGTAATAACTAATTACCATGGGAACAACATAACTAATACCCGACATCATATAAAGTAGTCTTTCCGGCTAACAGTTGATATGGGATCTAGGCATTTGGTTTTGGTGTGCAGGTGCGAATTACTTGAGGGCAAGCAATCTCCAAGAAGGGACGACTGTAATGTCCCCTTTCTAGGCGACAGGAGATGAGGAGAGGGTTGACCTATCACTTGAGTTTCCGTAGGTCAACGATAGGATTAGGGGACTCATTTTGAGGGTCATAGAGCATTGTAGGTCTCTGTGAGCCATTTTGAGCTTTCAAATGACAGTTCCTACTTTTTAGGGAGGTCTCCTAGTTTTTAGGGAAAAGTGACAGTTGACTGGATGACCACAGAGCAATACAAGATCCTCTTGAGAAGTTTCTGGTGTTTGGAGTGAGGTTCCTATTTTTTACGACGAGTTCCTATTTTTTAGGAGGAACTGCCAGTTAGCCTATAGGTTTCAGTTAGCATCAGAGATCATAGTGCTTCAAACGAAATTTAAATCTGAGCCCAGAATTGCATTTTATGAATAAAAGTTATGAATTTAAATAAATTACTATTAAAGTGATATTATAACTGCTTTATAATAAATAAGATAATAATTTGACCCTCTTCCCTAGGCGCCTAGTCATGAAATATTTTAAATAAAACATGGGGAACTTTATAATAATAAAATATCCCCCATAATGGTCGATTTTCTTATGGGGAGATGAAGCTTTATTTAAAGTAGATAAAATAAAGGCTAAAAGCCTATTTGAGGTCGATGGGCATGGAGGAAGAATAAAAAGGCTTTTGGTGACTCATTCATCATCCAGATTTCAATTTTTTTTTTTCTACAGAATTTGAGAGCTCTTGATAGGGTTTTCAACAGATTGTGATCTCAAGAACAAAAACTCTTGGGATTTACCAGCTTGGATGTTCCTCTAGATTGTAGGTGAATTGGAATTAATTGGTTCTATCTGTTGATTATAGCAGAGAGGTGTTGAATTCTTGTAAGAATCTGTGAAAGGGGATTGAATAGATCACAGAGTTTGCAGATCGAACTGGAAGTGGCAAAATTGAAGACCATTCTATTGCTAGGCATAGCCCTACATCACCAGGCAGAGCTGGCGTCGTGTACTGAAAGGAAATCTGCATTGTTTCAGACTGGTTTTGGACAGATTTGATGTGTTTATTCTAGATTGGTGGTTGAAAATTTGTGATTGCAGACTTTGCAGTGTGTTTCAGCTAGCCACAATGTTTGGGTCAAACCCTTGATTTCATTGCTGGCCGTACAACCTACAGCAGCTGCCTGCGTCAGCATTACTAGGGAAGGATATAGTAGATCTGCAGTGGATTGTGCCCAAATATATATGTCTTAGTCATTGAAATTGGGAAACTAATACAAGTTTATCTATCAGCCTTCAACTTATTCAAATCTTGTCCTGGTACGATTTCTTGTGTGATGTATTTTGGTGATAATAAAAAGGGATAAAATTATTGTGGGAGATTAAAGTCTAAAACATTTCCATCATAACTTTATGTATTTTTTGAATGATTTGAAGAAATGAGTGTGAACTACCTTTATATTTAGTTATTCCTTGAATCTTTGCTTTCATTTCTATGTGCTCTACTGGTTATTTGGTTACCAGAATCAATTGCTGTCAGCCATAAATCGCAGACCAGACTTTTTACTTTAACTGTTTGACAAAATTCCTCCAGGACTTATTCAATATTTTAGGGCAAAAATTGGTAGGGGTTATTACATCTTGGGTTGTTCATTTAGGACTTTCAGTAGATGGAGTTGGAGTTCATGGTAGGAGGGAAGAAGATAATACTCAAGGCCTTAGTGAATGTAACACCACAAGCACCAGCAGCAAGGATGATCACAACAATGAATAATCATGACATGAATGAAGGGGTAGCCTTACCAATTGATCCTCCAAGGTATAAAGAGAATGAGGATGCAAGTGACTTCTCAGATACATTTTATCATGAGCTTTCAACCTATTATGCATCTATGATGGACAGATTGGAGTATGTAGAATGGATGGGTATACAAACACTCGTGAGTATGCAACATGTTAATCAAATCTCAGTCTACAACATGAGTATGGAGTGGTGGGATTATGATGAGACATTGTTGGAAGGACAACTGATGAGCATAACCATAGGAATATTTTTGCATGACAGTTGTAGATCTCAATAATGTTGATTGCATCAGAGTGGAGCAGCAGTGTGATATAGTGCTTCTTACATGGCTGGTTTGGGATCCTGGTGGTGCAGAAGAATTGCTTGAGGACAAGCAATGTTTGAGCTGGGAGGATTGTAATGTCCTCAATATATAAGGTGACATCAATTAAATTGATTTTTATTAAGTTGTCAAAAATAAAGGAAATGTTTAAATGATGACTTAATATTAATTAATTTAATTAAATACTAACAAAATAATAAAATATTATTAAATGTGACTTTATTAAATAAAAGTTCTCCAAAAATATTATAAATATATAGTTTGGCCAAGTTGGCCTAATGTTCTAGATTCTTCTTGGAGTTCTTTATAAGGAGACTGTAAAGACCAACCTTGTCTTAAGAATAATAACAATTGAAATTAAACTAGAAACTTTACTAAAAGAAAACAACTTAAATACAAGGTTCTTTTTTTTTACCTGATAAAGTTAAATATTGATTACTCAGGAGATAAATTGTAAAATGAGTCCATCCGGGACTAAACTGTCACCTAGCCATCCGGGCTCTTCTGTCTTGGGCAAATAAAGGATCGTCCGGAACCAATCTCTATCCGAGCGGAATAGAGGATGTAGTTCTTTCATCCATCCGGGATGGGTTCACAAGGACAGGAAATACTTAATGCTCTGATCAGTGACTTACACTCTTTGAGACCATCCGGGTCTAGAGTAGCTTGCAAGAAATTTCACAATCTGCCCAAGACTGTGCCAAGGTTCTTAGCAAGGTTGTAAATAAGAACTGCACCCTTCCTTGGATTTCGGGCTTACGGCCAGGTGCAGACCACTGAGATTAATTTTAAGTTCTATACCCCCTCTCGGTTTTCGGGCATCCGGCCGAGTATAGATACCTTCCTGAGAAATCTCTCTTTGGTTAAGTATGTTTTAGAAGCTTGTATCTTGATTAGATTGTTAAGATGAAACCACTTTAATTATAATTATGTTCAAGAAACCTGCGCGCTGGAGGTATCCTTCACCTACCAGGCTGCCTACATACCCGTATCCACGGGATCAAGGCCCCTTGAATTCACTCACACTACGTAGTATGTAGTTCTGGTTTCTATTGAGTTTTGATGTAAACCTGAGTTATTTACTATAACATCGTCAGTGCTTGATTTAAGGTTGTAATTAAAATGGGTGTAAGATTTACCTATCCGTGCATATCCTATTTCCTCACCCTTGCTTGTCACAGACCCGACTGTTCTTAAGAAAACTATAAAGTACAAAGGATAACCAGTTCATAAATCAAGATAGCTGTTTTCATTAGACATACTTGATTGTTTGCTAACAACGTAAACACTAAACTATCAAACATTTTGAATAATATTATCAGAACAAACTTTTCAAATTTTAGGACAGTAAAATAAGAACAATCCCAATCTGAATATATATATGTTTATCCAGCTCTATTCTATGTTCTTGCCAATAATATGGAATAAATCCTAACATAAGTATAACAGAGCAATGTGCTTCAGCTAGGTTCACAACCTTTGCTGAGCAACCATTTCATTGATCAAGAATCCACCAGAGGCAATTTCCAACATTTAATAGGGAAATTTTAATGCATGAGATATATGTAATAACTGTACAGACCATGATGACAGCATAATAAAATAATGCCTATGTCAGCTATTATTGGCAATAGCAAATATTAATTCAACAAAAAGACTCTAAGATTTGTAAGCGGAGTATTAATACTGCTGCGAATAGTCTCCTGTGAATAGGCATAAACTAAGATTATACATAATCTGTAACCGAGCTTGTGCCGTAAATGTATTTTCCGTAGTATTTGTAGGAACCCTAAATAAACAAGGATTTTTTTGATAATAAGTGTTTCATCCAAATAGTCCTCTAAAATTCCTTGTAAAAAGTTGAAAACTTGTCCAAACAACAAGTAAATCACATATTTAGAATAAAAAGAATCCATAATAGAAATCAGTTTATTTATATTAGGACAAAATAGATTTTTATATTAAATCTGTATACTACAGCAATGTAATTCTTTTTCTTAGGTGTGTAACCATATGATTTTACCAATACTAGCTTACATCAGTTTTTTTTAATTTATGGATAGAAATACTCTTTGTTTCCTACAAGAAACTACCATCTATTTAAATCAATTTCTCATTTTCAGATAGTTTCAGGAGATGATAAAATAACAAGGTAAAATAATTATATTTACTTGCAGTTTATTTATTTTTCTTTCAAAAAAAACCATATCAATCCTGAGATTATAGAGCTTTCTCTATATATATATAAAAACTTCTTAATGGAGTGAAAAAAAATATATTCAGAAATAACTGCTACATACCTGGAATGTCTGAAGATTTCTTCTTAGCCTTGACTTGTAGGATGCACAGCTCCAGTTCAAATACAACTCTTTCTTTTTAACGTTTTATTTTCTAAAATGAACAAACCCAGATTTTGCTTACAAAATATCACAGGCAAGGAAATATATTTGAGAGCAAGAAATTATGCTCTAATGGCTTCTTCCCAGCTGCTGCCCTTCTCTTGTATTTTATAGTTTCTTTCAAAACCAACACAACTCAAACTTGTGCTTCCCTTAATTATGCAGGTTGTCCAATTTGTCACAGCCAGCAACAAGCAATGGCGCAGCCTCCTTTCCCACACCACACAGATGATGTCCTTTTATTTCCTTTTTTAAGTCGGCTATCCATAGGCGGTCATGGCTCTTTCCAGCCACGTTTTCCTCTGCATTTTTTCTCCTCTTCCCAGGCTGCCACATTTGCTGCTGCGTCTCTTTTCTCTCCAGCACTGGACGCATATGCTACCAGCACTGGACGTGTATGCTACCAGCACTGGACGCGTGTGCTACCAGACTTGCACAATGGTCTCTATTTTCTTTGCTGGCTTATTCATATACTTTTTTTTTTGATGTATAAAAACAATTTACTTTGGAATTCATGTGATGAGTATATTTACATTAATTTTGTTAATAGATATTGATGTAGATTTAATACAATTTTTGGTACTATTGTATTATTTACTTTTATTTATATATTTTACTTATGTTTAAATCATTTAGTTTATCTACTTATTTTATTACTTATATTGTTTCTATTAACATTTGTCTTATTGTATTAAAGATTATGTTATTTATATTATTTAAAAATATATTACTTATAAGGGAGTCTTATTTTATTAAAGATTATGTTGTTTCTTTTATTTATATTACTAAAAAGATATTACTTATAATGGCTAACAATTGTGTCAATAACGATTATCTTATCGTCTCATTTAAATTTGAAATTAGTAATTTAGTAATGTTTGACAATATCTTAAACTAGAAGCCTAGTTAATACCATAGAACACATGATATCTCCACTCAAATGATTTCAAAAAGGAAAACATCGTTTAAGGAGTTTAAAATCAACTAAATTAAAATAAAAGTGTAATGACAAAAGACAACACATTAACACATTGATTAAATATGTTAATATACGGGAGCCATAAAGGTTAGCCTATAGAGGGGTCCTGATAGAGACTGGATGGAGGAAATCAAGCATGCGTGTATTTGATAGATAGATAGATAAAAATTTTACGTCCACAAGGCTAAACATAGCCTATGGGACAACAAGGCATCTTAAGTTGACTTCAGTAACTTGGTCCGTTTCTTGTGCAAGCTGATGATGAGCCTACCTAACTTCTCAATGTACTCCTCGCTGAATAGGTTATGCCAAGAACTATTCGATATAGTATCCACAAATTTATCCCTGTTGTTCTTGTAGGCTTCACATTCTAAAATAAAGTGATGTTCGGTTTCCACTTTCCCAGAGTTGCAAAACATGCAAATTCTTTCTTCACAAGCCTCCTTTGGCCTCTTCCAAGGCTCGGTCTCACAGCGGAGTTGATGGGAGTTGGTTCTTAACTGAGAAATAAGAATTATAGCTCTCCAAGAAATGTTGGCGCCTATGTACGCTTTTTGGAGTTGATCACATGCGGGGTTGAACTCATTGATATAATATATTTTCTTCCTTCCAATCCCATTTCCCCAATTTCTCTGGTAAAATTTCTCCATAATGAAGACTTTTATTTCTTTGTTATTTGTGGGGCACAAGTTGAATTGGATATTCCATTTCCTCATCCACTTGATGTTTTGTTGCATCCACGTCTTTATTGGTTTGCACAATGTATCATTAAAGACAACGTTAGGCCATCTATCTCCTTCCATTTTTACGATTCTTTTTAGATAGCTTATTAGGCGAACCATAGCAAGTGCCTTGATAGGGACAGCTCCCATTTCGCTTAGCATGATATCATAAGGGACGGTGCTTTTGATTGTAAATTTGCTTTTGATAAATAGTTTGGAATTTCTAGAGATGGAAACCTTCAGGAGTTTAATAAGAGAGCTGGACAAAAACCAAGTTCTTGCAGAAGGGTCGATTCACAATGGAGTCTACATCTGTGCCAAATTTGCGAAGTCTCTAATAGAGATAAATTTGCAGTACTAAGGTTAATTGCGATTCAGAGGTAATTTATATTCATCTAGAAAGCAATGGTATTCCTGTTGAATATTATATTAGCTGCATATTTGCTTTGATGAAATATTGCGAATGTTATAGAGAGCTGATTCAAATAAAAATTATTTGAATTTTGAGTATTATCACTTCGTAATATCTGGTGGGTCCCGATTCATTATTTGGGTTCTTTCATGAGTAGTGGCGTGAGAAGTATTAAGGCCAAGGATTAATATTTTCCGAGTAAATTAAAGGAGCCAACTCCAACATCTGCCTCTGTAAGCCGTTATATTTAAGTTAAATATTTGTTGTTTTGAGTGAAAGTAATATTGGTATATATGGTAATGGGGTGAAAAAATTAATATTTCTAAGGTTCCGCATTGGCAAGCCAAAAGCAGTGTGACAATGTTATTGGGCAGTTATTGTAATTGGTTGCTGGGAGATATATCCATGGAGAGCCTGGGTTGTGGTGCAGAAGACTTTGCTAGGGCTATATGCACGGCTTCTTCCTGTGGTCACAGATTCATAATTGATAGGAGACTACTGGACAGCTGGAATGTGAGATAGGAACTGATTGATATTCACTATTTGCTACCAATTAATTCTAGCGACTCCCAACACTGAGAATTATTACCGGAAATCGATTGCCTGTGGTGCCTCCATATCACGTACTTCCATTTCGTATCTTGGCGTGAGCTGTTGCAGAAAACTGTGGGACTTCTGGTATTTACAGAAGCTGCTATCTTACCCAGGTTTGAGCTGTGCCTCATCCTTGTGGCGAAAGACTTTCAGTGCAGTCATTATATTGCAATCTTGGCATATTTTCAATTGTGAGTAATGTTTGTGTGGAACATGAATGTTGATGTTAGCGCATTATAAACGCTACACATTAAGACAAACTTATATTGAATATCTGTCTCTGCCTTATATCATTCCTGTACATGATTATTGTTATTCAAATTGTTTCCCTAAGGCATTTTGATTATACAATTGCAAGTTATATTTTGTTTCTGTCTCATATTTCATTGCAGTATATTGAATTGGATTCACTGAACAAGCCAAGTATCGGAAATTGCAAACAAGGATTCAATAACAGCAGAATCAATCAAATTATGAAGGTTCGAATTTGGCATTTCCGGAAAAGGGTCTTTTCATTCGTCATGATCCAATATCATTGACCAAGATTAGAAACAGACAAGTCAATGAAGACAATCATAAACATCAACATTATGGGGATATCATGTTTGAAACAAGCAGATCAAATGTGGCATATACAGGCATTAATTAGACAAGCATTGACTAATGCCAAAACACCCATTATTGCTGAAGAGATTACAATAACGATCTAATGATGTTGACTAATTGTTGATTAGTCTTGACCATCAATAATTGAAGTTATTAATAATCGATTAAGGATGGCAGCATTCAACTAATTGATTAATCATCACAAATTGATAAGAATCATTAAGAAAAATAACAGCGATTACTTAAACATTGCTAAATCGATTAAGACAAATGCAAACTATCATTAATGACAGCATTCAGATTAGTCAGTGGTTATAAACTAATCAGTATATTTTAGGAAGAAGGATGATGGGGAAAGGATGTGTGATGTGTCTTGTTGATCATGAAGAGGTGCAATCCATTTACATTTCAAGATATATTATGGCGATCAGATAAACTTCAACAATCATTCATTCAGAACCTTTTTTATCTCATATCCATTCTTGGATCTGCTTCTTGAGCATAAGCCATTGTGGCCTATTTCGGTTTCATAGTTTGAAATCAAATATCAGAGACAGCACCATTGATGCAAGCACATATTGCCAAGATCAGACATGGCATCATTATCATTGTTGCAAGAATATATCTACACATCTGGAAAAGCAAGATATTGTTGAAAGTGATATTATCATACCTATACATTGCATGTGTGTAAGGACTGAGATCAAAAAAATCAATTTATCACTATAGGCGATAGGAAGTCAATTTGTAATGACCCTTACTATAAAGGCCACTAAAACCCCCAAATCTGAACTGAGACAATGCGTCAAACAGTTGGCATGCACTTGAATGGTCTTGTTTGCAATGATGTGTTTCAAGGTGTTTATTTGTTTTGGGCACCAAATGTTATTGAGATAACAATACCAATATGAAATGAAATGACAGTGCAAAGCCAATATATCATGAACTACTCAAATCTGATTGCAATGTAGGACTGATTCAAGCTATTACAATGAGCATTGATTTATGACAACAAAATGAAAAACAACTAGCAATGTCTGATTATCTATTGACTGTTTTTTCTGAGAATGAATGACTGATTCCAACACTAGACAACAATACAATTATCAATGCCAAATCTGATCTCTGTTATGATCACTACAAACTGTTTGTATTATAGCAAAGTCCGAAACCTATGGACTGCATACATGACTGATACAATGAATATACAAGGCATTCATTTACTCCATTCAAAGTACCATCAAAACCATGCTAGAATAATGACAATTGACAATATAAATGACTGACTGAGTATGCTATAACAGTAACAAAGTATGACTGCTGTAGCAGTGACTGAGACATGCAAATTTCACAATTTCCTTGACACTCCAATGCACTCAAACACACAAATGGAACCTGGTAATAGCTCCTCAAAGTCTGATGATGAACGCTGAAGCAAAATGAACCGGAATGATGCAAAACTCCACCTCCAATCTCTGCCGTATGCTGTACAGGTACAGGGCCGTACCAGGCCGTACTGTACGGCTCTGATATAAAAATCTGAGCCCAGTATCAAGTGCCGAAAATGATGGTAAAAGGGGCGCCTAGGGTATAGGAACCCTTCCACAAATGCATAAAAATTGATACCAAGTAGATATGAAGTTATGAACAAAACTTTGATTCGAGGGCCTGAGACTGAAAGTCTGAAAATGTGCCAAATTGTCTTCAATCAATCACCAAAATGATTCACCAATGCAAAGGGTGAATTCCAAACCTTATTCCAACCACAAACAAACCCTTTCAAACAATTCTCAATGAAGCACAAATGAGATGGCTGAGTACCAACTCCAAATTTGCAACCCTTCAGTAGATATTTCACTACCTCAGTTATGCCAATCCAAGGGAGTGATTCGTTCCCAAAGATCGAATAGTATTTGCAGACCACAAGGCTACAAATTGCTTCACAATGAAGAAGTAGAAGAAATCCCAAATCCAAGCATGTTCAAATGAGAGGCCCAGCCCTCTATTTATTCACTTTTTGGAGAAGTTGCTAAGAACTTCTAGAAACATCCTTTATAAAATCATATTATAATGCACTTTATAATATAAAAAGTGCAATCTCAACTTAAAATTATAACAATGTAGGCCAAGATGTTTCATAACCGAATGTAGGCCCAACTAGACTGAATGTAGGCTCGAGCTGGACGTAGGCTCCACTACAACTGCATGTAGGCCTCAAACTGGATGTAGGCTCTGCCGAATGTAGGCTCTGTCAGCAATAAGCAATCAAATGATCCACACAATGACTCTCTCTCTCCAAACTATTTGCCTACGAGAGTCGATGATAGGCAAACCCGTCATGAACGAACATGTCTCTAGAAAGGGGACATGACACAATTTAGCATATCTTCCATTGCTGAATCAGTGAAGGCTAACATCATATTGTACCTCGAGATCATCCTCTGCATAATTGATTCAGTCATCAGGTATTGCAGAGATTATCTTATGATTGTGAATTGCACTAAGTGCATAGATCAAATCATCTGGCATATATCTTGCAGTCATATTGATATTAATCATAGAATTAAAGAGCAACCATTCAACAAGTGATCAATTACATCTCTCTCTCTCTCTCTCTCTATATATATATATATATATATATATATATATAACTTATCAGTTGTATAAGTGAAAGTGGTATCATAGATCAAATTCATGGTAATAATTGAGACAAAGGAAAGAAGTCTTGCAATTGATTTTGCAAGGTAATTGTCCCAATTTCATAAGATGTCATAAAAGGGGACTTTACAACAGACATTTTGTCCTATTACTTAAAAACACACATTATTAATTTGTTTTTTAGGGTGTTTGTTTTGTGATCCTATATTGATCATTTTACCTAAAATCATAACATATAGATACATATGCACATTCATTGATCTCTAGAGAATTTAAAAACATTAATAGATCAACATATTGGATTGATGCTGAAATAGATTTCTTAATTTGGAGAAACACATTTTATATAGAAAAGAACCTGATAGTTTAAACAGATTAACAAGAGGATTACATGGAGAGTATCACCCTCTAAAAGCTAAAAATTTCAAGACCCGATTCTTGTGCCTAAAGAGGCCAAGATTTGAGATTTTCATTAAACAATCTAGCTTAGCTTTTACAAGCATGGGCAAGTTCTGTGTGAAAATTTTAACTCCCTTAAGCTTATGGATAAGTGACCTCAAAAAAAGTACCTTTACCTCTTCCATAAGAAATCAATGGCAAATAGTCAAATTGTGTACCATGGAGTTTTGCAGATATTTCTAATCACCCAGGTCTACTAAGAGGGATTTGCCAAGAAAAGAGGGTGATGAGTCCATAGCTAAATTTGGTCTAATCATGTTGAAAAATCCCTGGCAGGATTACTCTTCTACAAGACATGACCAACTTATTTCCCCCAAACTGCATAAAAATCTGTTATATATCAAACTAAACTTGTGAAGTCTTGATTTGATTACCAGGCCATGGTTAAGCACTACTCATCCCAAGACATTGGACTTGCAAGAAGCACAACTTTTCAAATAATCTGGCAGATATTACAAGAATTTTTGCACCTGTAGTTTTATCTGGGAAGAAACTGATATATTCTTGCATATCCCTTTTAAAACAGGATGGTACATTTTAAAACATCAATCTCTAAATTGATAGGGTTTTCCTTTTGGTATTTACATCCTTTATTCTAGGATCTCTGCAAAAAGAATTCAAATTGGATGTAATATCTTCTGTTTTTATCTCCATATAGTTATTTTATACCCCAACTCTCCTTTTTGCAATATTGAATAAAACAAACCCAAAATATTTTATCTTTGTTTAACATTTCTTGTAACTTTACTACATGACACATAGCTCGTTATGCCTATACAGTTACAGCTTGTCTGATCTTAAGTTTCCTATGTGTTTGTTTCTCGTTTAACAGTTTTTCTTGAGAGCTGGAAATTTATGTCCAAGTAATTTCATTGCTGTTGTTTAAAGGTTTATATCTTCTAAAAAATTCCATCTTTCAGCAATGCTTCAGATTATTGCTTGCTACTAATAGAATCACAATATATTCTTTTGTGCGCTCTCGCATTTTCTTGCTTGTCCTAAAAATTTAACATGATCACTTACATCTGAGCTACATTTTGTACTTAAATTATCTGTTTTGGAGTTCAAATATGAGAAAGAGAGAGAGAGTCCAACATTTTATACAGTAACTTGTTGCAATTTGGCTGAGTGGAACAGGTGGCACAAAATGTGTGTTCTGCAAAGATGGAAAAATGAAAATAGAAACAGGGTTGGTTGATTGTCGTGTTTGTAAGGGTGCAGGTATATTTACATGTCTTTGCTGATGTGATTTATGATGTTTATGTGTAAATTATGAAATTTTCCATCAATAATTTTGATGTTTTCTTTCTCCCATTCTGTTTTCAAATTTATAATTGCACTAGGGTAACTTTTTTGCTTTTGAATATATTGAATATATAGGCTGTCCTCTTTATAATACACTGAATTTGATGTGGTTTTTTCTTAATAGATGTCAGATTAACTTAATGAATTAAAAATCCTTCTGCATTCTCTCTCTACATACTGAAGGTCAACGACTTCTCTTTGAAAAAGGGCAATTTTAATTTAAGAGAACTACAAAATATTTAGAGTCTGAAGGCTACCCAAATTAATGATCTAGATTCTAAACTACTGTGGTTAGGGAAACAAAATAAAAACCTTTTCTGATAAAGCTTGTAGAGGATTTTATTCTTTGATTTTTTCACAAATAAAATTAATTTCCACGAAATAAATTAATAATTGACAAAGTGATAAATATTCTTATTAGCAATATTTTAAGCTTAGATATATTTTTATTAACAAAGGTCATACATAAAGCATAGCAGGAGTCAATGGCTCATTTAAGGGATCACAAATTAGATGAAAACCTATAGCTAAGATGACATTGTATGTTTGTTGACTAATGAGCACGCTGTTAGCAAAGTCAAAAACTTTCTTGTATGGGTCTGTTTTAGATAAAACTACATTCCCGCACAAAAAGAAAGGGGTTGAAAGTTACTATGCTGTTCTGTTTTTTTTTCTTGTGCATATTTTTCTGGTTTGGTTGTGTATATTTGTCACCAAGACAATGGTCTGCTTCACATATAACAAGGGTTTAGCATCTGAAGTCTTTCAAGCACAAAGCCCATTAATTATGTTGGTGGTTTAAAGGTCTGTTGAGCATGAAGTGCCTTTGGGGTTTATCGTAGAGTTAATTGATGAATTTGAGAGTTTGAGCAAATGCAAGCTAAGAGGAAGCACACCCAGAGTCTATTGGGGATGTGGAATTCCAGTCTGCAAGTTTATTTCAAGTTAGGTAGGAGGGTTGGGTGACAATGCTTCTAATGGTGCTTAGGTTTTGACTGTGGCATGATAGTTTGCAATACTATTCAACCAGAACATAGTGATCTTGTATTTTGAGGATTGCCAAAAGACAATTGGGGTAGATGCAAATTAAAGTAAATAAGAAGAATTGATTGGGATTGCCAATTTTGGTAATGGTACATTAGAGGCGTTAGGGGTGATTGGATCATTGTTGGGGAAGTGCATGCAGGGCACATGCCATACTTCAATGCTAAAAAAGGAGAGCACTGCAAATTAATAACACTGCTATGATAGGTAAAAAAATATGTTTTTTTTTTTTTGTACAAGAAGATTTCAACAACATAAGACAGAGATGAGAGTATAAAAGAGAAAACTGTAAGTTAGAGATGGTGTTCAACTTGGGAGATTATCAGATGAGCAGGCAAGTGAGAATCACCCCAAATCTAGCATGGGTTTTGAAGGTATAGTTTTGAGTTGATGATGCAACCTGCACCAAATTTTGACATGTGACAACAAATTGCATAGGAAGAGCAAGTATAAAATTTAAATAAAGATATAGATTATAGATACCATTGGAATGAAAGATACATCAGTATTAATGTTTTCTAGCTTCAGTCGGATAAACACTATGAGTCAATACTAGTGAAGATATGTATATATATATTTAGCATATATGAGATGTATATATATACTTATGTATATATATATATATATATAAATATTATTATTATGTAAATATTAGAGAAATTAATATAATACTCAAGAGATATTATATATATATATATATGTATGTATATATATATAATTATAATTATAATTATAATAATGAATAGACATGTCCCATGAAGGGACATGTCTCTTCTTGGCTCATTCTCAATATAAATGCAAGCAACACATACAATCAGATAGTGCTATTACATTTGCAACGATCCTAATTAAACTTAACTTGGTATTAGAGCGGGATTTTTTTTGGGCCGATCTGTAATATTGATTGATGAGCACGATACTATCAAGATAGCAGGATAGCGTAGCAGAAGCATTCATAGGGATGTTTGTTAACCATGTACGATATTTGAAACTGTAACAGTATTGACGGGGAAGGTCCTATTAACGTATGAAATACGAACTCACATTATTGCTATAAAGTTATTTTCTTGTAAAGAGAAGCGATAGTTCAAGCTGGGCGTAGAATAGTTGAACCTACAAAAAGATTTTGTATGGAGGTTAAATGGGATTTTATGTGCATTCAAATTGACTGTTGTGCACTTACTGTATTGGGTCTTTAATGAGTTGAGGCACCCTATAAGCTTTGGGTTGGATGTTCTTATCAAAACATATTGAGCGACCCACAATAATTGGAAATTACAATCTGAACTAACTCAAAAGATCGTCATTGCATCTTTATTGTTATTCCTAACCGGTTACTGAGAGGGGGGGCTGAATCAGTAAATATTATTTCTATTTCCAATCAAAACTTGTATAAAGATTCTTGCAAGATAAACAGAATCTAAATAACCATTCACAAACAGAAATAGAAATACTCAGATCAACACATCATATGTACGTAGAAACCCTCAGTTAGAAGGAAAAAACGACGGTGAGATAGAGCTCACAACTCCACTACTGCAGTAATAAAGGTGCCTGGTGAAGAGCTTACAAAGCACTTGCAAGAGTGCTACCCGGTAAAGGGATTTGGTAGAAGACTGGTTAAGATCTTGACTCTATTAGGAGCCGGCTTGTTAAAGGACTTTCAACATCAATCAAGATGCTACCCGGTTAAAGGATTTATACAAAGAACCTGTTAGGGTTCACCCTGATAGAGGGATTTGAATATGCTTTCATAGTATAAAAGCAATGATCTTAATTGACACTCTTTGTCTGATTAGATCATACCTGTTGATCTTCCTGTTCTGCCTGGCTATTGATCCTTTTTGCCTTTCACCTTTGTGACCGTAGCTCTTCTCTCAGAAGGTATCTCTCTCCCGCTCTGTATTCTCAACAACTTTGTTTTCACGTCCTATGGCCTGTATAAATAAGAAATTAATCTTATTAAAACCTAACTCATAGAACCGCCAGGCTGTAAACTCAACCATAAATCATGCAGCAAAAAGCTTTGGGAGATGATCTTGAGTTTACCTTGAAACATCCATGTAGAAATAAAACTAACTCTTGTTAAAAAGCTAACTCCAGTTCTAAACGGTGGATGCTCCGCATATTCCGGTTTGAACTTAAACAGCTCCGCATTCACCGGTGCAGATTGACGCGCTATTGACCGGTATCAATCTTATACGTGGTCCATCCCCTGTATGCACTATAAGACCGGTACTATGTACTCTGTTTGGTCTACCGGTGCATATACTTTGTTTTAATCTACCGGTGCCTATAAAGTAAAGTGAGTGATCTACCAGTGTACCTTATACTGGTGGGAATGGTGTTTGCATCTATCTTCACTAATGACAACTTAAATTTGCTAACAATCTTCCCCTTTTTCATTGGTGGCAAAACCATTACACACTCGTCACAATTAGTTCCTAGTACTATATACTTATTTTGTTTGCAGACTTCCCTCATTCTAGTGCTTTAGGTCTTTTTTCCTATAGCTGAATCTACTCTTTTTTTTTGCTGATCTCTGACCCTTGACCCATTACTGATGTCTTCTTCTTCAACCAAAGTCTTCTTCTTCCCCTTTTTGCCTGCATAAGACAAAGGGTTATGCTTCACTAATCTGTTTATTTTACACTTGTAGCTTGGTGAAAATATCCTTGTAGATTTTCTTCGCTCAATGAAGAAAAGGATTCCATTGTCTGGTGACATGTTCTAGATTTGAGTGCTGCTTTCAGCGATACTATGATATTTTCCATGTCCTCTATTGTTTTGTAGTCTGGTTCTCTGATTATATTCTCTGCCTTTGTTGCTGTTTGTTGCATTAAATCAAATTTTGGGGCAAGAAACAGTTGAAATCCAATAAGATCTTGGATTTGCTTGGTCTTTTCTACAGAGGTCTTTCTCAGTATGAGAGCTAGACTTGTTATCTCTCTGCTGAAATCTGTTGCAGATTTATTCTTTATATTAAAAGTGGAAGACATAGCTTTTATGTCTTCCGAAGACTTAGATGACTTTTTGGTGAGATCTTGTGTAAAGGTATCAAAATTTGAAGTCCTTGTCATCAGACTTCCCGCAACTTGCAATTGTTGTTGCAGTACTGTTACATTGGTAGTAACTGTTACCTTTATTTCTTTGACTTGTTTATGAAGAATCTCAATTCTTTTCTGTTCATAGTGATCGATGGCAATTGTTTCTGGATCAGTGACATCTTCTCCGATCACTTGTGCCAATATTTCCAACTGATCAATCACAGGTTCATCTTCATCGATGTCAGCATCAGGTACAAAGTTGCACAAAATGTTCTTAACACTGGTTAGGACCATGTCCTGTTTCCGCTTAGTCAGCTCCTTTAGCTGCCTTGTTGACATTTTGCTGATGTCAACCATAGTCTCGGTAGCCTTGCTCCTTTTGGCTTCTGTGTCTGCTACAAAAGATAGCTTCCTCTTGGATGAGGACGAGCTTGGAACATCTATCTGTTCCTTGTGTCGAGGCTCCTATACTGGTAGTGCTTGCTCAATAGGTACAGGTAACTCTTGTTCCTCTTCATTTTGTTGTTCTTGTTTTTCTTCATTTTCCGGTTGGACTATATCTTTCGGTAATGCCACATTTTCCGGTTGTGCCTCCTCTTCTGGTAGGACTTCTGCTGTTGGTCTTTCTTCATTACTTTGTACTTCCCCTTCTAGTTGTACTTCTTCTGGTTGAGCATCCTCTTCTGGTTGCAATTGCTCTTCTGGTGGGGCTTCTTGTTCCGGAGGTGGTTCTGAGTGTTGCTCCTTAGCTGTATGAAGCTCACCTATAGCAATTTCTTCCTCACCAATTTTATTGTTAGTGGTCATCTTGACTGATAACACTTCTGGTTTACCGGTTGTAGGTTCTTCACGAGCAGTGAATTGAACCGGTGGTACCAGTGTTGGTTCGGGTTGATCTTGCGGACCTGTTGCCTTGAGAGCACTGAAGTCATATTGTTGCCAGAAATTTAGTGTCTCATCATAAACTTCCTTTTCATACCCGTTGAGTATCTTAGCAACTCTATGCTTGGTATCCAAGTTCATTGATGCTTCCTCTAACAGAAGTTTGATAGATTCTTCACTAAGACTAGCTCTGACCTTTGACAATGTCTCCTTAGAGATTCTAGTATTGGTGCCTAAACCGGTTCTCCATTTTGTCATTAGTCTTGTGGTAAGTCGAGGGGGAAACTTAGACCTATAGTCCCTTGGAGTTCTGTTGTAATCCACGAATGTTTCCACTAGCCACTATTACTGCCTGTTTATCTTTCTCTCCTAGCACACTATACCATCTAGCTGCATTATCTACTTCTCCAAAATCCATCACCTCATCAACTATATCATTAACAGTCATGGTGCGAGCCTTACCTTTTTCTAGAGAGACAAGAACGGTTGGACGAGCCTGATCACTGCCTTTATCATCAGTGATGTCAATGATTAGTCTGGTAGGATTCTTTTCTTTGACCGGTACTTCTGCTCCAAGTACTCCTTTTCCTTTTTCGGTATCAGTGGCCGGTGGCTCAGTGGTCCTTTGGCATGCTTCTTTTGCTTGTTTATGGGTTTGAAGAAGTTTGGTCCATATTGCCACTCCTTCCTCGTGAACCTTATCAGAGTCTCCAATAAGCATTTGACTGATCCTCCTCTTTGTCACGAAATTTTGCTTATGCAGTTCGGTTTGGTGAGTGGTCTCGACCAGAGTGAGATGGTTTTGAACCTCAAGCAGAGCTCGAATCCTCAGCTCCTTTTCTCTGTCCATTGAAGCTTTCCATCTGGCTTCAAGAATTTCTTGGAGGTCATCATGGATAACCTTATGAAGTTCTGTGGGAGAAAGGTTGAATTTGTGAATATAGTGTATTACTGCTTCTTCTATTTTTCTCGTATCTTCTTCATTTGCCAATTGATATCTTCTGTTGACTGATTCCATTCCACTAGATTCTTTCAATCCTGCCACAAATTCATCAATTGTGGGCTTTCTAGCTCTTGGTGCATTTTCCTTTATCGGTTTACCAGATTTCCTCTTTCTGACTAGAGGAACGGTTTCTTCAGCTTCTGTTTCCTCCTATTCTTCTGCTTGAGTGCTGGGTGCCGGTTGTGCTTTCTTCCTTTGAGCTTTGGGTTGTTCTATCACCGGTTTCTTCTTTGGTGTGGGGGTCCTTTTCACATATACATTCTTGATTGGTGCCCTTTTCTTCAGATTCTTTTGAGTCTCTTCAAAGGTACCAAACCGGTAAGCAGAGAGATCTAGGTCAGCTTCTTGTAGGGCATCAGCATATGCCTTGGCTGTCTTGGAGGTGATCTCATAACCCAGTTCAGGAGCATACTCGGTTCTTGGCTCCATTGCTTGAATAATCTAGTGATTGGTGGAGACTAGAAAACATACATCATCTTTATAGGAGTCAACAATAGTTGATGAAACCCTTTCTCTTGCATGAATCCTTAGTTGAAATGCCTCAAAGTACTTAGTCATTACTTTACCGAACTAGTTTCCCAGTTGGTTGGCCATGTCAGTTATTTGCATCATAATTGGCCGGTCGGTTGCCCAAGTTACCTTTCCTATCCTCGGAAAGAAGTTAGAATGGTAAAAGTAAAGGCATACCAGTAGGGTGCCATACTTTAGGGATTTCTTCTTTACAATGCCGAGCTTCTTCACATTTTCAAATATTTAACCTCGAAGGATTCCGCCGAGATCGTACTTGGCATTGTCATGCATTATCCGGTGAGCGGTATGAATAGCTCCTCCCGGTATGTTGTTCAGGTTGCTGGATTGATAAATCTTGTAGCCTATCATAGCGGATGCGGACCGAACTCCTTGATCTTCTATCTCATTTACGGTCATAAGCTGACCATCGGATTTTGATTTGGTCAATTTTTTGACCACAGCATTGGAGATGGTTCGTAGGGTTAGTGCTTCCCCTTCTTGACTGTATCCAGTCACTCGATGCAGGTCCTCCTTGGTAATTTGTGTACATGCTCCTTTAGCAATCTAAAACCCTAGATCGTGCACACCACTGAGAACCAGTCGAATGCAATCCGGTCGGAAGATAGTTGGATAGCAGATTCCGTTGATGAGATCGGATGACACCAGCTTCGCGTATCTATCTTGAAGCTTTCCGTCCTCACATAGCGAGAGGTACTCGCTCTGGATGAAGGTCTCACCTAGTTCTTCCTGCTTGGCGTGAATGAAAGCGGTCACGTCTTCCGTCATGAGAACACCATCAGACACGGATGATAGTGCACTAGACATGTCGTTTGCCCTGTTCTGAACCGCCATGATGTCGTAGACAGGTCGGTCGATTTGATTACCTTGAGTCAACTTGGCCACAAATGAAGAAGATGCCATTGTTATCAACTGGTTAACACAGTAAATAGCTTGATCGGTCTTTCGGAGAAATCTTATCGTTGATCAAGGCACGAGAATATTACTCAAGCATAAAAGATTGTAAATCACAAATCGCAAAGTAAAAGAAAATGAGTAATCTTCCTTTCTTTATATAGATTTAGGGCATAACGGTAATTACCAAACGGTAACTATTTGATTAATGACTATAGCATTAATTACCATATCTACCCTTTCTTTCCTTTTTCGCTAACTGGTATTTAAGCTTTTTCGGTTGAGCAAACCCTGGTTGATCAATGCTTACTTGTCCGGTCTTTCTTGCAGATTGAGTGAGTTTGATACTCACCAGTTCTATCGGGAACAGTAGACGAGCTACTGGTTCCCTCTAAGCCCTGTAGGCTCAGTTTGCTGAAGAGATATCACCATCGGCTGATGATGATCTTTCCTCTGTCTTCTCCTTAGCGGAGCTCTTTGATTCCTTCTTGAACCAAATCTTCTTTACTTCCTTCTCGGTCTCCTTTCCTCCATTGTTCTTATTGGAAGGCGAGGTCTTCACCACTGTTTTGACCGATCCTTTTCTTTTGTTCATTGACTGGTTCTTGCAGTCTTTAGCTAGGTGTCCAACTTTGTTGCAGGTGTAACAGACTATCCCGACTGCTTTCCATGGATTTACCCTTCTCTTGTTAGGTGATTTGCACCAGGAGTCATTATGACTGTGCATGCCACAGTTAGCACAATTGGTTGTGCTCCGGTTCTTGATTCTTTTGGGGAATACCGGTCTCGGTGGGGATCTACATGCCATTGTTTTGGATCTGCATTCATCAGCTTTGTGTCCAAACTTGTTGCATGAGTATCAATAGCCCTTGAAGCTTACCCTGCTTCCACTGGACACACTTGTGGGGCGAGACCAGTATTCAGCGGTCTTGTGGCCATTCTTGCAATAGTTTTTGCAGTAACTGTTGGTTGGCTTTACCGGTGCATTTCTGCAGTTGCCTGTTTTGTGGCCTAGTTTCCCACAGTGATTGCAAGAGGTGTTGAAGGTCTTTTTACCTTTTGTTCTACCAGTTTCTTCTTTTCCTTCTTGCTGGTGTTGGCTCCAGATGACTCACTGGTTTCTTTGGTGTCTTGTCTGATGAACCCAAGTCTTGTGGGGTCTTTGTGCTTTCTTTGAGCTTTGAGTTGCTCATCAAGCTTCACCGAGCTTTCGTTGTATCTTCTAAGGGTTTCATTCCTTTCTTCGAGTTCTTTCGTCTGTTCCTTTAGTTGATACAACTCAATTGCTAGTCTCTTTCATGCGTCATCTTTATCATGCCAAATCTTTTGCATGTTGGCATTTTCTTGAGTAACTATTTGCATGTCTTCTTGAAGTTGTAGAACGACAAGATCACTTTCTCTTACCGCTTCCTCTGCCAGATTCCTTGCTCTCTTAGAGGCTGTTGATGACTTAACTGCAGTATTCTTTTCATCTTCAACTTTCCTCTTTTTCTCAATCAGTTCAGTCATTCTTAGGGCATTATCTTCCTATTCCCTTTTTAGGCTGGAGATCTGATCAGTTAGGATCTGGTTTCTGTCCATAAGCTCAGAGACTGCCTCCTTAGCTTCATCTGATCCACTTTGCCCAGAGAGTTCATCAATTGTTTCATTGCTCTCACTCAATTGCAAAGCCAGTTCCTTTCTTTTAGCAAGGGATCTTCTCAGCGTATTCTCCAGAGAGGCAATGATGTTGTTGGCTTCCTCAAGCTGTTTCTGATACTTGTAACCCTCCATGATCTTTTTCTCAAGTGGTTAAGCTTTATATCTTAGAGAACCAATGCTCTGATACCAATTGTTATTCCTAACCGGTTATTGAGAGGGGGGGGGGGTTGAATCGGTAAATACTATTTCTATTTCCAATCAAAACTTGTATAAAGATTCTTGCAAGATAAACAAAATGTAAATAACCATTCACAAACAGAAATAGAAATACTTAGATCAACACATCATATGTACGTGGAAACCCTCGGTTAGAAGGAAAAAACCACAGTGAGATAGAGCTCACAACTCCACTACTATAGTAATAAAGGTGCCCGGTTAAGAGCTTACAAAGAACTTGCAAGAGTGCTACCCGGTAAAGGGATTTGGTAGAAGACCGGTTAAGATCTTGACTCTATTAGGAGCCGCCTTGTTAAAGGACTTTCAACATCAATCAAGATGCTACCCGGTTAAAGGATTTATACAAAGACCCTGTTAGGGTTCACCTTGATAGAGGGATTTGAATATGCTTTCACAGTATAAAAACAATGATCTTAATTGACACTCTTTGTCTGACTAGATCATACCTGTTGATCTTCCTATTCTGCCTGATTGTTATTCCTTTCTGCCTTTCACCTCTGTGACCGTAGCTCTTCTCTCAGAAGATATCTCTCTCCTGCTCTATATTCTCAACAACTCTATTTTCGTGTCCTATGGCCTGTATAAATAAGAAATTAATCTTATTAAAACCTAACTCATAGAACCGCCAGGCAGTAATCTCAGCCATAAATCATGCAGCAAAAAGATTTGGGAGATGATCTTGAGTTTACCTTGAAACATCCGCATAGAAATAAAACTAACTCCTTTTAAAAAGCTAACTCCAGTTCTAAACGTGGATGCTCCGCATATTCCGGTTTGAACTTAAATAGCTCCGCATTCACCAGCACGGATTGACGTGTTGTTGACCAGTATCAATCTTATACGTGGTCCATCCCCTGTATGCACTATAAAACTGGTACTATGTACTCTGTTCGGTCCACCAGTGCATATACTCTGTTTTAATCTACCGGTGCCTATAAAGTAAAGTGAGTGATCTACTGGTGTACCTTATACTGGTGGGAATGGTGTTTGCATCTATCTTCACTAATGACAACTTAATTTTCCTAACACCTTACTCTATTACTTGCAATCAACAAGTACCAAAAGGTATGAACATAGTTTCAGTATAATTCACCAACAACAATAGCTTCTATTATCTACACATCTACTTCTATTCAACATAAATAAAATCCTACTCTAAGTGAGGAAATTTAGAAACCATGTAATATATTCCAAAATAACACAAGTAATCCACCATGATAACAACAATGAATTTGTAGTTACTTTGGCAATATTATAGCAACAATCTTTGCAAGTCTCCCTTTACAAATGAATTGAGAAAGACTTATATAGCTGCTCCAAGTACAATGAATGGCCAAGATTAATTTGAGATCAATGGCCAAGATTAAACCAACATAGCTCTAATGTAACTACCACCTACAAGCATTAAATGCTGACGAATTACATAAAAGCACCAGCTTGTGGGCTAATAAAAAAATTACATTTCTAGAGAAAATTGTTTAGGTAGAGATATTAAGTGGACTCCACATGTACACTTGGAATGATTTGATTGGATGATCTTGGACACATGGAATTGGAGTCTTTTGATTGGTTGAAGATTAGTGGGTGCCACCTCAGCATGCTTATCTTCTAGACTTCATCAATTCATGATAATGAAAAAATATCTCTTGATACTCAATATTATCAATTCTTCGATTAATTGTGATGACTCATATTCCCAAATTGTTTTATCTTCATAAATTTTCTCATTGAAATGACTTTGAACCTTCTTGCTTTGCATCTTGATTTTCATATTAAGTTGTCTTGGCTCATCAAAGATTTCTTCTAAGTCTTGTGATCCTTGTCATTGTACTTGCACTTCTACTTTGTTTGTATCTTGCTTAAAATCTTGAGGTGAAAATCCTTTTGCTTGGACTTCCTCATGCACAGACCTTTTATTTTGGCCCAGGCCTTCCTTGTTCTTGAGTATTCCCAGCTTGAAAGATCCATGTTTTGCTTTTGCTCCTTCCATTTCACCTTGCAAACAAGGAATCACTTGTGTAAAGTTTGATAAATATGAACAAAATTAGACCATTTTTATGAGAAACAGCCCTTTCTAATTACATAATCTTATGCTGACATTGAAAATAGATTTGGATGAAAGAAACTTTACGTGCAAATGTTCTCAACACCAATCAAGCATCGATATCAGATATTCCCAATTTCAGATTCGAATCATGATTCTCTAAGTTTTCAACGCTTAATAGAACATGCCTAGCAAATGTTGATTTCATAATTTCATCTTTAATAATGAACATGATCTAATTGAAGACTAACTTTTCCAGCTTTAACCCCTGATTTTTGCCCTTCATCAGATCTGTTCTGCTTATGTGCTTGATCAAATTGCTTATGTTGTTGAAATGAAGTTTTTTTATTTCCTTTAGTGTTTTGGTGATGCATGTCTACTTGCAAGAGGCCGACTTGCATTTGAAAATTCGATATGGGAGATGGAATTCACATTGAGAGGCAGAGTGTTTGGGCTTTTTTCATGCTGGAACCCAAGTGAGGTTGGAATTCCAACCTTCCTTGGGCTTCATGATCCCCAAGGAGGTCAGAATTCTGAGCTGCCTTGGGCTCACGCCTTAGGTGTTTTCCCGATTTCCCTTCAAACTTTACTTGAACAACTCAATCTTCATGCCTTCCCAACTCGATTTTGCAAGAGATTTCTTGATCACTTAAGATTTCCAATTCGAAATTGCACTCCATTTTGTCATCCTCCTCTTCATCAAACTCGGAATTCTTGTTTTGTCTATCAATTTGTTCTCCAATCTGTAATGTCCCCTATTGGGACCTTTCTTAATTTATCCTAAATTTCTCAATTAGGGTTTGGATTGTAATGTCCATGATAGGATTAGTCATTTATCTCATTAGATTCACTTATCTTTAACACTCATATCCAACCTTATTACTATTTTAACTCCATGAAGGGAAGAGTAGATGTTATCCAAGGTGTCTAGAGACCAACTACAATGGGCTCCCTCAAAGTTTACAGGTCCAAGCCCATATCCTATCTTGGGACTTCTCAAGGTTTTTGGGACGCTGACCCCTACCTTATCTTGGGACAGATATCCAGTGCTTGGAATTAGACCAGCCCCTCCTTGGTAACATTACAATCTTCTCTACTGAAGCCAAATAGTAAAAAAGATCTTGTATAATATAATTGATATAATTCATATATATATTAAATAAATTATAATATATATAAAGACCTTTGGTTTTGATAGAATGTAAATATAATATTTTGTTATTATCGTTGATTCATAAATACTTTCCATAGTCACGATCTTATATCATCTTCTGTTCCTTTTGAAGAATATACCTACTTATTCTCCTTATGTAATTTCCTGCAAAACTGATGTTAGTACAACATATTACACAATATTTACAAGACTCATACTCTACTTTAAGTTAGTAAGGGGGGGATTTGATTCTTAAGGCTGCCTCTAGGTCGGGCTTTATAGAATTCCCGATTCTCGGCCTGAGGGATATAAGATCCACTCTAAGCAATCGAGCTATCGACATGTCATCCCATAGAGCACTGCCCATAAGAATCTCTTGGAAGCAATAAATTCATTCCAAGCCTACGCATATGCATATGACTGGAAATCAATATATATACTGCCTATGTGAGATTATAACAATCTCAAGACTAGGGAAACTATAACAATTTCCTCTAGTCCCCTCTAGATATGGGATCCATCTCTTAATGAATATAAGATTCATTCTCTCTATGGTCTGCATATCATCAATTTGGGTGGACATATAAATGTACCAAAAATTAATGTAAATTACATGATCATATATTCAGATTTATCAAAAAATCCAAAAGCACAAAATGCCTATAACATAATTTCATAGATCTTAATTGCACATGTATAAATATATATTTAATGTGTATCAATCAATATATATATATATACATTTTTATAGATAAAAGAAATAAAATCATATATATATATATATATATATTTAAATTAATAATAATAAAATTGTTTTATTCAAATTTAATTACATACAAAATTGGAAGACCAAATTCTGTCGACTGCCAACCTTTCTCTTTATTCCTTCCCTCTTTTTGTATTTCCCCGTTCCCCGTTATTTTCTCTTTCTCCAGGTTATGTTTTTTTTTTCCTCTTTTAAATGAACTCTCCTCTCTTTTATATCTTAATTTGAAGGAGTCACATCTCTTTATTACATATCTCTTGACTTTTCATTAGATTTAGTTAATTTATATTAATCTATATTATACTATTTATTTACTTATTTATTTTATGTTTATTATCATTTATTATTAAATCCTATTTGGAAAGGCAACATACTTTCTACAATATTTTCCCTTTAGTAAATTTTATTTATTTATTCATTCATTGTAATTTTATTATTATTTAATTTTTTTAAATCTTATTTTTTGATAATAGATTATATATATGTTATTATTTATATTATAATAGTATTTAATTATTATTATTATTATTTTTTTTATATATATATATTTTTTGGATAAGCTCTACCTAGGGGGTAGTACCCTTTATATTACCATAAAAAGACTTAAATAAGATTTATGGGATATGTCTCCCTTAAAAACAAAATGCCGATCTGGCTAAGCTACCCCATTTAGTGGTACAGATACCCTATTCCATTACCAATGGAAATCAGTCTAGTCACAACTTCTTCAGGGAAGAGTTTGGCGTTTTCCTGACAGAAAGCCACCAACTTAGACATGTCATACTCCTTCACAATGCTTGACTTGTATAAAGCCCAAGCCTTCTTCATCAATATCTTCTTCCCCTCAGTCTTTAGGCAAAAGAGACTCAGCATGCCTCCACCGGATAGGCTGGTATCCATCAGGTCCACGACACGGGTGACATTCGAAAATAACTCCTCTGCTATCATCCTACGGATCATGCCATTAGCGTATACCGAGTGACCTAGGATTTGTATGATGGGCTAGAAAAGGTTAGAGATGAGCTTGCCGTCGTGAACATGGCCACCAGCCCAATATTCAACTCCTAGCAAAATTACCATTGTCACCTGCTCCTGCTCGTTAGCGTGCTTAAAAATCCGATTGATTTGCACTTCTGGCATCTCCGCTAACGCCTCCACCTGTGTGCATCTACACCTAATGCCCAATACCGCCATCTGAAGCTGAGAAAGCTACAAGCGGCAATCCTTAAAAAGAGAGAGCATGGGAGTTGATTCGATCCCGAATAAATCTCAAAACCAGATTCGAAGGATAGTGGCAGTATGGTCGAGAGCCATGTGATGTACTAAAATTGATCCAACTGCCACCTTCCTTCTACCAAGCCGTCAAAAGATGCCAGTGCTATCCGATTCTTGATCTCGGTATGGCGGCTATGTCCTTTGACAGGACGTCCTGCAACCCCTTTAGGATTTGTTCGTTTTGACTGAAAATTCGCTCAGATTCGGATTCAACGCCCATGTTGGCTAAGAGATTTGCGACTCTGTTTCCTTCCCTGAAAACATGTTGGATACGGATGTCGTTCAGCGACTTTATTGACTCTGTTATCCTTGGTAACTAGTTGGCTAATTTCCAATTGCTGAATTCCTCTTTGGCCACTCGGTTTATAATGACTTGTGAGTCCCCTTCTACAATTAACTTGTCTATGCCATTTAATGAACACCACCTTAGCCCATCCTCCAAAGCCGAAATCTCTGCCACATTGTTGGTGACAACACCCATGGGCCATGCAATGCCTTGTAACATCTTACCTTTATCGTCTCTAATGATAGCTCTTGCTCCGCTTAGTCCCGGATTTCCTTTGCACGCGCTATCAAAGTTCAATTTTTTCCAACCGAACGACGGAGCCTACCAGACTTGTCACAACTCTGTCCTTTTTGCTTTTTGATCCTCCGATCCCCTTGATGCTTGAATTCCCATGTTTTCTCCATGTCTATGTCCCATCCCAACTGAAAGTGAATGTGAACAATTTGATCGACATCCCAACTGCGAAATATGAATATGAATGTGAATGTGAATGTGAAAGTGAATGTCTATGTCCCATCCCAACTGCTCCATTTACAAATATGGAGAAATGAATAGAAGACATGCAAAAAGTGATACATTTGATCCAAGATTGATCAAACCCAAGTCTAGAAAGAACTTGCCATAAAAATGGCCATCTAACTCTATCATAAGCTTTGCTGACATCAAGTTTAACTATCATACCTTTTTGCTTTGTGATTTGTAAGCTATGAATTAACTCATCCGCTAAGAGGATGCTGTCCACTATTTCTCGTCCTGGCACGAAGCCATGCTGTTCTACTGAGACTACCCTGTTCAAAATCTGCTTCAATCTATTAACAATAGCTTTAGACAAGATTTTGTAAAGAGCATTGCATAATGAGATAGGGCGGAAATCATCCATCGATGAACAATCCTGTTTCTTGGGAATCAAGGCTATAACCGTGTTATTCAATTCCTTCACAAACTGCCCTTTCTTCCTAAATGATTCCACCACATTGAGAATGTCCGGACCCATAAACTCCCAACATTTTTGAAAAAATTCTGAAGGAAAACCGTCTGGTCCTACTGCTTTGAATGGAGGGTTGTCAAAAGTGGCTCTCTTAATTTCCTGCAACGAGAACGGCTGCATAAGCTTGGCACTATCTTCCTTTGTAATGACACGATCAATTGCATCTAATGTAAGCGAGGAGGGCGGAGTGACAGGGACCGAAGCGGCTCCTAATAGAGCTTGAAAATGTCTAACCGCTATTTGCGCCACTTCGACAGAGTTATCAAACCAATTACCCTGCTCATCTTGGATACGATTGATTCTGTTATTGACTCTTTTGGATTTAACAGAGGCGTGAAAAATTTTTGTATTCAAGTCCCCATCCTGAATCCAGAGTTCTCTAGACTTATCTCTCCGATAGATTTCTTCCCTGAGCATAAGCTCTGCCAGTTCTCTTTTAAGAGCTTTCTCTCGTTCAAATTCCGCACTAGACACGCCTGCGTTAAGGACAATTTGATCGAGATCCTCCAAATCGGCCTCCACTTTGAGCTTCTCTTGAAATATGTTTTTGAAAGATGTTCGGTTCCAAATTTTGATTGTTTCTTTCACCGATTTGAGTCTTTGCACAAACTTGTAGCTCGGGGTGCCCTTGAATGTGTTACTCTCTTTCCACCATCCTTCAACCTTCAGCAAAAAATCCTTGTCCCTCCACCACATATTCTGAAATCTGAAACTGCCTTTATGACTGCTATTGTCCACCAAAAAGTTCAATTGAATTGGGAAGTGATCTGACAGGGAAAAAGGAAGAATGCTAGAAACCATGTTGTAAGAAGAGTTGAGCCAAGAAGGAGCCACCAAAAATCCGTCCAATCTTTCAGAAATCTTAGTGAAATTAGTCCGTCTATTAGTCCAAGTGAATCTACCATTTGTGGGAATAACATCAAATAAATGGTGCCGAGACACAAAGTCTTTGAAATCTTCCATAACTTGATTAGACATCCTTAGACCGCATTTCTTATTTTATATTTTAATATTAATATGAATATATTATTTTACTATCATTATTTATTTTATAATATTTTATTATCTAATTATTATTAAAATTCTATCTTAAAATGGGGACATGACACAAGCATTTGATCTTTATCCTCAAGATTTCATCACAACACTCAAAATTTCACCATGGAAAATCCCAAAACACCATCTTCACATTCTGATTTTCTCTAAGGGCTGAGTGAGGTTCAAAAGTTGCTGGACATGGAGCCCAACCAAGGTTGGAATTCCAATCTTGCTTGGGCTCATGGAGCCTTAAGGAGGTCAGGATTCTAACCTTCCTTGGGCTCAACCCAAGCTTGGATCCTTCCAAAAAGTGCAAAGCGTTTCAATGAATTCCTCATGCTTTAACCTTGTACTTGCAAATTGCAGTTGGACTTACAGATTAGCTTCAAGATTTACCTCAATTTCTCAAGTGTTTGTCAAGTTTATTAAACAGAAAATAAATCTCATCTCTTAAATCCCTTATCCCTTGCAGATGTGTTTGTTCATCAACCAACTTTGCATCATGCATTGATTTAAATGTTTACAGCCCTACAAGTTGGGCAGAAAATGGAAAGGTGTTGGACTGACAGAGCCCCAAGGATGTCGGAATTCCAACCTGTCTTGGGCTCACGCCTAAGGTCAACTCTAAAAAAAAAACTCTAAGTGTTAAACCTTCTATTTTCACTTGTTCATTCAAAATCCTGAGTTTCCAAATCAGTCTCTTGTTTCAATTGCCTAGTTTCTTGTTCTGATCAAATCAGATCTGATTATAGACATTTGAATTTTCTTGCCAAATCACCTAGACTTCTCCATTACTTGCACCATCTCATTGTAAGGTTTGACAAGAGCACGAAACATAGCATAAGAAAATGCGTAGAAACCCCCTATGGATGCCCAAATTTCAAATCAGATTTCTCACTTAAATCAAAACTTCATCCCCTGATCCAAATTTACACAAGTGTTGGTCAAAGGTTGTAAATTTGTCATGACAACAACATTTAATTCACTTCACCTTAAGCCAAATCTTAGACAAGGTTTTGGTTTGTGCATTGGACTTACATGCATGGTGGAAGTCAGAATTTCATTCTCATAAGGGATTCCATAGCTTTCAGCTTGTACTTTCAAATTCACCAAAATATTTGGATCTTAATTTGACAATTGAAACCACTAACTCTGTCCTAGACTCAAAATTGCAACTAAGACTGCTCTAGGACCTTGACACACTGCTATGATCTCAAAATGTTGCCGTACTACCACTAAGACTACTCACTTCTAAAGCAAAAAGAGGGGGGCCCCATTTGCAATGGGGCGATGGTGTGAAATCCTCACAACAAGACCTTTTAATTTGCCCTATAATTCCTAATTAGGGTCTGGATTGCACTTGGGAATTTCAACTTGTAACATTCCCCAGTACGAGAATGCCAATTCCCAATGATTAATTATACATCACTATGCATTTAAATCAGATTAAGGAACAACCATTGATTCATAATATACTTAAGCCCTAATTCCCTACTTCTCTCCCATTCACTAACCTTAAGGAGGATGGTAGAAATACTGTGCCAAGGGCGCATGAAACAGTCTACAAGCAGGCTCCCTCAAGGCTCTTACCCATCTTGGGACCTGCCCATCATGTGACAAAATTTACTCCACCTTTCCCTCCACAAACTCCCTACTCTTTTAAGGGTAAATAATAAGTGAACAAGGAATAGACTATGTGTGTGTGTGTGTTTATATATATATATATATATATATATGTATATATATATATAACATAATTGGTATATAATTCTGATTTCATTATTATTATTATTATTATTAGTTATATATAATATATATAACATAATTGATATATAGTTCCGATTTCATTATAACTATTAGTTATATATAATATATATATTTTAGCCCCTTATTCCTAGTATCCTTCAGATATTTTATAAATCAGAATTTATTCATATATTCAATACAGCATATATTCCTTTTTGAGCTCTTCCCCAGATATATGTTAGATATCCTCCTATTCATCTATGATCCTCATTGATATGACCAGTGTAAGTTTGTTTTATATTATCTTTCTGTGAAGAGTTCTATATTTTATAGCTTCTCCGTCAATGTGCTCAATGCCTGTAGTACATTATAATCTCCTATTCCGTATTGCTCTGCATGATTGATGGGAATGTCTTTTTATATCTAATGTCTGAAGTGATAAGTCACTTAACCAATGGACACGCCCCATGCCCTCTCTTTAATCACTTCTTTTACAAATTGCATTTCTTTATTACGAAGACTGATCGTATCTGCTATTGACTTGTCAGCTCTCTTCAATTGCTGTAGCTTACTTAATTCCATAATATCGATTATTTGTGGGCTCTTTTATTTGTCACTGACTAATCACAATAACTAATTGTGATCTTCCAATAGCTATTCGACAATCCTTGCTATCACTTAACATTCAAACCGATTCTTACCATTAAACAAATATGTCTGAATTGTTCCCTTCTGATATTTGCTTTATGTCAAATATTATTCCTATGGAAGGTAACCATGATATGTCTCATTCCATTGATTCCTTCAACCAATATTATACTTGCTTCTCATTATGCAAGTCGATAAACTTTCACAATATGAGAATCCACAAAGAATGTTGAGTAGTTGCATTTAGGCAGAGGGGACACTTTTACAGCTTAGGTACTGATCTTCAGCAATCGCATAACTTCCATTGTTTCATGGAAAATGAAGGAATGAGAGTTCTAACATTTCTGTAGTGCACAGGTTTGCTGGACTGATGCATAAAGGTTATGCAATATGATATAAATTTGATGAAGGTATTATAAAATTTGTTTCTTTATTGAAACAAATATAGCTTTCTTTAATTTATTGTTCAAACCAATATCTTATATATAATTTGTATATTTTATTATTATTTATTTATTTAATTTTATATTTTAATATTATTTATTATATTCTCTTTCAAAAAAGGGACATCACAGTCTACCTTCCCCCAAAATTGCTTGTCCTCAAGCAATTATATGTTTTTTCCTTATGATTTGATAGTAGAATTTGGCAACTTAAGACAAGTTTTCTTTCATCTTATAGAGAAATGATCTTAGACCATCATATAATGGTGCCAATTGAGTTTGCCACAACCATGTTTGCATGATAGCAAGCCTCAAATTTATTTCTCTTTTGTTGATCTCTTATTCTAGATAAACCAAAGTAGAACCACACATAGAGCATACATTTGAAAAATATGAAATATGTGTATGAATATATGAAGACACAAAGCATACATGAAGTACACACATTAATGCATAAGACATAGAGCATACACATAAATGCTTGAAGACATGGAGCATTCACAAATTATACACCCAATATACACATTGTTAGATTCCTTCCTATTGTCTAGGAAACAAAGAATAATAAATGTGCCTTTCATAACCAATCAAGGTCTAGTTTGGTAGGAAAGTCTTGAGAGGGCGCTCGTAAATTGCTGAACCCAACTAAGCCCAAGAGGACATAGCATCTCATTATGACAACTCACCTCTTGGTCTACAAAAGGCAGGAATGTCCCACTATGACAATTCTATCCTTTGTCGTGGCCTACTTAGCTTGGGCGAACCGTTAAACTGCACTTTCCTAACTTACTTCCTCCATTCATTCCGATTAATTACGAGGTAAGACACATATACATTTAAATAATCTGAAAATATCTAATTGTGGTACTTTATAATTTGTTTCTTATACAATCTTATTGATATTTTCTCAAGTATATATGTATGTTTAGATTCCTTTTTATTGGCTAGAATGATCTGTTGTTTTATCTTTTACCTTGCAAGATGGCAGGATCATGTTCTGATACCAATTATAATGTCCCCAACTAGGATCTTACTCAATTTCCCTGTAATTCCCAATTAGGGTTTGGATTGCACTTGGGAATGGCAACTTGTAATGTTCCCTACTAGGAGACTGACAATTCCCAATTATTAATTATAAATCACTATGCATTTAAATCAGATTAAGGAACAATCATTGATTCGTAATACATATTGAGCTCTAATTCCTTCTCTTCTAATCACTAACCTTAAGAAGGATGGTAGAATTACTGTGTCAAGGGCACATGAAATAGTCTACAAGCGGGCTCCCTCAAGGCTCTTACCCATCTTGGGACCTACCCGTCACGTGACTGAATTTACTGTGCCTTTCCCTCCACAAACTCCCTATCTCCTTAATGGTAATTAGTAAGTGAACAAGGAATAGACTAAGTGTATATTACTATCTTATATATTACAAATATATATATATATATATATATATATATATATATATATATATATATATATATATATATATATATATAACATAAGTTATATCTAATTCTGATTTCATTATCATTATTAGTTATATATAATATATATATTTTAGCCCGTTATTCCTAGTATCCTTTAGATATAATATTTTATAAATCAGAATTTATTTATATATTCAATAGAACATGCTTTTCTATTATATGACGCTTGCCAACATCATAACTTAACTCATTTCCTGTTGGAGAGAATCCAGTGCACTTTTCTATGGACGTGTTGAGCAGAAAAAGAGAATGGCTTTGGTGAATTGGGACACGGTTTGTCTACCCAAATTGATTGGGGGGCTTGGGATTCGTAAGCTCACTAACTTGAATAAAGCCTTAATGACAAAAAATGCTTGGAACCTAGTAGTTGGAGTGGTGGACTGGTGTAAGATCATGGAGGCAAAATATCTCAATACAGACTGCTTTAATAGAGCCCTTGTGGCTCGGGACTTGCCACATGGATCTAAAATCTGGAACATCCTCAAATGCAAGTCCCTTTTGAAAATGGGTTTGAAATGGCAGCTGGGAGATGGCAGAAACATTAGATTCTGGGAAGACAATTGGACGGATGATAAGCCCTTTGAGGATGGGAGGTTCTTCCTTTTCAAGAATAGGCTAAAACACAAGCTTGGGGAGTACATTGTGGACTATTGGACCCTGGAGGAAAATGAAAAACCTAACACATTATTTTGGGGATAGGCTCGACTTAACTGATAGAATTGAAGATCTCATGTGCACTTTGGAAGGCATTAGGATTCCTTTGTTTAGAGCTGACAAAGTTATCTGGACTCTAACCCAATCGGGTAACTTCATTGTCAAATTGGATTACAATCTGCTGATCAAGGACCAGGGTGACCCAAGCTGCTGGAAGAAAGTTTAGGATTTACAACTAATCCCAAAAATCAATTTCTTCTGGTGGGCTGTGATGCATGGGAAAACTTCGACGTAGGTTAACCTCCTTAAGTGAGGCTTCTACCTTGCTAATAGGTGTGTTTTATGCAAAAGGGCAAAGGAAAGCATCAATCGTTTATTTATTCATTGCTAGTTTTTTGCTCATATTTGGCAAAAGGTTACCCACAATCTCGAACTTCAGTGGTTTTTCGGGTGGGACATTCAACAGTTTACTTCTACTTGGCCCTCCCCCTCAAACTACCCTCTCATTCAACAATTGTGACCTTATTTCCATTCCTTTCATCTTGCTCCACTCTTTGGGAAGTAATTTTAAAGAAATTGTTGAGGCTAAAAACAGTGGGAAGAATTATACTATCCTCCATTAGGTTTTGATATACCGCCTATATAAGTTTCATCTTGAGCTCTGCCCTTTGAGGTCTATTTCGGTTCAGCCTGCCTTTGCTGCCCCTTCCCCATCCTTGACAACTCCTTACCCACCCGAAGCCACCTTGTTACTTGCAACTGGGCTTGGTAGGAAGCATTGCCTCAAAAACCTGTGGCTTAAAGCCTTAATGGGCCCCCCGGACACTTCTACTGCTGAATCTGCAGCTATGTCCAAGAAGAAAAAACCCACCAAGCCTAATATGGAGAATAAGACAAATAAAAAAGAAAAAATCAATACCTATTAGGTGGATTCCGATGTTGAGATCATGGAGGAGGCTATTACGCCTTGTCGCTCGACCAAAATTGCTGCTAAGATGGAGAGTAAGAAGAAAAAACGTATGGTTGAGTCGAGCTCTAAGGACTCGGAGGAAACTGAGAGCAACGAGGAGGAAAATTCTGATAATGCTGTCTCCTCCCATGTCTCTAAGAGCCTAAAAAATGATACCCCTGCCCCCGAGCCAAATGTTGGAGAAAAATCAGCTCCTCCCTCTCCTGAGCCTGTTAATGATAATATTATTATAGAAGAGGTTCTTGTTGAAGAGACTCCTAGTGTTCACAAGGTTCTTGGTGGCTTGATTGGCAAAATGAAAACCGACATTGTAGGTATTAATGATACTCTGCAGAGTTTGAAGATTGAGGTTGCTGGTTTGGATAGAAGACTCCAGGATGTGGGCCGTTTTTCCCTTAAGGTCATGCACAGCTCTGCGACCACGCTTTGCTTGTTGTAGGAGCAGATGAAGGGCAAAAAGCTAGTGGAGGAAGAGGACTACAAGAAACATTTTAAGTTTTTGACCGAAGAATGGGCCAGGGTGTTGCTATCCAAGATCCCTCCTGAGAAGAAATCCTGATGCTAGCTATTGGATTTGTTGTTTTTTGGTCCTTTTTTGACCTGATGAGCCTTATTTTAAATCGTTATTTTGATAGTTTTAATATTGTGGAAAGCTTATGGTTGAGTCCTGCGTGGCTAAGTTTAAAGACTTTTATTTCGTATCTGAACTCTTATAGTTTAGTTAGTACTCTTGTTACCGATATCTGGTTTTATGCTCGTAAATGCTGGGGTGTTTTTGATAGAGGTAAGTGTAGGTTGTTTTTCTTTTATTTTCTTACTGTTAATGCAATGTTAATGGTAATCAGCTGATAATCCTTTTGGATTGTTGTAATATGCAACAACACCATTGTTTGGCTATTGCTAATATCAAAAACATAACTCATTTCCATATGTATATTTTCCTTTTTGAGCTCTTCCCCAGATATATATTAGATATTCGCTTATTCATCCATGATCCTCATCGATGTGATCAGTTTCGGTATATTATATAATTTCTTTTATATTATCTTATCCTTCATGTGAAGAGTTTCAGTATATTTTATAATTTCTTCTTCGATGTCCTCAATGCCCATGATACATTACTCCTATTCCGTATTGCTCCCCATGATTGATGGAAATGTCTTTTTATATCTGATGTTTGAAGTGATAAGTCAGGCATGGTTTGTAGACTTAAAAAAGTTTTGTATGGTCTCAAACAAGCTTCTAGGGCTTGGTATGCAAGGTTGGACAATTACTTCAGCAAGGACTCAAGAAAGGGAATTGTAGCTAGCAATCTTTATATTAAGATTGAGGAAGAAAAACTTTTGATAGTTGTGGTCTATGTTGATGACATCATCTTTGGTGGAGATGTATGCAAGAATTTTGCAGAAGATATGCAAAAGGAATTTGGGATGTTTATGATTGGTGGGCTATCTTTCTTTCTTGGACTTCAAGTTGCTCAACTAGATGATGGCATCTTTATTTCTTGGGCTAAGTATGTTAACAAAATTTTGAAGAAATTCGGTATGTAGGATTCAAAACCAATGAGTACTCTTATGGATATTAGTTGTGGTTTGAGCAAAGATGACGAGTCTCTTCTTGTTGATTAGACTCTCTATAGGTCCATGATATGAGGACTGTTGTATTTGATTGCTTCTAGACCTGATATAATGCATGCAATATGTTTGGTTGCAAGATATCAAGCCAATCCTAAGTAATCACATGAAAGGTTGTTTGAAAGATCCCCTTTCTGCCCTGAGCTGAGATTTTCAGATTTTTTCCACTTGTTGATTGGAGTTTTAGGGGATATTTTTTTGGTGTTTTAACTTGTGTTTTGTTTCTAGGGATTTGTTTAGGTTTAATGCTTGTTTGGTTTTCAATGAAGGAATGATTTTGAATATGTAATGTCCCTTGTTTGACTAGTGTGAAAAATTGGGACAATGTTATCAAAAGTTCAATTGCAAGCTGGATGAAATAGCATTCGTTGATTGTCTATTCAATGTTCGTTTCCGTATATGGTGATGAATCAATGTTGGTGGCTCTAGAAAAGGCTATCACTATTTCAGATATAATTCTCATCTCTTATGTAATGATTATCCTCTTCTCACTTCTTATATTCGACTAAATCAGTTTATGGGTCCTCTTCATGATATTGGTGTGTATTGGCTCATAAATTATCGATACTTGATTATTGGCCTAGTTGTTGCTGTTATCATAAGCTGACCAATTTCATTTGTATTTATTATTGTTTCTGATCAATAATCCTCACCGATTAGTTTAGACACCAATCTTCATCCCATTAGCTAATCTCTTCTCTCTCTATCCATTATTACTGATATCTTAACAATTTTTGCCTCTACCCGATATTGCTGTATATATTTATGTATATAAATGTACTGATATAGATTTCTGGATATATGAATATGCTGCAGTCCGTCTTCCTTCTATCGGTGCTTTTCTCTATTTATTACTAACTATTCCTCTTTGACCGACTGTGTGGTATGTAAGAAACGGAGGGGATAGTTGTAATTTCCTATTTGCTGGTTGAGTGTACAGATGCTGACTGAATATGCCTAAAACGTTCTTTTCTTCCTTCTTCCAATCAATTTGAATGCCTTCTTATATCTGGTTATTAGAAAGGATTGCAACATAATAGATGGGACACAACTCTTACTAACTGATCCTTATCATAACGGAGATTAGATTTTATTAGTCACTAATCACACCATCTTATAGATAATCGGTAAGTTCAATTCAAGACTACCGATGCTTAATAACCATTGGTCTTAAGTCATTATTGGTAGCTGCTTACATGCTTAAGTCTTAAGCTGCGTTGCTTATCGGTTGATAGTTATTATCATCTCTTTCCCCTCAAATCGAATTTATACCAGTTGATAATTTAACTTTGCCGAAATTGATATTTCAATAACTTTGAGATTCGTTGCTTGTAGTATTTATTCTTTGTTGAACTATGGTGAACATAATCATGGTCTCCATCTTAGAATTGTTTTATCTGAATTTCTTGATTGGATCTTACCTTAACTGCACTGTCGCCTCCACAAATCGTATTAAGTATTATATACTTTTTCGTGGCTTGTTTGATTACTTCAATATTATGTTGATTTACGTGGAGTCACTATTGATGGACTTATGTGGAGTCAATATAATACTGGAGTCACTATGTTGATTTACGTGGAGTCACTATTGATGGACATATGTGGAGTCAATATTATTTCCTCCATTCGTGTGTGTCCCTTATTCATATTTCTGCCAGAGTTTATTACCTTATATTGATATTATATTTAATAATATTATATATTATTGGATATAATATTATTTTATAATATTAGTTCCTTTATTTAATAATACTGATATATTATATTATTGTTTTCACCATTATAATGCCATATTAATTATTGATTTTTATATCTTTATTCGTATAATAATATTGCCTTACTAACATATTATTTTTAATAATATGTTAACAATATATCATTATTATCTATTGATGATAATCATATATTATTATTATATGTTGTTACTACATTATATCATGAATTATTATTATATCAATAAATAATATATAATATATAATATATTGATTATTATATTATATAATATTAATGTTTGATATATCAACTTTTATATCTTGATTATTATATATTCAATATTATTATTGTATTGTAATTTATACTATTAATATATTATTATTTTAATAATATATTATTATAAATTATATAATACATTAATTATATTATTCTCATGCTTTTATGTTAAAGTTCTAATTGAATTTTATTATTGTTATTTCGTCTTTAAATAGAGGGACATGACATAATACAAATATAAGAAAATAAATGAGTGATAAACAATTTCAGAATTCTGATTTTATAAAAGCACAACAATTATTGCAATTTTGAAAGATTTTATTCATCAGTGTTAAGGTTTTAGGATCATTGCAAATGTAATAGCACTATCTCATTGTATGTGTTTTCCAAATGCAACAATCTCTTGCATTTATATTGAGAATGAGCCAAGAAGAGACATGTCCCTTTGATGGGACATGTCTATTCATTATTATGTAATTAATATAATGATAATTATGATTACATGTATATATACATACATACATACATACATATATATATATATATATATATATATATATATATATATATAAAATATCTCGAGTATTATATTAATTTTTCTAATATTTACATAATAATAATATTTATACATATATATATATATTTAAGTATATATATACATCTCATATATATATATATATATATATATCTTCACTAGTATTGACTCATAGTGTTTATCTGACTGAAGCGACAAAACATCAACACTCCCTCTTAGCCAGGGAAGATTAAACACATGATTAGGATAAGAAGATATCATTTACCGTGATATCAGAGATATGGTTTGACTAGGAATATCAAGTCTCATGATATTCACCATAACTCATAGATTCATAAGAATACCATCTCATGATATTAGGAGTAATAGCCATAGAATATCAAGTCACATGATATTCACCATGTACTCAGAGTATTGGCCTACCAACATCAAGTCTCATGATGTCCACCAGGTACCCAACAAATATTTTAGATATCACCTCAATAAGATATCAGAGATATGGTGTGACCAAGAATATCAAGTCTCATGATATTCACCATAACTCAAAAAATGTCATAGGTAATGTATCCTTAATGCAATGTATCATTTATTGTGATCTATTTCAGCCATCACACGATGTCTATCACAATAGGAGTTCAATGATCTGTTTAAGGAACTGAATCCACCATGCAAGAAAACATCTATTGTGATCTGTTTCAGCCATCACACGATGTCTATCACAATAGAAGGTCAATGGTCTGTTTAAGGAACTGAATCCACCATGTAGGGAATCATCTATTATGATCTGTTTCAGCCATCACACGATGTCTATCACAATAGAAGGTCAATGGTCTGTTTAAGGAACTGAATCCACCATGCAGGAAATCATCTATTGTGATCTGTTTCAGCCATCACAAGATGTCTATCACAATAGAAGATGCCATCTATTATGATCTGTTTCAGCCATCACAAGATGTCTATCACAATAGAGGATCAAGTTATTGTAAGATCGTCATCTTCCAATAACTTTTGCAAATACAAGTGATAATCATTTGGAAGTCGTCACTTCCTCATGATTACATAGGGGGTAGGCCCATTAAAAACATTCATGATTCATTAGTATAATAATCAATTATATCAAGTTTACCTCGGAAGTGTTTCACCTTCAATAGTGAACTCCCTCTCAATCAAGATTGTCACACGTTGAATGAACCATATGCTCCCTCTGAAGCTCAAGTTTATCAACTTTTTGACCTCTTTTGAAATGTCAGACTCCCTTTGCATCTAGTCTCAATCATCAATTCATTTGCAAGCATCAAGTCAAGTTCTTTCTCCCTTGAATGCAATTAGCTTGTGCTTTTGTCCTGAAGGTATGTAAAAGAGAGATTACAAATAGCTCAAGTTCTTTCTCCCTTGAATGCAATTAGCTTGTGCTTCTGTCCTGAAGGTATGTAAAAGAGAGATTACAAATAGCTCACTAAACTATCTCGATCATAAATACCAATGATAGAAGCATACAATATTTTACTAACCAATATTATAGCATGAATTACAAACTCAAAAATTATGTGCATTAATAAAACATGAAATACTTATCTTTTATAAATTTCAAGTATTTCATTCTGTAAGGTGAGCCCATATAGAAAATATCATGCTAATTCACAGAATGACGTCGTCGTTCTCAAACATTACCATAATTATTTACATGACCTATCTTGAATATCCAAAGTTTCTATACACTATCACAACCTTCAATCTTATTAGATCTCCCTTCAAGCAGTTAGGCTTTTAAAGAAGGAACCTCACTCTTTTACATATTTTTTTTGCATAGATCCGTACATATTCGGTCATAACTTTTGAACTAGACAGTTTCTTTCCAATCGCTTCACTGAGATTCTTCTAAATTTGGTTTTCACCAACATATCTGAAATTTAGCAAAATCCAACGGTGCATTTGTGAGATATGGTCCTTGTACCTAGACTGTATTTTCTGAGACAGTCACACATTCACCATCAATAAACTACTCTCTTACATTTGCAACTTGGCTTTGATGCCATGTTAAGGTTTTTAAGATCATTGCAAATGTAATAGCACTATCTCATTGTATGTGTTTTCCAAATGCAACAATCTCTTGCATTTATCTTGAGAATGAGCCAAGAAGAGACATGTCCCTTCATGGGACATGTCTATTCATTATTATGTAATTAATATAATGATAGTTATGATTACATATATATATATATACATACATACATATATATATAATATCTCTTGAGTATTATATTAATTTCTCTAATATTTACATAATAATAATATTTATACACACACATATATATATATATATATTTAAGTATATATTTACATATCATATATACTATATATATATATATATATATATATATATATATATATATATATATATATATATATATATATATATCTTCACTAGTATTGACTCATAGTGTTTATCTGACTAAAGCTACAAAACATCAACAATCAGGAAAACAACATACCAAGGGTCCAACACCTAGCCTGGAAGTGTGTTTTATTGGATGAAATTCTGATTTACTGCAAAATAATGGCATCCAAGTAGAATGGATGCCTGCAATGAGGTTTATTTGCTTCAACTATAATTATCAAAAACAATTATTGAAAGAATTGACAAATCTGCTACTGATTCCTCCAGGCTCCTAGGCAAAATCACTGAATTTGCCTAATTTTCCACCAAGAATTACTCATATCAATCAGATATGCCTGGATAAGTCTGATAAATCACTTTATTTGCTGATTGCTAATGTTGACAATGAATTTCCTTTCTTATTTCAACCCTAATCATTGCTGTATGGATTATTTGATATCCCAGTTGCCTCCAAAGTGGTATGGCTGGCTAGGAGAGGCCACGTGAGGGCTGGAAAGAGATATGACTGCCTTAATTGCCTTCAAAAAAGGTTGATAAACCTCTTCAATCTCCATACAATGTAAATGCTGAAGTCAATCTGAATTGAAGCCCAAATATGAATTGTGGATGAATTCCTCCATCTTGTGAATTGGGGTATCATCCAATTTTACCTATTCTTCAAAGAGTTTTTGTTCCTCAAAGTTGCAAAGCTTCCGAATTGAGTTGTAGAGCTCAATCTCCAAAAGCTGATTGTAAAAATGATTCAAGGATCCCCAAAATGGCCTCCAACATGTTGCTTTATTGGCCTCAAACTCATTCATTTTTAGGGTTAACTTGCATTGTTTTTCAATAATTTTTTTATTTTATGTCTCCCTCAATCCCCTTAGGCTCCCTTAATAATAAAATTAAGTTGTTTTAGAAAAAAACTTAACTCATGTCTCCTAGGCATCATGGCACAAGGGGGGCCCCAACTTGTTACTTCATTATAATACTGTAAAGTAACATTATTATTTATTTGATATAAAGTGTATATAATACTCACTTATATTAATTTATTTAATCCCAAGCTTAGGAAATATTAAAATATTTCCTGAATAATTCATAATTTGTAATTTTGAACTCAGAGCTGAATTCCGATTGAAGCATTGTGATCACTAATGCTGTCCAAGTCCTGCAGGCCAACTGGTAGTTCCTCCTAAAAAGTAGGGACTTGCCCTAAAATAGGAACCTCTCTCAAAACACCTGTAACTGCTCACAAGGATCTTGCTTTGCTCCGTGGTCCCTCGGGTGGTCATCTAGTCAATTGTCAGTTCTCCCTAAAAAATAAGAGACCACCCTAAAATGTAGGAACTGCCATTTGAAGGTCCAAAACGGCTCACAGAGCCCCTATAAAGCTCCATGACCCATAGAATGAATCCCCCAACCATACTATTGGCCTACGAGAACCCAAGTGATATGTCAACCCTGTGCTCATCTCCTGTGGCCTAGAAAGGGGACATTACATTGTTAAAGGAATATTTAGATATTTGTAGGGAACTCCAGATTATGGTTTGTGGTTCAGAAAAGGTGCTGATTTTTCATTGAAGGCTTATATTGATGCTGATTGGGCTGGTTGTGTGGATGCCACAAGAAATAGGAGTGGTAGTGCATTTTCCTTGGGAGAAAAATTGGTCTCTTGGTTCAGTAAGAATCATGATTAAGTATCCTTATCCACAACAAAAGCTGAATACATTGTTGCACTCAAGTTTTGTGGATGAAGCAAACTTTGAAGGACATCAAGGTGGTGTATGATAAGCCTATTCCAATTATGTGTGATAATACAAGTGCTATAAACATTTCAAAGAATCTAGTGATGCCTTTAAATATTAAGCTCATTTCTATCATATATCACTTTTTGAGAGAATGTTACAAAACAAGAAGTTAGATTGAAGTATATTTCTAAAAAGGAACAAATTGCATATATCTTCACAAAGACACTCTCTAAGGATACTTTTGAGTATCTCTAGAAGCTAGGGGTTATTGCTCCTCATTCTAGCTAAATGCTTAAGGTGGTGCATCTTTTGCGGGGGAGAAAGTCAAGGCATATCCTTTGCCTTGTGGATTGATGTGGTCTACGCCTCAAGGAGAGTAGGTGGTTTGATTGGTTTCTACTGACAGAAAGGGAAGATAGGCTTGATGTGAAAGCAAAAAAGGGGAGTTAATGATGACTTGTATGGAGATTTTGGCCCTTTGTTCTTGATGTCAAAGGGGGAGAGATATTGGTGAAAGGGGAAGAAAATGGGAAAATCTTGTGGAACAAGAAGTAGATAATGATGAGTGTTTCCATCAATGACAAAGGGGGAGATTGTTGGAAGTTGATTTTATAATTGTAGTCAACCTCTTCCTTCTTGGAGCTGAGAGTTTTTTGCCATATGTTTGTTGTGCTAAACTTCTGCATCAACTCGCTACTTAGTTTGTTACTATTGTTGTGAGATTATGAGATGAGATGGTGTCATTGATGATTGAGATGTACATGGCTATGAACAAATGGAGAGTTTGTTGAAGGTAGGATGTATGTTAGATATTTTGTTGTTTTAGAATTGGTATGTTGTAGAAGACTGAAGCTTGTGCTAGTGTTAGATGGTTGATGGTGACTGATGGCTGAGTATTCTTTTTTTTGTATGTACACAATCTTGGTGTTGATGTCTACACCATTGTGTCAAAGATATTGTATTACAGTGAGATGTTGTTGTTGTGCTGACAATCATAGTTTGAATTGAGAGATGGTGATTGTGACATGATATCATGATGATGTCATATTATGAGGATTAGAAACATGACTGAGATAAGAGCGACTAAGATGAGGATTAGAAGATGCCATTGAAGAATTAAGATGAAGATTAGAAGTATGAAATCAATGCCAATGGTTGAGCAATTGAGGTGTTTTTGAAGAGTGTGTTTGTTGAGAAGTGCTCTAGTAGTTGTTTGGAAGAATGCTCCACATTCCTCTGCATTTGATTATATGATCTTGTGGTTGGAACATGGATTGTATGTCCTATGGATGTTGCAATACTATCATTTTAGGTCCGTAGTGTTGCTGCTGATATTTTTGATGTGTGCAGTTTGTTGACACTTTGGGTGTCTGTTAGGATTGGTCTGGAAAATGCTCTGCATTTCTATGTATTGATGTTTCTTGGGTTGCATCTTGGAGGGATGGCTTATAACTTGTGTGTAGCGTCTCAGTTCAATTTTCTACTAAAGGGGTGTACAACAAGAATGCTTTTAATGATATGTTTCATAATTGCGCTTTCTTGGCCTTCTAGTTATGAAAAACTGTGTCAAATTGGTTGTGGCAGATTGGATTGTTGAGGAAACATGAAATTTGTTTTTGGGAATGATGTTGGATGTTCAAGGGGACATCTCTATGTGATCTCCATAGAAGTGATTGAGGACTTTGGTGCTGCATTGTGTCTAGAGTTGGTTTTCAGGGTTATTTGTGGCAATCTGGAAGATAGGGTTTGTTTTGCATTGGACGATGTGTCGAGTTGATCCCACCTTGCGAGCTCAAGTTTAGATCTGCCTAAGGGTTTCCATCAGCTTCTGATTGTCTTCAGAGCTGAACTAGCTAAGATTGTATCGGATTTGATTGTGGATCTTGCAGAATTGTTTCATTTTGTATTTGGCCCTAACCCGAAAGGCCTTACAGCCGGGCATGTTAATGGAAATTGATTGAAACATTTGTGGTATTGTCTATGTTGTTGAGTATTCCGCTGTGTAATTCTTTTGGCTGCAAGGTTTGGACTGTCCTTCATTGGATCCACCGGCCTTGACTGCATAAAAATTCCTCAGTCCACTACCAAGCCTGATCAAGAGAATGTGAAAATCCATAAGTAAACATGAAGTCTGCCCAAGGAGAGAGAAACTCCTCAAGGCATGATCAAATCCGTTCACACATGAAAATTCTAGAATAAAACACAAATGGATTGATTTGGAATGATAAGTTCTAGAAGAAAGCACGAATAGATCGACTTGAAGAGAATTCTAGAAGAAAGCATGAAAGGGTTGACACGTAAGAGCTTCTAGAAGAAAGCAAAAGAAAGCTAAATCTCAATGAAAAGGGGAAAAAACAAGTTTTTTAAAAATAAATCTTCTCTAAGAGACATCGACCAATTTCAATAAAGGAAAGAAATCAAAAAACAAAACACAAAAAAAGGAAGTCGATCCCTTCTTGATATCATCATTTCCTATAAATACATGAGCTTAGCATTGTATTCATTCACCAACAAGAGATTGCAGCTCGGGAGTTACCAGTACTTTTCTGATTTCAGAGTAAGGTAGAGATTTTGGGCAATGTTCAGATTGAATTTCATGGTTATTGATGATCATTTCTTGGAATTTTCATGGTTGCTGATGAATTTCTATTCAAAATTCCAAATTTTCTCAAGATTAGAGACAATTTTTCAGAATTTCTTGAGAATTTTCAAAGGGTCTTCTAATCTGATTGACAGGTTCTAACAAGTTTATGCAGATTTGAAGCAGATTTTCATTCCAAATTCAGAATCTGAGTTTGGAAATCTCACAGTTGGGGCAGAATTTAATTGATTCAGAACAGAATTTTCAGAATTTTTGACAAGTTTAGGACAAATTCATGTGTGCTTTTTCAGACTTTTAGTTCTGATTCTTGACTGATTCAAAGGTTCATCATGTGACTTGATTTCATTCAAGCATGCTTTCTATTTCCAAGATAAATCATCAATTGAGCTATTCAAATTTTCTATTAACAGTTTGTCATTTATTATGCCTTATCTCCTAGCCAGTTTTACGGATGCTTTGTGAAGTTTTGCTGACCTAGGCGAGGTTGCATGTTTGTTATCACTCAAAAAGACCAATCAATGAGAAAAATTGTACTATCATAACATAATTTGTTTGCATGTGATTTTGTTCTTAAGCTTTCACCACTGAGCAGTAGTAATGGCCCTTAGGCTCAGGTTTTGAAAATCAGAGTGTTTGGTATGTGTTTATGTGCAGATTTTTATCTGCGATGCAAACAATTTTACAAAAGAAAGGGATTAATTTATTTCTTCTTTTGAGAAATGCATCCTTTTCTACTTAATGAAACAAATAATTTCACCAATGGGATCACAAAGAAATCTCTACATAAATGGGTCAGAAAAAGATAATATTGAGTCTGTGCCAAGAGGTAGTGGTTCAACGATCTTTGCAAGAATATTTTAAATAATTTCACCAATGGGATCACAAAGAAATCTCTACATAAATGGGTCAGAAAAAGATAATATTGAGTCTGTGCCAAGAGGTAGTGGTTCAACGATCTTTGCAAGAATATTTTAAATAATTTCACCAATGGGATCACAAAGAAATCTCTACATAAATGGGTCAGAAAAAGATAATATTGAGTCTGTGCCAAGAGGTAGTGGTTCAACAATCTTTGCAAGAATATTTGATTTTGACTACACGTTTTGAATAATTCTTGGAAGCTTCTTCTTTCCTGTATATCGTTAGTTAAAGCATGTATAACTTGACATAAATATAGTGGTTATTCTTTTGGTTGTTTTGACGATCTTTCCATCAAAGAAATGTGATTGCAGTAATTTAAGTGACGAGTTCGCAAGTTCTCCAGCTCATTGAAACCTTCTTTTGGGGATAGTTGTGATGGATTTTTCCCCTCACAACATATTTTACATTGTGAATATTACAGGTCTTATACTTTGCAAGAATTGTAGCGGTTCTGGATATTCACGACGCCTATGAGTGGGAGGTTTTTGTGCATAAAAGGTATAGAAAAGTATTAGAATATGCTAGTCAAGGCTTTTTTGGTGCTAAATGTGTTTGCAAGATAATTCTATATGGACATAACTTGTACTTTGGATTTGAATCAAGCAGGCTTCTACAGATATGAATCTTGTAAATGCATATAAGGTATGGCACGTTCCTAAAACACGAATTATAGATTTATGCTTTTTATAGGAAGAGGTTATAAGAAATGTTCTTGGGGGAAGTTTTCTAAATTATGTTGCTGCTGTTCAGTTAACTGGGTTTTCAAAAACTGCAAACACAGAAGGATATGAGGAAAAACAATTCTTGTTGTAACTAGTAGGAAGAAATGCAAAGTGCAAGCTTGGCTCTTTGCTTGCTAAGGCCACTTGCTTGTATCATAACTATTAAGCCTCGTATTTGAAAAATCATTTATTGTAAATTCATCAAGCTTTATTGATTCTTGGAGTTTAATAGCTGAATTACTTATTATTTCAAGTTGCACAGGGAAAATCTAATTACAAGTCAAATGAGTTTTCATAATGCTTGTTCCTATAGATTTTTTTATCTTATTATCAACATATGGTAAAAAATGCATTATTAACATGCAACATATATTCAGAGCATACAAAACAATGTAAAATAAGAGCTGTGTTACAGCAGGAGTCAGCCTAATAGGAAAGAAAATCATGATTAAGCAAAAAATTAAAAGACAAATTGACCAGTTGTAAGATAGAGTTACTTGACAAGAGGCATATTTACAACTTAACACCTACAATAAAATAGCTTGTGTAATCACACAAAATGTTGCTAAATTATGTGGCTAGTTTGAAATAGAGGTTAAAATATTACCTTTCACTAATTGCTAAATCTTTCAATACAAATCTTTGATACTTATTGTTTACAATGCAAATAACTTATTATAATTTGATTTACTTAATCCTATTACTCTATTGTCTTTGAGGTTGAAAGTATCTATTGAAATAATGTTTATCTCAATGGCTGCACTACGGATTTTCTATTTCAAGACTCTGTTGGATACATGAGACAAATTTAATACTCAATTCATGAGTTAAGGATCCAACGTCCCATATTATAATTTTTCAAAAAACAAATTCATGGTTACATCCCTGATTTCTATTTATTTAGAATAATTAAGGCCTAGCCATTCAATGAAGTTTTCTTTCTTTTGGCATGTGCACAATTGTGGTAGGTATAGTCTAGACTAGTATGATCGAATCTGCGATAACAAAGATGTCAAAATTAAAATCATTAACTCAAGATGAACAAATTTCATGCTGTTCTTGATATTTAGCTCTTGATGAACAAATTCCTGAAATGGTCGAAGCCTATGAATTCACTTAGCACTCAATATCTAGAGAAAGAGATAAAGATGGGCATTTTATACAAAGAGGAAGAAGAACACACCTTTGCATAGTCAAAATTTGCTTTGACACATGGTAAAACATTACTAGGAAGAGACCTGGGTGTATTAGTCCATGCGGAAAGAGCTCCACCATCCATGTCATATTTTAGAGGGAAAGAAACTTTTATTGCTAGATCTGATAGATCATACCCAAAAATATGCATACATTCTTTCAGAGAGAATAAGAAACATAGAGATATGGACGGGGGGATAGAGATAAAATATAGAGTGAAACATTGAAAGGGAGAACAAGAGAGAGAGACTGAGACTTAGAGGTAGAAAGAGGGAAAGATAGAAAGATAAAGATGTATGAAGTGATATATGAGAGGTATTTAAGAGAGATTATATATATATATAAGGAGTTAAAAATATAAATATTTTACAATAATTCAAATTTTAATGAAACAAAATAATTGTAAATTGAACTATTAATGACTTTTGTTTGTCATAGTAATTTTTAGATCTATATTAGATTATAAAATCTAGAAAAAAAAAGTCAAAATATAAAAATGTAAATGTTAAAAATAACAATAATTTAAAATATATAATATTAATAATAAATAATATAATCTAAGTATATCATTAGCTTATTAAATTATTTTAAATACTTAAATAAGTGATAGATAATAAAGGTGATAAAGACAAGTGGGTGCAAGATAAATAATTCAAACTTAAATAGAAGAAAAATAATTATAAATTAAATTATTTATAATAGCTTTTATTTATGATTGTGATAACATAAATAGTTAGAATAATTTTAAATTTAAATAAAAATAAAAATAAAAATAGAATAAACAATAATGTGTATCAATAAAAATAATAATTAAAAATAAATAAAATTAATAATAAAACATAGTTTAATATATAATTTGTTCATGTATAAAAAGTATAATAAATATTAAAGAATAGATAAATATTAATCTAAATGTAAAGGAATCATGTATTAAAAATATAATTAATATTAAAGAATAGTAATATTAGGAGGTAAGAAACTACTCTAAAGAAAAGAAGGCTCTGCTCTACTTTGCAATGATAGGCGGTGATGCGCAAATGCAAGTTGACGGTTCTGCTGGCGTCACTTTTTTTGAAAGTTCGGTCGACCGTGTTGTTGGTGCCCTTTCCAATGTGAACGCTGCAAACATGTGTGATCTTTCTATGGCTTCGTCTCCCACTAACATTAATTCTCCCTGTCACTCGACTGAGCTTGTACCCGTTGTCATTAACAAACCTCCTCTGATTTTATCGCATTCCATTTTTGATGGCAAAATTGATAATGTTGCCATTAATAACCAGGCCTCGGCATCAAAGGAAGTTAATCCTTCACCTTTGCAGTCAGCAGCCCCCGTTAAGCCCAAATCCTTCCTTGAGGCGGTGGTGAACTCCGCACCTGCCATTAGCGCCAGTGCGAGGTTTACTTCTGTGTCAAACAATGAAGCCCGACAAGCAGGTAAGAACCTTGGGAACCTTTCCTCATTCGATGTTTCTCCGAACCCTGAAATGATAGTGGAAATTCTTAAAGAAAAGGATAGGTTGAGGAACTTTGATATTTTCTTTTCCGCGGTTGAAATTGAAAAGGTTCCTCCTAGGAAATTTCTAGATGATTGGGTCCATAATTACTGGAACCTTAAACTTGCCTATCACATTTCATTCTGTCGCCAGATCCAGAAGGGTTTATTTGTTATCTTTTTTAACAATCATGAATCCCAATTTGCTATTCTCAAAAAACAGTATTGGATTGTTGGTAACACAACATTTCGAGCCCTTGCATGGACTCTTGAAGCTATCCTTGATGAAGTTGCCCTTTCGGCTCCCAAATGGATTCTTGTTAAACAAATCCCCCCTTTCTTGTGGCGTTTCTTACCTCAACTCCTCGAACCCATTGGTAAATTTGTTAGAATGGATGACTCTGTTCGTCTTGTGCCACACATGGATGCTAGGGTTTTAATTTCTCTGAATCCAGGCAAAGATCTTCCTAGCGAAATTAATATTGTCATTACGAATGAGGTTTTTTCCTGCCCTATTGAGGTTCTTGGTGGTCTTAACGCTTGTTTTCTTTGTAGGAAAGAGGGACATCTTAGAAAAGACTGTCCCATTATCAAGCATAATAAACTTCCTAAATCAGCGAATCCGACTATCTCCCCTCCTATTAATTCCCCTGAACTTACAGAGAATACCTCACCTGTGAACAATCCGTTGCCCTCTTTAGATATTCCTTCCCAGTCAAGCTTGGCTTCTCAGCTTCCGATTAACCCCCCGAGCTTTGCCTTACCTTGCTTTGAGGATTCGGTCGATGGTTTCCAGACTATCTCTAAAAAGAGAAAGAAGCGTGGCCACAAACCGAATAATGCCTCTCAACCTGCCACTTCGTTCCTTGCCATTAACTCCGCGCATAATCCTCAACCGAATACCACTCACTCCTCTCATCTCTCAGATAGTAACCCCAGTGATCTCTCCGCCTCGGCTCCTCTTGGGTGGCCTAAACTCCCAGTTAAGAATTTCAAAGAGATTTTTGATGATTTTGTCTTGGAGGTCATTCCTGCGGCTCTACCCCCTAGCTTGTCTAACTTTCCAAGTATGGATCTAGATCTTGCATCGCTGTCCCTCTCAGATTAAGATGATCTCCTTACTTCGAAGAGGAGAGGGAGACCTTTAGGCTCCAAAAATAAAAACTCTGCGACTAAAAAACTTGGCAGCTCTGCCTCTATGGGAGTCTCTCCTTTGGAGGAACTTGCGTGTGCTGATGCGTCTACTCTGGAATTGGTTTCCTCATGAATTGTGTTTCTTGGAATATTAGGGGACTAGAATGTCCTGATAGGAAGTTTGTTATTAAGAATTTTCTCAATAGTATTAATTCTAGTGATATCTTGATGTTGCAAGAAATTAAAACTACTGGATTCACTCTTGAATCCAACCTTAAATTTCTTTGGAGCAATGCGATTAAGTTTGTCACTAATCACCCTCATGGCAGAGGGGGTGTCACCATCTTGATTAACCCTAAATGGGAAGCCTTCATCAAGGACAGTGGTATCTCCCCCTGTAATAGAGCTATCTGGATTAAGTTTAACTATAATAATTGTGATTTTGGTATTTGTTCTGTTTATGCTGCTAATGATTATAAGGAAAGATCTAATCTCTGGTCTTGGCTGACCTCTCTCCCTAATATTCCTTGGTTGCTGGGAGGGGACTTTAATATGATCGAGTCTCAAAAAGACAAAATTGGAGGCCTTCTGTTCTCCTGGAAAGATCAGGAAAGGCTTCAATGGAATATGCTTAAGCATTCTAAACTCCTCTTTGACCCTTTGACGGGGAACAAGAATACTAACCCCAGATTATGACACACTTGGTGCAACTCTCAAAAAGGGCCATCCAGGATATACTCTAGATTGGATCGATTTTATCTCAATAAGAATTTTTTCTCGATGGCCCCTGATGCCCGAAATAATTTAGTTTTAGTTACCCCCACTACTTTGTCAGATCATCACCCTATCTCTATCTCTGTCAGATTTAGTTGTTTCCTTGACAATGGTAGGGTCAATAGTCCCAAATTCATTCTCAATACCAGCCTCTTGGCTGATGAAGATATCCTTTCCACCATTAGCATTATCAGACATATTAACAAACATCACTACCCCTCCATTTCCCATGCTAAGAGGTGGAATATGAACGTGCTTGCCTGGCAGAATCTGATTAGGACTATTGGTCAAAAGATAGCCAAGGATTTTAGATGCTCTGAGGCTAGGCTTTTAGCCAACCTTTATGATGCCGAGGTCTCTATTTAAGACAGACCAGATGATCCTTTACTGATTCCTCAACTTGCGTGCACTAAGGATGTCCTTAGGCATCATCAGCAGCATAAAATTCATGGTGCTAGGATCCGGTCCAGAGCCCATTGGCTGCAATATGGTGACAGGGGTAGTAAGTTCTTTAACCTCATTAAACAAAAACATGCTAATGAGTCCATTGAGAAGATTGTTATTGATAATCATGAAATATCTGATTTAAATAGCATAAAAATGGAGTTTGCTCACTTTTATGAAAAGTTGTTCTCTTCCGAAGACTCCTTGGAAGCTAGCTCCCTTAGGGAACAATGCAGATCCATTATCCCCAAAAGGATTATGGACAATGATGCTTCCCTACTCAATAAAGATATTTCCTTGGAAGAAATTGAGAACTCTATTAACTCTCTTAAGAATGACAAGATGCCTAGCCCTGACAGTTTGCCAGTTGAGTTTTATAAAGCGAACAAGAATTGGATTTGCAAAGATCTGCTTGAGATTTATAATGAAGCTATTAATTCTGGCTCCTTGGGTTGCTCCATTAATAGAGGAATTATCAAATTAATTCCCAAGGATGGGGATAAAACCCTTATCAAGAATTGGAGACCTATCACTCTTTTGAATGTCTCCTATAAAATCTTTGCTAAAATTTTGTCTTGCAGACTGGAAACCATTCTCCTGAAGTTTGTCTGCTCTACCCAAACTGGTTTTATTAAAGGCAGGTACATTCTTGAAAACTTGATTACCAGTTGGGAGGCATTGGATTGGGCTAAGCACTCCAATAAGAACTCCTCTATGTTTTTGTTGGATTTTGAAAAGGCTTATGACAAGGTTGAATGGAGTTTTATTTCTATGATGTTTGATGCCTTTGGATTCCCTCCCAATTTTTGTAAGTCTGTTGATATGTTGCTTAGAGATGCTTATGCCCAAGTTGACATCAATGGCTCCCTTTTGGAACCTTTTCCCTTGGGTCACTCCATCAGGCAAGGCTACCCTTTGGCCCCTGCCCTCTTTGTTATTGCCTCCGATGCTCTTTTCTACATTCTCAGAGATAACTCTCTGTCCCCAGTGGTTAAGGGTATTACCCTCCCTGATGGTAATGAGCTTATCAATTGTCAATTTGCTGATGATACTGCTATCTTCCATGAAGCCATAGAAGACAATTTTGCTGTGTTGAATAAAAAACTCAATATTTTTTTGATATTTCTGGGGCCCATCTGTCTCAGGCCAAATCCGTTTGTCTTGGTTGGAAAGACCAGCCGCTTGGTTGGTTTAATAAGTATGGTTTTCAATGGGGAGGCCCCTGCAAGATTGTTAGGTATCTTGGTATACCGTTCTCCATGGTTCCCTCTCTTAGGGAAATGTGGCTCTGGGTCAAAGATAAAATTTTCAAAAAGCTGAATAAATGGCACAACAGGTCTTTGTCTTTGGCTGGTAGAATTCAAGTTTGCCAGAAAATTCTCTCCTCTTACAATATTTATTATGCCTCTGCCTGGATGTTCAATGACTACTAGGTTTTTGAAATTCAAAAAGCCATTAGGAATTACCTCTGGTCTGATGGCAAAGGTAACAAGAAGATGCATGCTGTTAAATGGGAGTGGTGTCATGTTGACAAGCTCCTTGGGGGTTTAGGGCTAAGGGACCTTAAAATTAGTGGCCTTCCTCTCGCCTCCAAATGGATCTTTCACTCTCTCGATGGAGATGATCCGTGGAAAGTTCTTATCAGAAGCAACATAGAAAGAGGCTTCCCCAAGAACACCAAGTTCTGGAAAAATCTTCCATTGTGTGATCTGATTTATGGCAACTTCCCTATCGTGGTCCAAGGTTCTAGTTTTTTCAAATCCATTTGGAAAGCTTGGAGCCATGTTAGGCCTTACATTAAGAATAAGAATTTCTATGATGACAAGCAGCTCCATGGTGAAAGATCCATTTGGTGGAACCTGCAGCTAGGTGGTAAACCTTTAGCCCTCTCCCATGGATGCTCTGCCAAGTAGTGGGCTACCTTGGGGATCACTCAATTTGCGAATATCTTTGAATATGACAGACTCATATTGTGGGATGAGCTGAAAAATAAGTATAACATTCTTGCTTCTCAGAAGAAGACTTATAACATGATTCTCAAATCCACCAAGGACATTCCCTCCCTCTGCCACGTTGATGCCAACAGATACATGAACATTAAGTGGCCTGATGGAACCATTATAACCAAGCTTAAAGCCAAAAATATTTATGTTGTTATTGATTATAATGATTCCATTATCAGCCATGTTAACAAGATTTGGTATACTAATCTGGATGTCTCCTCTTGGAAGAAGTTCGTTGATAAACTCTGGAAAAGCTCTATTGATCCTAAAATTAAGTGTTTCAAATGGCTCTTAATTCTGGATAGGCTTCCCATTAGGAAGGATTTTTCTGATATTACTTACTGCAACATTTGTAGGACCTCGGAAATGGGGAGACATATTTTCTTTGATTGCAGCTTTGCTAAAGAGGTTTGGCTCATGTTTGGTATTTATATCCCTTCCAATTTTAACATTTTTGAAGCCATTACTGGTTATATTGATGGTACTAAAAAAGACATTAATCTGTTTTGGAATATTCTCTCTTCTAACATTTTATGGCAAATTTGGAAATGCAGGAACGAGGAAAGGTTTCAAAATATTCCCAGGGTTCTTACCGAGTCTTTTCAAAGTCTCACATTTTAAAATTTTCTCGCAGGTTCATATTACCATGAAAGTTGATAAAGATAAATTCAAAAGGCTACTTAGAACTGGATACACTACGTTCTTCGCCACTGAGTTGAAGGATGGGCACTTTTGGAGGCATCATATGGACAATCTCAAACTCTTTGAACAAACTATCAAGAAGCTTAACAAGGAGGTCAGGAGGAACAACAAAGACTCTACTGGAAATATATCCTCATGCTCAATCAAATTCAGAATCAGAAGAACATTGTTTGGATGGAGGGCAGTATGGGGTGGACTGCATGGGTGGACACTCATGAAGACCTTCTTCATTAGCCTGTGTCTCCTATGGCTCTTTTTTAGTCTTGCTATTGGTTTTTTTCACTTCTCGTTGATGCTCTCATTCTGAGGTGTTGCCTCTTGTAAATCTTTTTTGATACTTTGCGGTCTCTTTTTGTATCTTGAACTCCTTATATTTAATACAAAAAAGAATAGTAATATTATTAGTATTTTTACTAGTAAATAAATATTCTTCTCCTACTTTTTAATTGATTAGATAATTTTTTAAATTTTTAGAATGAAAAAATAATTAAACCCCAAGAAAAAATAAGAGCAGCCAATAAGAAAAAAGAAATACTTTTCAAAAAATTCAAAATAAAAAATAAGACACTTCAAACATTGAAAACCATGTTTAATATTTTGCACAAGCACTATTTTTTAGGCAAAGTAGTAGCAAAAAATCAATTGAAAACATAAGTCTTAGCCTATAGATAGGCTGGACTAATAATAAATTTTTAATTTAATTAGTTTTTTGGTTTGTGTCATTAGTTTTAGGCCTCGTCTATATTGCTTCAGACTTTTCTTTGGCCTAGTTTTAAAATGGGTTTGCAGTTAATTGCTATCATTTTGTTGTGTTTTACTTTTTAGATTGGTTAAATATTATTAAAATGCTTTGACTAATTTCAAGTGTGTTATTTATGTGATTTGGTTTTAGATATTCATTTGACGAAGTTCTTTGGAAATCCTTGAACAAATCAAACATATGATGCACAAATTGAGTGATGATTTTTCCCCATTTATTTAAGAATCCCTGTATAAGTTTGTCTTTCTTTATGGATACAATTTGGATTGTGCCATCTCTTGGGTTTTGGGACATGCACCCCAACACGAGCCTTGTTTAAAATATAGGTATCTTAAGTGTCTCTATTATTCCATGCCCCTTGGGTTTTTGGTATGGAGGATTATAAAAAGTGTTAACCCAAGGATGTGTTTTCTATTGACTAAGATATCCAACTTGTGGCAAATTGAAGCCTAGGGCAATCGAGTTTTGTTGCTCACTACTAATATCTATCATGTTGACTAATTCCAGCCTTCTACTATTTTAGGTGGGAAACCTGCAAAAATCTACTAACCTGAAGGCTGATCTGGGTTTAGGCAAGACATTCATAATATAGATGATATGTTTCTTATAGGAGCTTATCTATTTCTTATAAATCCTGTTATAATTAGTATTCCTTCAATGCTTTGTAGGAAGACTTTTAAAACAGCCTTTCTCCATTCCACAACTTGGCTGAGTTGCAACTTCTCAAAATTTCAATATAGGAACCTCAGTAGTATCGAGTTTTACAAATGTCTAGCATAAAATTATTGCTAATTGATGTCCATTTTACAAATAAACAAAAAATCAATGTTTGACGATTAATTTTGAATCTAATCACTAAAGCAATAATCACTGTAACCAAACATTAACCATTCCACAAAATTGACCTATTCAATTGCATGAATAAAATCAATTAATCATTGTCTTTATTAACTGCACAAATGTTAAGGGATGACATTAGATAAATATCAAGTTTAGGTTGTAAAATTTTTCTATGGAAAAATGATTCTTGCTTCCAGTATCTAGTTGGTTTTTTGAATTTTCTCTATGTTCCCATGTCTTCAGAACTCAAACAATTTGGTTTCATCCTAGGAAGATTTGCATCTAGCTTCAACTCTATTCTTATTACTCCAAAATCTTTTACAATACTCTTTAGCTATGAAAAATTGGAGGGAACACGTCTTTATATTTTTTAAATAAGCTCAAATAAATTTATTCTTGGCATTTGTTTCCAGTTAGTCTATCTTGAGTACAATTTCACTTCTATTCCCTTGTGATATTCGTCTTGTAGATATTTGGTGGGATTTGGAAATTTCTAGCTTGATTCTTTTATTATGTTTAGGCTATTTATGATCCATGGACCGCATATCCTTTCTTTGTTATTCAAGCTTCTTGATTTGTTAAATCCCAAAGGCTTCTTATTCTTTACTTTGGCTTATCATTTCAGAATCATTATCTCACCCTAGGTATTCATGATTTACTAAACATTTTCTTGATTTCTTTTCCTTTGAACAACATATTTCTATTGAGGATTGTTACACGTTGGTAGTCAAGTTCAGAAATGCAAATCCTTGTCATCACTATCACCATCTGAAGTGGAGGAAGAAGACTCCTCATTAGCATTTAGAGGATCAATATCCTCTGAAGAACTATAATCATGATGCAAAGTCTCCAAAGTGATGGTTGATGGAGAAGTGGTATCAGAAGAATTTGAAGAACTCTCCTCAAATTGAACATTTCTCTCAATGAACAACTCATGAGCAGTAGGATGGAGAAGTCTATAGCATTTGACATCATGTAGATATCCAAAAATATGCAATGCTTGCTTTGCGGATCCATAGCCTTGCATTTCTTAGCTGGAATGTGAGCCCATGCAAGAGAACCAACACTCTGAAGTGCTTAATGTTAGAATAATTGAGAGGGGGGTGAATCAATTATCCATAGTCCCAATCACAAAATGTATATCCAAAAATAATTTACTAAAACTTCTACAACTCGGTAACATAAATTAGTATTTTGTCTGTGCTTTTACCGATTACCAGTTAATAACATATAGTTCTTACCAATCAAATCCAATATGCAACATGTAAAGTATGGCAACAAACCATCATCATAGTCAACACATAACACAAGAGATTTAACCTGGAAACCCTGTAAAGGGAAAAAATACCTGAGACCGACAATCCAAAAATTGTTCACTCTTCTGAAGTGAGGTCGGTGAGGACCTAACCCTGTTAAAGGTTACAAACACACTGTGAGGTGTGACCTTGTTAGAAGATTTTAGACCAACTGTTATCATCCAACCAACATTCACTATGGAGTTGACAGGATAACAAATGTACACTCTATGAATGACATTACAAGACTTTCTAGTCCACTCTGTTAAGAGATTTATCTATTTACAATGGTTAAAATGTAACAACAGTTGATCTGATTACAACACAACTTCAATTGTAGATTATCAGATCTATGTTAAGCTGATTCAAATCCTCTGATCAATATATCAATTCTATTTCAATCAATATTCAGTAACTTACTGTCGCTCGGTTATAGCTTTCTAATGCTTGGTAATCTCTGCAGTTCAATTCTCCTTAACCAGTCTGATCAGGGATGCATGAAGCTTGTTCACACGATATCTCAGCAGTCTCCTTCCGGCATGATTTCATCATGAAATCCTAGTCTCTTAAATAGACAAGTAAACCGTTTTAATTCCATCCATCAGATTTTGCCGCTTAATCTCCTTTGTTGATTTTGCTGCTTAAACCTTCCTCGGTTGATGTGTCAGTAACATGTTTTGTTTCAATCCCTTAGATCTTCTTCGAATTATGTTAGCCGTCGATCTTCGTAACAAACATTATCTTCATCTCTGATTATGAGGTACTTTACAGCTCATCAACTTTCATTGGCTAAACTAATCATTTAGTTCTTTTCTCCTGGTCGGTTAACAAAGAAATGTGTTAGTGAACACAAGCTCAGTTTATACTGTGCTTGGTATAAACTATACTATGTCAGTGTATACTGAAATGCTTCTTTAACCGACCACACTGTTTTGTGCATTTTACTCTATCCTTCATCATAGATGAATGCAACATAATCAAGTCAATAACATAAGGTCATAAGCTCATTCATAAGTTACTCAATGTATTCTTTATCCTCATCTGTCATATCCATCTTCCTCATGTAGATATATCTATTCTTCATTTCTTTTCTTCTTCTTTCTACAGATGTTTGGGTATAGTAACTTACAAGATAAATATTGTCAAAACTAGTTGACATCAATGACAACATATTACTAATTTAATCATCTTACATATCTAATCAGCAACTCAGTGATTTAGAATCATAGATCTTCAAGTCATACAATTTATTCAAATCAGTTGTAGTTTATCAATCTCTCCCTTTGGCAATGATGGCAACATAAGCACTATGAAATATGCCATACACACACCAAACATGTATTCTACAACTCTGTCAACAAATGTTGTAACTCGGTACAAGCTCTCCCTAGCTTAATATGTTTAATCACTACGTTACATAAAAGCATTTGCAAGTGCAAACAAACTTCTGCAAATATGATCTTTTCAGCTCATAGGTTTTCTTCTGTTCTTAGTAACTGATCTTCAATGCTCTCCCTTTTCTGTATCTCTCTCCCTTTATCTTTGGCTTCATAATCTTCATATTGATCTCTCTCCCTTTGACAACAATGCCAAAGAGCAATAAAAACATACAGTTCTGTAGTAGCCATGTAACTCTCTGTTGTCCAGTGCATTCTCTATATCTCGGTATATTGATGTGCAAATCTATTCCAATACTTCAACCTTTCACAACCTTAGACAAAAGTTCAAAGTGTGAACTCTGTTGCATCAACATGTATGATTTTTTGATAAGATTAGGCTGATGCAACCTCCAGATCACCTTAGTGACCGGTAGATAGGGGATGAACCCCAAGTCTAGTCCTCAAGTATTCATATGTATCCTTCGGTAGAGGCTTTGTAAATATGTCAGCAAGTTGTTCTTTTGATGTAACAAATTCTAGCTTCACTTGCTTCTCCTATACTTGTTCCCTTAAGTAGTGATACTTAATAGATATATGCTTTATTTTAGAGTGCATCACTGGATTCTTTGAAATATTAATAGCACTAGTGTTGTCACAGTATATAATCACCGGCTCGATGATTACCCCATTCATACCTTCTAACACTTGCTTGACATATGTAATATTTGAATAGTTAGTAGCAACAACAACATACTCTGCTTCAGCTGTAGACTGGGAAATGCAAGACTGTTTCTTACTTGTCCATGTAACAAGTCTTTCACCAAAGAAGAATGCTCCTCCGGTGGTACTCTTCTATCATCCACATTTCTAGCCCAATCAGCATTGGTGTATACCTTAAGTTCAAACTTTCCTTTCTTAGGATACCATAGTCTATAATCTTCAGTTTTCTTTAGGTATCTTAAGATTCTCTTTGTAGCAACCATGTGTGACTCTCTAGGGTTTGCAGAAAATCTAACAACTATTCCAACAACATGTGCTATATCAGGTCTACTATGAACTACATACATTAACTTACCAATCATGGATTGGTACAATGTCTGGTTTACCTCAGTAGTTCCATCTTCTTTAGTCAGTTTACATCCAGTAGCCATCAGTGTTCCCACAGGTTTAGCATCTTCCATGCCAAATGTCTTCAATACTTCTTTTATATATTTAGATTGTGTGATGAATATACCATCATTGTGCTGAATCACTTGTAAGCTTAGAAAGAACTTAATCTCTCCAAACATAGACATTTCAAATTCACTTTTCATTTCATCAGCAAATGACTTACATATATGATCTTTTCCTCCAAATATTATGGCATCCACAAATATCTCAGCAATCAAGATAGTATCATCAGAATTTCCTTTCATGTACAGATTACTGTTCTCACTTGTTCTAACAAATCCAATACTCAACAAATAGTTATGCAGCCTCCCATACTAGGCTCTCGGTGCTTGCTTTAAACCATATAAAGCGTTATGTAATCTACATACCATATTTTTGTTTTCTGGATCAACAAACCCTTCAGGTTGTTCTATGAAGACTTCTTCTTCAAGTATCCCATTCAGAAAAGTAGATTTAACATCCATTTGGTAAACTTTGAACTTTTTATGTGCAACATATGCAAGTAACATTCTGACTCCTAATCTAGCAACAGGTGCAAATGTTTCACCATAATCTATGCCTTCCTCTTGTGCATATCCCTTGCATACTAACCTAGATTTGTTCCTTGTTACCTCTCCATTCTTATTAAGCTTGTTTCTGAATATCCACTTAGTATCGATAACATTCTTGTCCTTAGGTCTGGGTACTAAACTCTAGGTTTTGTTCTTCTCTATCTATTCTATTTCCTCTTTCATTGCATTAACCCATTCATCATTTTCTAATACAACTTTTACATTCTTCGGTTCATATTCAAAAACTAGACATGTACCTTGTCTTGCTTTACTTCTTGTTTGCATGCCAGCTTGTCTGTCTCCAATGATTTGTGTCTCAGGATGATGTCTTTTGACAAATCTTGCTAGTATCCGATCTCTTCTTTCTTGTTCATCTTGTGCAGGTTCATTTGCTTTCTTGGTAGGTTCTTCTTGCTCGTCGGTTTCTTTTTCCTATTCCTCGGTATTGTTTTCCTATTGACCAGTTGTCACTGTCTACGGCGTCGGTAGGTACTTTGGTTGTTCAATATAACTAAATCTACCATAGTCTTCTGGTTCCTTTGTGCTTTCCTCTACATTCTTATCATCAAACTCATCAATCTGAACATTAGTACTTTCAATAATTTTATTAGTTACTTTGTTAAGACACTTGTATGCTTTACTTTTAGTGGAATATCCCAAAAATATCCCTTCATCACCTTTTGAGTCAAACTTCCCATTTCTTTCATCTTTCAGAATAAAGCATTTACTTCCAAAAATCTTGAAATAACTTACAGTGGGTTTGTGACCAAACCATAACTCATAGGGTGTCTTATTAATGTCCTTCTTCAGTTGTACTCAGTTCAGAACATAAATAGCTGTACTGATTGCTTCTGTCTAGTATGTCTGAGCAACATTCTTTTGTAACATCAGTGTTCTTGCATAGTCAACTATTGACCTATTCCTCCTTTCAGCTATTCCATTTTGTTGTGGTGTCCTCGGCCTAGAGACCTATCTTTTAATACCATGCTCATTACAAAAGTTGGTAAATTCATCAGAAATAAATTCACCACCTCGGTCAGATCTTAAGCATTTTAATTCTTTACCAGTCTCTTTCTCAACTTTTGCTTTATACCACTTGAACATCTTAAATGCCTCTGATTTTTCCTTCAAGAACATGATTGTCATTAATCTAGTATAATCATCAACAAAAAGAATAAAATATCTGTCTCCATAGTAACTTTGAGTTCTCATAGGACCACATAGGTCGGTATGCACTAACTCAAGTAATTTTTTTGTTGAATAATCTTTTCTTTTGAAACTAGATTTTGTCATTTTACCTTTCTGACATTCATGACAAATAACATGATCAGGCTTAGATAGGTTAGGTAGACCTCTAACCTTTTTCTTTTTATTGATCTTAATCATGTTATCAAAATTCACATGACATAAGCTTTTATGCCACAACCATGCATCTTCATCTTTCATCATTAAACAAGAAGACTGATCATTATCAAGATAAAACAAATTACCTCTTGATTGTGTTCTAGTTCCAATAAGTCTTCCTCCATCATCAAATATCTTCACTTTCTTGCTCTCAAAAGCAACTCGGTGACCTGAATTGTTCAGCTGTGCCACACTTAGCAAATTATAGTTTAGACCTTTTACCTAATAAGCATTGTCACATCTGATTTTATCATTTATCATCAGGGATCCTTTTCCTTTAACCATACAAGGTGCATCATTACCCATTCTAACATATCCTCCATTGTGTTCTTCAAGATGATCAAATTTTTCATCACCTGTCATGTGATGTGTACAACCACTATCTATGATCCATGTATCATTTTTATTAACCTTAGAGATAAGTGCTGTCTCTACATACCTTTCATCTTCCTCTGAGTCATCCTTCATTGCAACAAATACTACCTCCACATCTTCATCAGTGTCGGCATTAGTGACATCTTCTTCTGCAATGTAGCACACCTTCTTTCCTTTATCATTATTGTCTCGGTTGTCTCTGTTATAGTGTCAGTAACTTTTGTTGCCTCTTCTCCCATAGCTTCCTTCACCAGATCGGTCTTTGTTTCTGTCATCATCTTTCCTGTGTGGACATCTAGCAACAATATGACCAACCTCTTTACAGTTAAAGCATGCTAAAGGTAATTTACCTCTATATCTTTCTTTACATTTAGGTAACCTTCTGGCCATAAGAGCTTCAAGTTCATCAAGTTCATCATCAGTATTGCTATCACTATCATCATTCTTATTTCTGCTACTAGACTTACCAATCTTCAGAGAAGACATAAAAGCAGATTCAACAGATGGTACAACACTATTATCAAAGTTGTTAAGTTCAAAGGTTGTAAGCTTACCAATTAGATTATCAAGAGTAAGGTTGTTACCATATGTAGACCTAGTTTCATGAATTGCAAATATTCTAATTGCATAAATCGACAATAAGGTTCTGAGAACTTTGCTTACCACTGTCTCTTCATCAATAACACCATCAGATGCTCTAATAGCATGGACTACCTCTTTTAGTCTATTTGTGTACTGCACAATATTTTCTCCTTCCTTTATCTTCATATCATTGAATCTTCCCCTTAAGCTTTCAGCTCTGGCTCTTTTGACATTCACATCACCACTATAAACTTGAGCAAGTTTATCCCACATATCTTTAGCAGTAGTGCAATTTTTAATATCTTCAAATTCGGCATTTGTACAGGCAGCAACAATCTCCATCATAGTAACATTATGTTCATGCCTGTCTCTTAGTTGATCAAGGGTCAAGGGACTAGTGGGTGGTGCAATGTAGCCATTCTCCATTAGTGTGAGGGAAGAATTCCCAATTCCAGATACATGTAGCTTCATTCGACTTTGCCATACTATGAAGTTATCCTTGTTCAGCTTTGGCACTTCCCTCTTATACATTTTCAGATCTTTGTACTGAAGTCCTTAAAACTCTGTTCCAAGCAACCAACGCTCTGATACCAATTGTTAGAATAACTGAGAGGGGGGTAAATCAGTTATCCACAGTCCCAATCACAAAATGTATATCCAAATTTTTTTTACTAAAACTTCTGCAGCTCGGTAACATAAATTAGTATTATGTATGTGCTTTTACCGATTACCAGTTAATAACATATATCCTCACCAATCAAATCCAATATGCAACATGTAAAGTATGACAACAAACAATCATCATAGTCAACACACCACATAAGAGATTTAACGTGGAAACCTTGTAAAGGGAAAAACCATCTGGGACCAACAACCCAAAAATTGTTCACTCTTTTGAAGTGAGGTCGGTGAGGACCCAACCCTGTTAAAGGTTACAAACACACTGTGAGGTGTGACCTTGTTAGAGGATTTTAGACCAACCATTATCGTCCAACCAACATTCACTATGGGGTTGACAGGATAACAAATGTACACTCTATGAATGACATTACGAGACTTTCTAGTCCATTATGTTTACAATGGTTAAAATGTAACAACAGTTGATTTGATTACAACACAACTTCAATTGCAAATTATCAGATCTATGTTAAGCTGATTCAAATCCTCTAATCAATATATCAATTCTGTTTCAATCAATATTTAGTAACTTACTATCACTTGGTTATAGCTTTCTGACGCTTAGTAATCTCTGCAGTTTAGTTCTCCTTAACCAGTCTAATCAGGCATGCATGAAGCTTGTTCACGCGATATCTCAGTAGTCTCCTTCTTCCGGCACGATTTCATCATGAAATCCTAGTCTCTTAAATAGACAAGTAAACCGTTTTAATTCCATCCATCAGATTTTTTTGCTTAATCTCCTTTGTTGATTTTGCCACTTAAACCTTCCTCGACTGATGTGTCAGTAACACATTTTGTTTCAATCCCTTAGATCTTCTTTGAATTATGTTAGCCATCAATCTTCGTAACAAACATTATCTTCATCTCCGATTATGAGGTACTTTATAGCTCATCAACTTTCGTCGGCTAAACTAATCATTTAGTTCTTTTCTCCCGTTCGGTTAACAAAGAAATATGTCAGTGAACACAAGCTCAGTTTATGCTGTGCTCGGTATACACTACACTGCATCGGTGTATACTGAAATGCTTCTTTAACTGACCACATTGCTTTGTGTATTTTTCTCTATCCTTCATCATAGATGAATGCAACATAATCAAGTCAATAACATAAGGTCATAGACTCATTCATAAGTTACCCAATGTATTCCTTATCCTTATCTATCATATCCATCTTCCTCATGTAGATATATCTATTCTTCATCTCTTTTCTTCTTCTTTCTACAGATGTTTGGGTATAGTAACTTACAAGATAAGTATTGTCAAAACTAGTTGACATCAATGACAACATATTACTAATTTAATCATCTTACATATCTAATTAGCAACTCAGTGATCTAGAATCACAGATCTTCAAGTCATACAATTTATTCAAATCAGTTGTAGTTTATCACTTAAATGTGGGTTTCCGACTAGTCTAAGCTTGCAAAGGGGTTAGCCCCTTCACAACTTTGTGAGGAAATCAATTCTGGATGTAACACACAATTGATGGCCTCTACATAGTACTGAGGTGCCAAAGATTTGTAGTGAATCATACAATTAGCCATCTCCTTCAAGGACCTATTCTTTCGTTCTACAACACCATTTTGTTGAGGATTGTATGGAACTATGCACTGCATATTGATACCTTTTGAGGCACAAAACTATTCAAAGTGATTGTTAAAATATTCTCTCCCATTATCTATATGCAAAACCTTGATGAACTTCCCAGATTGCTTCTCTGCAAAAGCTTTAAAATCTAGAAAATTTTCAAAGATCTTAGACTTTTGTTTGAGAAAGTAAACTTACGTGTATCTAGAGAAGTCATCAATAAATTTCAAGGCATATTGAGCCTTGTTGAAAGATGGTTGTGGAAATGGTCTTGCCAAGTCACTATGTACCAACTCCAATACCTGTGTAGCTCTCCATGCTTTACCTTTATCATATTTCTCCTTAGGATGCTTACCAAGAATGCATCTCTAACAAACTTGATCAAAAAATTGAATAGAAGGATACGTTGAAATAATGTCCTATTGACTAAGTTGTTGCAAGTAATGGTAGTTCAAGTGGCCAAACTATTGATGCCATACACAACTCACCTCATATGCATGAGTGAGTAAGACTATCGAAGAAGACTCAGGAAAAAAGTGAGAAAGCTGATATAACCTGAATTGATGATCTTCTTTTCTCACAACAATACTAGACCCATTATGCATTTCACCGATTACCACTTTATTTGGTGCAAACTCAAATTGCTTGCCAGAACCAACGTGGGTGATCTGATACATAGATAAGAGATTAGTTGATAAATATGGAACATAAAGGACATTCTCAAATGTTCCTTCACCCATATTGACAGACCCTCTTCCATGCACTTCAACAAGAGTTCCATCACCCATTAGCATGGCAGGTATAAAACATGGCTCTAAAGAGGTGAATTCATCTTCTGAAGAAGCCATGTGATGCGAAGCACTTGAGTCAATTATCCAAGAATTTGATTGTAAAGCAACTGCAACTAGGGCTTTACACTTTCCTTTCCCCTTACATTTGTCTATCCTTAAAATTAAGATCCTTCTAATGAACTTTGTTTGACTGAATCAAGCACCTTGATATTATTCTTTTCTAGAAGATGTGGAAGGCGATCTATTCGTTTCTTTAAACACTTATGTTCATCATGACCGGACCTCTTACAGTAAGAACACTTGACCTTCTGCTTCTCAGGTTGTTCACCTTTTGATGAAGAGGCCTAATTATTAGTAGCAAATCTCTGATCTTTCTTCTTCTCTCCTTAGCTCTTGTGTTTCTTATCTTGCTTGTTGGACCCTTTTTTTTTCTTTTGTGCCTTGATTGACAAGAAAGTCATGTGACTTAGAGGGTTTGATTGTACCCATTAGAATCAATTTATCTTGCTTCCTAGTGAGCTCTACAAAAAATTCATCTAGAGAAGGCATTTTGTATGTGGAACCTAAGGCACATTTTGTAGCAAATGTAGAAACAAACATTAAATAGTTAGGACCAAGTTTAGAAAGAATGCTCAAGATCAGTTGTTTATTATCCTTCTTGATTCCACATTTTTCCAATTGCAATCTTATAGATTTGAGCTTTGTGAAGAAGTCTTGTATGGTGTCAAAATTGGTTGCACTCAACCATGTGAATTTATTCTCTAATTGATGACCTCTTAACTCATCCAACTTACCAAAAATGGTTTCCAAAATGCTCTACACTCTATTTGGTGTAGTGGAAAATTCATTGTGAAAAAAAAGGTCATGGGAGACTGACATACACAAAGTATCAAAGGCTTCATCACATTTATTAAACCATTTTATCTTTTCTACATCATCATTAGGATCAGTTTCTAGTCCCAATGTAACACAATGATATCCATGTCTATTCAGATATATGATCTTTTTAGATTTCCATTCAAAATAATTGTATAGTGTTAAAAGAGGAACTATAGATGCATTAATGATAGCAGAAATGATTGTTTACAAGGCCTTTTATTAGATAACAATGCTTTCTAAGGCTCCAATGGCCAAATATAGAAATTTTTGATACAACTAAATCTGATGCAAAATTTGAAAATATTAGTCTTATTTCTATTCAATGATTCTTAATATCTTTCCAACAATTATTCATTTTTGAAAAATAGAGTTGTGAGGTGAAAGATATGACTTTTGAAGGGAAAAAAAATAGCCGATTCAACCTGAAATATCTAATAGAGAAAAGATAGAATTTTTCAATGAGACACATTTGAGTAGAAAGTGCTTGTTTTTGGCTTTCCATCAAGTACTTGTTTGTAAAAATTTGACACTTGAGGGAAAAGTTATGCATTTTTTAAGAAGGGTTGTTGAATTTGCCAGCTAGAAAAAATGGCTCACACCATATTCAAACTCAATTTTTGCAAAAGTATTAATTTACTGGGAATAACACTTAGGACCTAAAAGTTTTTCGATACTGGGAAGAGAATCTTGAAATCTTTTTACTTGCAAATGAGCAAAAGTTGGGATTTTGAAGTCAAAATGAAAACAACTCTAGTAACAAAAAAATTACCTTGATTTTTATTGTGTCCCCCAAACTTTGATTTCAGTGAAATAAAAGTCACTTTTGACTTTCTTAAGCCTTTTGGACACTTTGGAAATGTTGAAGTAGCCTCCAGTATTACCAAAAAGATGCAATCACCTAGATCTCACAAGAACACATGTTTATAAACCAAATTTAACTAGAAGCTTTTTTTTCATTAAATTGTTTTAATTCTCTAGGTCACATGAGAATGCAAGATAAGAACATACTTGATTTTTAAGAAAAATATTAGCTTCCTAATTGTCTCAAATCTGTTAAAAAATAATTAGACAAAACAATGAGCTATGCCAGACAACACGACTCTGATACTATGTTAGATTCTGCGAGAAGTGAGAATTGAGCCAAGATCTGATGTTGATTGCAGATCACATGCAATCTCCAAGCAATAGATGATCGAAGATCAAAATAGTTGAATTAAGAGAAATTTGAAATGAGGGAAAAATAGAGACACAAAAGAATTTGGAGAAGACTCTCATCGAGCTATCATTGAACTAGTGAAGGTGAGAGTAGAGTGCTCATTATATAGGAAAATAAAGCCATATACAACCAAGATGTGCATTAACTCTCATTCCCCATAAAAGGTGGGAGGTTATACCTTCTTGGTAAATGCCAAAATAGGTGGCATAACCTCCTCACATGAAAACAAAAAGGGGTTGTGAAAGGTGGCAAATAAAGCCAAAAGAGGATGAGAAACCCAACTACCCCATAACCCACTTAGGAAATGACAAAATAGTGGTTATGAGAGGTGGCACAATAAGCCAAAATTGGTGTGTGACTAAACTACCCATGTTTGAGAGTGAGTGACAAATGTAGCTTAAGTATTTCTCCACATGTCCTTGTATTAACTACTCCTAATAACCTAAGCAAGCTTAAATAAAATATGTCTAGGAAAAATAAATACCCCCTAACATAAGGAAAATAAAAAACATACACAAACAATCTTACAAGTCCTAAAATTGTTTTTACTTGGATTTTGCCACTTGAAAAAAATGGAGATAAGTGCATCATTTAACCAATAATACAAAATGATTAAATTTGATACATCAATACAAAATGGAAGTTGATATACATTCCTTTATAACTACAAAAACTCAATTGGAAAGATCAATAAATTTTTTGATGTATTAGATGCATAGATGTAGATATGAAAAATATAAAATTAAGAAACAAACAACTTCTAGAGATAAAAAAACTTAAGCTACATGCAATTAGGATAGATAAATGACTATAAAGATTTAGATTAAGAGATAATTAAGTTTTTAGACAATCTCCAAAATGTCTCTATACTATATAAATATTGCATAAGCTAACCATAGATCATGATGACAAAAAAATACCCAAGCAATTTACACTAGGTTCCAAAATTATTATTTGCACTTACACATGGATCTATTAAAGGAAAGAGAGATGGTGTCCTTGAAGGTGGATTAATTCAAGGACATCCATATTGTAAGAGCAATCTTGCATCACCCAAAATTATTTTTTATTTTTCAATAAGGTCTAAAATAACATGGAACTATTTTAAGTATGTTTGTATTTGTGCACACATAAACGTAAAAATTTTCCCTAAGGATTCATAGTAAACTATGAAGTGAATTATGAAAGAGTAATCTTAATATCCTATGTCTTTTGAGAGATATTGAGTTTTTGTTTGAGGAAATATCTCAAATACAATTTCAAATTTGAGGGCCTCACTCAAGTAAAAAGTTTGGTAGAATTCTTCTATTTTAGAATTAGATGATATATCTCTTCACAAGCCTTATAGCAATATATAATGATTGAATATCTAACAATTGGATTGAAAGTTATGATTCCTAGAAGTTGTTCTGTTAAAACCTAAATTTCTAATTTATGTTACAATATATTTTTGAGTGGGAAGGTAGATGGTGGGACTTTTGTAACCAAAAATTAGAGTTACACTTTTGAGACCATTCTAGGCTGGTTATACTTTCTAGGATAAATAAGGTAAATGAGGGTTATAGAGGATAGTTTAATAGTGAAGATTGTGGCTTTGACATGTAGATTTTTTTTGTAATTAGAAAGCCCATGTTATTGTATCCTATAATTTTATGAATATATTGTAATTTTATTCTACTGAGATAATAGAAAAAAACCGTTTCTTTCTTTTATTTTCTATTTATTTCTTTGTTGTTGTTGTTGTTGTTGTTATTCTATGTTTGGGTTTGTAAGCGGAGTACCCTTCATTATGGATAATTAGTCTCATCAATAATTGGTGCAATCAAGGATAGAGAGTCCAAAATGGACTGTCCATCCTAATAGCATAACTCATCAAAATACAAACAATTGATATAAATATTTAATTGATTGAAAATAGAAACCATACATGCTCACAAACATTCTTAGATGTAGTTACAATAGGCAACATTGGCCACACATGAAGGTTCATAGGCTTCCATAGGCTTATTACTTACTACATGTTGAATTGACTCTAGATCCTAATTCCCTAGCTCCTAACTCCCTAACTACTTCACCACCTTCTACTAATTTTGAAGAATCAGTATGTACTAGCACCAAGATTTATAAGTGATCCACATCACCCTTTGTTAGGCCCCTAGTCCAATGTCTAGTGAAATGTGTGTCAGCCTAAAGTAAATGAAGAAGCACTTAAACTTGATGCATAGAAGTACGTATCCATTTTGGGGTTGTCCTAACCCATATCCATCATCTAATGAGTTGTGAAGACTATGTAAGTTGTGGAAGAGTTTTTCACACTAGCTCTTATAGGTTACGATTTTGGCTATTTGAGGGGGTGAGGTTTTGGTCAAGACATATCTCCAAAAACAATTCCATATATGTGATGGCTAGGATATGTTATACTGATGTCTCCAACATGTCCATGTTCCAATCCCCAAGGTATGTTCAAGTGTTGTAGTATAATGGAGTAAGGTGTATCGAGATGCTCCTTCATTAGGCCCTTGAGGTTATTTAAATAGTGTGCCTCACACGTTATCTTGAGAACTAGTTCAAGCCATTCCAATTCAGATTTTGAGATTTGTGTTGTGTCCTCTACTGACTTTCCTTTCCACTTAGCCAGGTACTCTCTATACTCCTTGTTATGGGTGATGCTCTTATTTTAGAATTTAGAATCTTCTCTATTTGCTCCATTTTTTGTTGCAGTAATTAGTCTTGATGAAGGGATTTTATTTTGTTCCCATGCAATTTTGTACTATATCAAATTAGTAGAGATCTTTCAATGTTGAATATTGGTGATATGAAAATGCCCTCTCATAACTCCACCTTATAAGCATTCTTGAAATAAAAAATTTAGAGGATCTTGCATGCTTCAAACTTTCCTATCTTCAGCTTGTTGTATGTGCCTATCAAAAACCTCTCCTTTGGGAGATACACCATTACTTCATCTCCAATAGAAAATTTCATATGACATCTACCCAATCCTTGTGTTGATCATTCATAGTCTCGAGATATTGCTTGTCTTGTTCATGGATAGTCTCTGTGTGCTCTGCAAATTATTGCGCCTCTGCATTCCTTTTATCTTTTGAGATGATGCCTCCAAGTTCCATAACTCCCTTAGGATGCAATCAAGTGACTATCTTAAATGTCTTCCCTGAACTTTGTTTCACTGAATTGTATGCAAATTCTATTTGCAAGAGAATTAAATCCTAGTTCCCAATCTTGTCTTCTACCAAGCATTTGAGTAAGTTTCCCAAGAATTTGTCACTACCTCCATTTGTCCATCAGTCTAGGATGGAATATGGAATTGAACTTTAAGTTTGTCTTCATCTTTTTCCACAATGTTCTCTAGAAATATCTAAAAAAACTTGTCATCCATATCTAAAACAATGCTCAAGATACTCCATGTAGTCTAACAACCTCTCAAAAGAAAGTATTAGTAATATGCAATGTATCATGGTTTTTCTTACACATGATGGAATATGCCATCTCAAAAATGAGTCCACTACTCCAAATATTAAGCCACACCCTCTTTGGGTCCTCGATAATCCTAACACAAAATCCATGCCTATGTCTTCCCAAGGTCTTTCCATAATTGTAAGAGGTTGGTATAAACCGATATTCTGATTGAACCCCTTAACAACTTGACAGGTCCTACTTTATTGAACATATTTTTGGACATCCTTATATATTTGAGGTCAAAAGTAATTATTAGTTATCGAAGATACATCATTATTAATGTCAAAGTGTCCTAGTAATCTTAGGGATTTCTTATTCTTAATTAGATTCTTTCACATTAAGCTCTTGGGAATGAACAATTGGTTCCTATCAAACAACATGTCATCTTGAATGAATTAGTCCAACCACTTGCTCCTATCATTTAGTATTAGATCTCAGCTCACCTTCTCATATTTTGCAAAATTAGGATTAGCCTTATACAAATACTTCAACTCATCAAAGCACGACACTACTACTCTTATTTGTAGCATCATATCTTCTCTTGCTTAGTGCATCTACAAATTTGTTTAAATTCACACTTCGATACTTCAAGAAAAGGTAAAACTCGACATGAATTCAACCCATTGAATATGCCTTTGGTTTAATTTACCTTGATTTTTTTGTTATTTAAGCGCTTGATGGTCACTATGTAGCATGAACTCCTTCAACAACAAGTAATGCCTCTATTTCTTTAGGTCCTAAATTATGACATAGAACTTTTGATCATAGATGTTGTATCTCCTTCGGGAATCATTCAAATTATCACTTATGTATGTAATCAATCTTCCTTCCTGACTTAAAATCACTCCTATTGTACTGTCATATGCATCACAATCCATCTGAGAGACTTTTTAGAAATTTGGTAAGGCCAATATTAGTTTCTCCATTACCTTTTACTTCAACAATTCAGAGCTTTATTCCCTAGACGTCCACCTGAACTTCTTCTAATCTCATCTCATGGTCTCAGTCATTAGTGTGCATATGGAACTAAAAGTTATAATAAAATTTTGATAAAGACTTGCCAAGGCATCATACCTCTCCAATGTCTATTGGTGTTGGCCATTCCACAATTTCCCTCACCTTTTTTAGATATGTCTTCAATCCTTCTGCTAAGATGTCAAATTCAAAATAGTTTAGATCCATTTTCATGAATTAGCACTACTTGATGTTGATCATCAAACTTCTCTCTCATTCCTTGGAATAATTAGCTGATTTTCTATAGATGTTCTTCCCTTTTTTTGCTAAAAAATAGACTATCATCTAGGTAAACAATGAGGAAATTACTTGGGATCTCCTTCAACACTTCATTAATAAACCACATGAATGTACTTGGTGCATTAGTAGTCCAAAGGCATGACCAACCCCTCATATTACTCTCCATTAGCCTTGAATGCAGTCTTCCATTTATCCCTTTCCTAGATATGTATACAATGGTATCCACTCTAAAGGTCATTCTTGTTGAATTTTTTTGCACCACTCAAATAGTCCATGATGTTATCCATACTCAACAAGGAAAATTTGTTCTTGATAGTGATCTTGTTGAAGCCTATAGATTCTATACACATCCTTCACTCCCCATCATTCTTTGGTACCCCACAAGGGCTTAGGATCACCCAAAATAATCCTTTCTTCATAAACTCTTGCACTAGTCTACTCAATAAAAAATTTACTGTAGGCATAATTAAGTGTGATGTATTGTTTGAAATCTGGCTCCAAGGTATGGGGTCTACGTGATGGCTGATACGTCAGACTTGTGGAAGTCCTTTTGGAATGTTCTTTAACATTATATTTTGGCATTATTTTGGTAACTCAAAGACCTTTTGGAATCAAATAAAACCATATATTTTCATGTCTCAATCCATCCAAAAACTTCCTCCCCTCCACTAAATAGATCCTGACATTACCACATAAAACATCCTTCTGTTCTTCCTTTAGAGGAATCAAGATGTTCCTTTTCCTATTCAAGGCCATGGTGTGAGTGTTATTTCTTCCATCATATTTCCAAGGTCTTCCTAACAACAAGTTTGTGCATCCATTGACATGATATTGAACAACACTTAATCCCAGTATGTTCCAATGTGAAATTTAACTAGACATTGTTCACTTACTAGGATTTTGTGGTCAAATTGAACCTAAGAAATCAAAATGGATTCATATGTTTCACTCTCTTTAGGTTCATCTCCAGTACTATCTCCATGAGACCAAATTGTTTGTGCTACTGCTATCAATGGTGACATTACAATACTTTCCTTCCAACCTACACATTGTCTAGAACAAGCTCTTCACCTATGCCAGTTTCTCCTTTATCTCTATTTTTTGTAGATCAATTCTCATGGCCAACAACTCTCCCTTCTCCAATTTTCCCATAGATTTGGATGATTTTTGGTTCCTTTCCTATGTACATTTCTTTGGCTTTGGGATCTCCTTGCTTTCTTGCAATTCCTTGGTAGTACTAAAAGGCATGATTCATACATCCCTGCACTAGAAACAGGTTCTGTAGAATTATCCCTGATCAAATCCTCATTCAAACCTCCAATATAAACCATTGTGGTGGTGATAGCCACGTCCCCTCTAGTTGGAGTAGATATCTTCTTGTCGTGGTGATAAACACCTTCCCTTTGGTTGGAGTAGTGATCTTCTTCAGGCCTTTGTATCTCTTAACGATAAGGACTTTCCTTTGTTCCACTCTATATATGGTCTCCTTTCATTGCACTATGCTCACTCTTCAAAAAAACCTCTGGTTCATGCTTCCCGATCCTTGCTTAGACCTCGTTGCCAACTTCTCCTGCACCTTAAGAAAAATATAGTAGGCTTCTTCCATGGTTTTCATCCTAACTAGACTCAATTACTACTAAATGTTGGCTACGAGGCCATTAGTATACCCAACAACCTTTCATGTTCTGACATTACAGTACCTAGTTCTTATGATTATCTTATGGAAATACTATACATACTCTTTTACCATTTTCTCCCTTATTCTTAGGTCATGAAGTTTCTTCTCCAATTTCACTCTAGTTGAACTTCTTTCCACCAAATTGTAGCATGCCTCTCTTCAATTTGTATATTTCAAAGTTGACTTGCTCTGGCTCTTCAACCTCTTCATATTCAAAGTAGTCTTCTCATTTATCTAGTCAATTGACTCTTTTAGTTTCAAACTATCAACATACCTCGGGATCTCTATTCTTGTCCTTTTTTCCCAATCCCAATGATAAAATTTGTAATCTTGATCTAGTTTGAATCCTCCTCTTCTTGACCTCCCCCATTCTAGTTTGGGATCGTCATCTCCTCATCATTACTTTCCTCCTCCAGCCTAGGAGTTAGTGCCCCTTCATTGGTCCTTTTGAAGATATCCAAATGATGATTCATTGTCATCATTATGTTAGAATGAAAATTTGATGCTATTCATGTTTTTTTCATTAATGATTATCATTGATGTCAATATATCCTATGCATTTCGATGTTTTGGTTGTATCACTTGATGTGTACCAATATTCTTGGTAGTATCAGTAGCTATACCAATAGTATGTGTGTCTCGGTAGAAGTGTTCATTGAAAGATGTGCTTTAGAGATCTATCCTTATTCTTTTTGGTATTGTTTCTGCATTGTGTGCAACATTTAGTGGATTGATTGTTTGGGGTCGATCCTATCTAGAGCATGTTCATTTGTGTTGTGATCCCAAATGTTGTTATGTAATATGTTCTTCATATCTATTGGAACCGATGGCTTTGGAGATGGTGTTTCATGTTGGCATGTGCAAGGCAAGTTATATTGGTCAAGGTGGTCCATGTTTAATTCCTTACTATCACAGGAATGTCTTGGTGAGACCTATTTCAAAATGTTTTTGGTTGACATGGTTAATGACATGAAGAAGTATAAGAATATAAAATACATTTGTTGTTTGTGTGCCTTATGCATTGCTTGTATATAAAGTGATTGTGAATGTGTTTCTGAAGATCTTTGTGTTGTTGATTGGGTATCTGGTAGAGTTTTGGTGATAGTGATCTCAATGGTGGATTCAATCTCTTTTCATATACCTTGGCACTGAGCCTCTTTATACTAGTAGTGAGCCTTTATGTATTGGCAATGAGCCTATTCATATTTAAGGGTAGTTAGCTTGATTGGCAGTGAGCCTTACTTGCAGTAAGACTTACTTGCAGTAAGCCTTACTTGTAGTGAGCCTTTGTATAAATCACCTTAACTAGTGTCACCTTAATAGGTGTTTTCATTTCATGAGAATTATCTTCTTTGTGGTTTTTCCTAGTTTAGGTTTTCCACATAAATCTTGGTGTTATTTGTGTCGGTTTTCCTTCGTTTACATGTTTATATTTTCTATGGATGTTTTATGTGCTTAAATGATAGATCAAAAGCTCTTATTACTGTTATTTAATAGTTTATCGATAGAGAAATTTTTTTATGAAGTGTGTGGGAATAACTGATTCACCCCTCCTCTCAATTATTCGATCTTTTCAACAATTCATATAAGAGCTTGGTTCCCTCTCAAATAGGTTAACCTCTTGAGGTAGATCTGATGGTGCATAAATTGAATATTGCCACATTTGATGGATCAAATTAGACTTCTTGGAAAGATTAGATGAAAGGTTATTTCATTTTGGTTGGTTACAAGACTTGGAAGCATATGGAGACAAAACATGTGTTTCCTTAGAATGAGATTAACACTCTAGAATAAATTGAGGCGTATGAGGAGAATGAAAAAGAGAGGTATGTTATCACTAGTGCTTTATCAAAGACTAAATTGGGTACAATTATTTCTTTGAAGGCTGTTTATTAAGCTCAAAAAAAATTGAAGGAAATCTATGAAGGAAATGATAGGATCAAGTTATCTAAGAAGGTTATAGCTAAGAGACACTATGCAAATCTAAGAATGGAAGATGGTGAGGCTATTAAAAGCTATTTTTATAGAGTTGAGAATGTTGTGACTGAAGTAGAGAACCAAGGAGGCACTATTACTGATGAAGATTTCAGGGAAAATATATTGATGACATTAGCAAATAGTTACAATGATAAGATCTTGGCAATTGAGGATGTGCATGATCCAAAGAAGTTCACCAAAAAAATTTTTTCTCATCCAGATCACACTTGAGCTAAGGAAATTTGGGAGAGAGAAGAGAAGATCAAAGATGGCTTTCAAGGCAAGTAAATGAGATGAAGATCCCGACGGTGATGATGAAGAAGAATGAATAAAGGTACCAACAAGTAAAAAGGTATGTTACCTCTGAAAAGTTTTAGATGTGGTAAAATTGGTCAATTGGCTACTAGATGTGTAGAAAAGGGTCCTAGATAGAAATTTAAGAAGTTCAATAAGAAGAATTACTATGTGAATAAAGATGCTAGTATTTCAGGTGATGAGTCAAAAATAACAGATTGCTTGTTTCATGCTAAAGAAGATAAGAAACAAGAGATTGATATTTATAACATTTGTGCCGAGGCTGATGATGATGTTGAAACTTCTTTATATGTTAGAAGAAAGAAAAATGAATGGTTAATTGACAATGACTGTTCTCATCATATGATTGGAGATAAGAGTAAGTTTGTTTCATTTGACAAATATGATGGTGATCCTATTAGATTTGGTGATGATAAGGATGCTTACATTGTCAGTAGAGGATCTATTACTTTTGATGGAAAGAATAACTCTGACAATGTGTATTATGTGAAGGGTATATATCACAATATTTTGAGTGTTGGACAAATGTTTGAGAATGGATATGATTTTATTTTCAAAATGAAGGATGTGAGATTCAGAAGAGATCTAGAGATGTGGTTGCAACTGGAAAAAGGACAGGAACAAATATGTACCATCTTGAAGGAGCTTCAGAAGGATGTTGTTTACTATGATAGACCAATGATGGCTGGATTTGGCACTAGAGGATGTGTCACATCAACTTTGATAATTTTCTAAGAATAAGTTCATCTTGAGTAGTGAGAGATCTACCTAGAATGTGCAAGTCAGATAATGTGACTTGTAAAGGTTTTCAAGAAGGAAATAGAGAAGAGAATCGTTGAAAGAAAAAGACTATTAATCCACCAGTTTAGTGGAGTTAGTGCACACCGATCATATCTGTGGTCCTACCAGAACAAGAATTTTTCAAGGTGAGATACTTTATACTTTTCATTGATGACTATCAAGATTGACTTGGGTTACAGTTCTTAAAGAAAAATAACAAGCATTTGAGAAGTTTAAAATATTCAAGGGTAGAGTTGGAAATTAATATGGTAAAAGGATTAAATTCTTAAGATCTGACAAAGAAGGATAGTTTACTTCTGATGTGTTTGAGAATTCTTTTGAAAAAAATGTTATTAAGAGACACTTTTCAACAACTAGAACACCACAACAGAATGGTGTAGAGGAAATAATGAATTGGACAATTCATGGGGCAATAAGAACAATGTTGAAAGAAGCAAATTTATTGGAAATCTATAGGAGAGGCAATACATACTACCGTGTATACTTTGAATAGAGTTCTATACCAAAAGAAATATGGAAAGACATAATATGAGCTATGACACGGGAGAGTACCTACAGTTACATATTTCAAAATCTTTGGAAGAAAATGTTACATTAAAAAAGATGAAGATAATCTTGGTAAATTTGACAACAGAGAAGACGAAGGTATATTTTTGGAATACTTTAGAAGAAGGATTATTAGCGTTACAAAAAAATATTGACAAAATTGTGGAATACACGAATGAGAAGGTTGATGAAGATTTTTAGAAGGCTCCTGAGAGATATATTGATTATGAATCTAATACAGAGGACAAAGGAAAGGACAATAAGAAAGAAGATGAGACTCAAATGACACTGACATCTACAAATAAGAAACCAAGGTATATACAGAGAAATCATTATGAGAATTTGATTATTGGTGATAAGAACATATGATTTGTTACCAGGAGTAGAGAAACACAAAATCATGTTCTGTTGTGCCCACTTTCAAAGATTCAACCTAAATCTGTAGAAGCATGCAATGATCCAAATTGGGTATATGTAATGAAAGAAGAACTTGATCAGATTGAAAAGAATTAGACCTGGGAACTTATTCCTAGACCGACAAATAAGAATGTGATTGGTACAAAGTGGGTGTGCCGAAACAAGTTGGATGAGAATGGTAAAGTGATTAGAAACAAGCCAAGGCTAGTTTATAAAGATTAAACTCAGATTGAAGGAATTGACTTTGAAGGGACTTATGCTCTTATTTCTCAGATGGAGACAATTATAGTATTTTTAGAATTTGTAGCACATACAAATTTTAAATTTTATTATATGGATGTGAAGTCAATGTTTTTGAATGGAGAGCTAAAGGAAGAGTTTTACATTGAGAAACCAAAAGGTTTCAAATCATAAGAAGAATTATAAATAGCATGTACACTGAAGAAGACATTATATGGTTTGAAGAAGACAACAAGATCATGTATAAAAGATTAGACAAATATTTGATTGTACATAAGTTTTAGAAAGGTTATGCAAACAATAATATGTATTACAAGAATGATTCAGATTAGATCCCGATTGTTGTTGTGTATGTGGATAACATTATTTTTGGAGGCAAGGAAGATTTGTGCAAATGACTTTTAGAGGAGATGCATACAAAATTTGAGATGTCCATGATAGGGGAGTTGAATCTCTTTCTTGGATTGCAAGTAAATTAGAGTAGTAAATACATTTTTATTTCTTAGTCAAAGTATGTCAAGGAACTGCTGAAGAAACTTGGGTTAGAAAATTCAAAATTGGTATGTACTCCAATTGTTATAGGCTATAAGTTAACTAATGAATATGAGTCACTGAAATAAGATGCAAGTAAATAAAGATCAATTATTAGTGGGTTGTTGTACCTAATTTATACTAGACTAGATATCATGTATGTAGTATGTGTGGTAGCCAGATTTCAACAAGAAATCAAAGAATCATATGTTATGGCGGTGAAAAGGATATTTATATATTTGAAAGGAACACAAGATTTTGGCTTGTGGTATCCAAAAGGTTAAGATTTCACTCTGACAACTTATATCGATGCAGATTGGACATGATGTTTGGATAACTGAAGATGTACCAGTGGTAGAGCTTACTTTCTTGGCTCCCGATTAGTTGTTTGGTGAAGCATGAAGTAGGATTTTGTAACTTTATTAAATTTCAAATTAGAATATATTATAGCATCCTCATGTTGTAATAAGATATTATAGATGCAAAAAACTTTGAAGGATATAATAATTACTTTTGAAGAGCCAATTTTGATTATGTGTGATAATACTCGTGCTATAAGTATGTCCAAGAATTCAATACAATATTACAAAAAAAAACATATATCTATCAAGTATCATTTTATCAGAGAGAAGGTGTTGGATGGTGAAGTGAAGCTTGAGTATGTACCTACAAAGAAGTAGATAGAAGACATATTCAAAAAAATTTGTGCAAGGATAATTTTGAGTATTCCAGGGGGAAGCTGGGCATTTTTCCCCTTCCTAGTGTTCCCTAAATGCACCAATGTGTGCATTAGTCTAGCATGTTGAATGATTACTATTTTTTAGATTAGTGTTTGGTGGCTTCCTCTCAAGGGGAGAAGAGTGAGTTTTTTAAGAAGGGAGTTTGGCCCTTTGCAATTGTTCTCAAAGGAGGAGAAAGTCAGAGAATGATGGAGAGTATTGAACTTTGTTGATGATATCATTTGGAGTTTTTGTCTTTGTTATTGATGAATGTTGCCACCAATGACATAGGGGGAGATTTTTAGAATGTGAAGTTGATGTTATTCATGTTTTTGTCATTAATGGTTGTCATTGATGTCAATATATCTTATGCATTTCCATATTTTAGTTGTATTAGTTGATATGTATTGATAGTGTTGGTGGTATTAGTAGCTATACTGATAGTATGTGTGTCTCAGTAGAAGTGTTTATCAAAATATGTGCTTCAAAGATCTATCCTTATTATTTTTGGTGTTGGTTCTACATTGTGTACAACATATGGTGGATTGGTTGTTTAGGGTTGATCCTATTTGGAGCATGTTTATTTGTGTTTTAGTCCCATCTACTCTTATGTATCATGTTCTTTATATTCATTGGAACTGATGTCTTTAGAGATGATGTTGTGTGTTCATATGTGTGAGACAAGTTGTATTGGTCGAGGTGGTCAATGTTTCATTCCATACCACTTTAGGAATGTCTTGGTGTGACCTATTTGAAAATATTTTTGGCCGACATGCTTAATGACCTCAAAGAAATATAAGAAGAGAAAATATTTCTGTTGTTTGTTTGGATTATGCATTTCTTGTATAAGATTGTGAATCTATTTCTAGAGATCTATTTGTTGTTGATCATGTACATGCTAGAGTGTTGGTGATAGTGATCTCAGTCATGGATTCAATCTCTTTTTATATACCTTGGCAATGAGCCTTATTTGTAGTGAGAACAATTGATAGTGAAATTTTTCACAAATCACCTTAACTAGTGTCACCTTAATAGGTGTTTTCATTTCATGAGAATTAGCTTCTCTGTGGTTTTTCCCAATTTGGATTTTCCATGTAAATCTTAGTGTTCTTTGTGTTTGTGTTTGTGTTCTCATGTTTACATGTTTACATTTTTTGTGGATGTTTTATGTGCTTGAATGATAGATCAAAAGTTGTTATTACTATTACTTAATAGTTTACCAACAGAGAATTTTTTTTATAAAGTATGTGGGAATAAATGATTCACCCCCCCCCCCAAGTTATTCAGCTTGTTCAACAAGTAGTATTAGATCTTGGTTCTTCACTGAAGAGCTTAACTGCTTGAGGTAGATATGATGGCGTATATATTAAACATTTCCACATTTGATGGATCAGAATATGTTAATATGATTTAGAACAATAGAGAGGGTGGGTGAATTAGTTGTTCTCAGGTCCTGATGTATAAAAAAAATCTTCAAAAACTTTTCTTTAAATCAGATCTAACAACCAAAACCAACTCGGTCATCACTGATTCTATAATAGAAACATATAACATTGCAGTCCACTACCCAGATGTATCTAACTTGTAAAACACAGAAATGTTTAAACCAAAACATTCACACAAGCATTGAAACTAGGATTTATAGTGGAAACCCAATCTGGGAAAAACCACTTTGTAACATGCTACTATTATTTTCACTCTTCTAAAGTGAACTCGGTTAAAAGCCAACCCTATCAAAGGTTACAATACACACTATTAGGTGTGACCCGGTTAAGGATTTCAATCACCCTGTTAGAAGTGAGCCTTGTTATAGGACTTACATACATTCCATTAGAATGCAACCTTGTTCAAAAGATTTAAACATATGACTATTAGGTCAACCTCTGTTAAAAATATTTTGACTATTACAATGGTTAGAAAGTAGCAGCAGTATTGATCTGAAAAACATACAACTCACTTTGCAAATATCAGATCCAATTCCGTACACAAATGCTGGTTTACTGACTTTGAAACTTTGTCATCCCCATCTTTGATTTGCTTAGAACTTTTCTTCAAGCAATCACCACACTTCTCCTTCAGCCTTTTCTACTTATATAGTCAATAACATCTACTGATCTTCCAACATCCTCTTTTCACCCATGCACACACATACCTAATACTTAGGTTCCCTTAATACTTCCTCAATTAGATTAACTCATCTTTTGCGGCTCAATCTCCTTCGTAAATCTTAGGGTTAGGTCATATTGATTGAATCTACCCACTTTATGTTCTTCGGCTCCTTTTCTAGAAACATCTCAAATCTCTTAAAGATTTACAATAAAACATTTTTCTGTGCATTCAATACTTTCAAACAATCAATAAATAAAGTTAACACATTTTACATAATCCAAGAATTCAACAATGTCGGCTCCAAATCTGAATTCTCTTCAAATATAAAAATACCGATGCTCGGTCAATACTATGATCAACTACTCGGTCTTCATGTAGAAAGCTCGGTCATTACTAAAAATGTTTCCTCAGCTTATACTATCTTTCTTGGCAATTAACTGATGTTCGGTCGACACTAAAATTTTTCTCGGCATATACTGACTCGGTCGACACTAACATTACTCAGCTTGAACATGATTTCTCCATTTTTGCTTGGTCAAGCCTACCAGTTTAGTCTTCAATCTTACTAAGATAAACAATACATTGTCTCATCATTGTACAACATAGTCAAGTACACTTTGTAGTATCAAGATAACTCAGCCTTTCCTTAGGTGCCATTGTTACCATCCTTTCTTTTCCTTCTTCACAACAATACAATAGATATAGTACTTTCCTAAGTAGCAACAGTCTTACTAGTTAAGGTTTGACATCAATGAAAACACAACAATTGCTTCAATTGCAGTTTCCAATAGACTAGAGTTATTGCAAAGATTAGATGAAATGTTATTTGGTTTCGGTTAGCTACAAGACCTAGAATAATATGGAGATAAAGTATGTATTTTCTCAGAATGGGATTAACACTCTAGATGTAATCAAAGTGTATGAGGAGAATGCAAAAGAGAAGTATGCTATCACTAGTGCTTTATCAAAGACCAAATTGGCTAAAGTTATTTCTCTGAAGACTGCCTATGAAGCTTGGGAAAAATTGAAGGAAATCTATTAAGGAAGTGATAGGGTTAAGCTATCTAAGAAACTTATAGCTAAGAGACACTATGATAATATGAGAATTGAAGATGGTTAGGATATTAAAATCTATTTTCAAAGAGTTGATAATGATATGAATGAAGTAAAGAACCAAGGAGCCACTATTATTGATGAAGATTTCATGGAAAAGAGCTTGATGAAATTACCAGATAGTTGTAAAGGAAAAAATATTGTAATGGTTTGTAGAATGAATAGAGTGATATAACAAAGGGGAATATAAGATCTACTACTAAATCAAAATTCCCAAGGGAGAGATCCAAATTGATCAACCAAAAGGTTAATGCACAATTGAATCAATCTATGGAGAATATGAATGAAGAAGAAAACCTTATATTCTACTATGAAAAGTATATGCTTGAAACTTGAAATGAATGAAAAGAAAATACTAACCTCAAAATAGGGCAGATCTAGAAAATGCTGATTTTTTTATGTCTGTGTGTAGTTTCATACAATTCTGCAACCTGTTTCGGACTGGAAATGCTGAGATGAAGAAAATCCATAAAAAATTTGTCTTTTTGGAAGCAGGTAGTCTTTGACCCCGATAAAAGCTCAAAGACTACTTCAGAATTTTGAAGGTCATCTTTGACTTTGTTTGTGGATCTTGGAAGTTTTTTGAAAAGCGTACCCAAATCCAAGCTCCAATCCACAGTCTTGTACCTGTACCTGCAAAAAAAGAGGGTTTTTGTTGTTTGGATGAGGGGTTTGCCTTGGTCAAACCCTGGTTTGGAATCAACCTTAATAATGAAATTGAAATTGAGAATGCTAGAAAGTAGTAGAAGTAGATCTAACAATGAAGCTATGATATTCAATAGATATTCAATTGTATTTGAAATGTAAACAAGTATATTGATATGAAATCTTGAACACAACAATGGAAAATGTAAATCAAAACCATAAATGTAAATCCAAAACCTCCATGATTGTATGCTTGGAATCCACCTTGATAGAAGAATGAATGGATCTAGAAGATGAACAAAAGATCTTGAAGGAAGATCACACCATCATGATGGCTAGATCTAGGGTTTGAATGATGAATCTTGCATGCTTGAACCAAATCCCTTCAATGGCTTGAATGCTTGAATCCTTAATCTTCAAAGGAGAACTTGAATGGAGAAGAGGGCTTGAATGCTTCCTTGAAAATTCTTGATAGAATGATTTCTTGATCTTGCTTGAGAGATATGAAGACTTGATTGCATAACCTGTGGATGACAAACTTGATGGAGAAAATGAGAGAGGAAGGCTTCCTTTTATAATGATCTAGGGCACAAATCTCTAGAGAAGGCCAACATTGGAGAATTAAATCCCAATTAACCTTAACCCCTAGAAATGGACCCACATTAAATGAAATTTAAGGATTTACCATTTTAGAGACCAAAACAGCTGACCCAGAAGTGAGAAAACAAATCTTTCCAAAACCTGACATTCGAAAATCATGGGACCTTAAAATTTGAACCTTGAGTCAAGGATGAGGTAGACCCCACCCTAGGTTAGGGTTGAGGTCATCCCTGACCTAGGTTAGGGTCTAGGTCATCTTTGACCCTCAAGGTCATCTTTGACTTTGAGGTCAAAAACCTTAGGACCTCAATCTAGAATGCTAGGAAATATAGAAAGATAGTGAAAATAGGTAGAGAGAAGCAGAACGTGGGGAGAAAGCTAGATCCATGCAAACACCTGATCAAGGTGCTTGACATGACCCTGGACCACTCACGCGAAGGGTTGAACGCTCTTAACATGGAAGTGCTTCCATTTTAAGATGATACATTAATCCCCCACTTTAGCAAGAGTATGGACTCAATGCAAACTCTTGGTAAAGGAGAAGAAATAAGAGATCCAAGTGGATTCACAATGAGATAAAATAACACTTAGCTACGGACAAAATCCCCTAGGCTAAGGATTCTACTCAACATACACGCACGAGGGTGTGAAAACAAAAAAGGAAAAAGACACAAAAGAGGGGTTAGCACTAAACAAACCCAAATCAACTAGCATAAGAAACCTTGCTAAGAAATATTTCCCATACTAATATCATATTTGGAAAGCTATCATAAGAGCATAAATGATGACATAAGAAAGACAAGAGAAATAATATAAATAACATAGCTTCATGATCCTGTCCTACTAGCATGAAAGTGAAAAGAGAGAAAGGGAAAAGAGTGATTACCTCACCTAGTAAGATGCCCACCTTACCGTGAATCACCAAGGGAGGGAGAGCCAAACAGGTGGCCAAACTTGATAGTTCACCCATAAACTATTCTTGCAACTATAACGCATCTTCTGACAGCTTCTAGAATATCCATAGATCCACCTTCTTGTATCACTATGAATATGAAATGTGTGTCTCCTCAGGATTTAGCAACTTATGTGCATTACCTTTGGAAGATTTAGCATACAAATGCATGTCTTTTCAGGATTTAGCAACTTATGTGCATTACCTTCCAAGATTTAGCATATTGAAAAATTTGAAAAATGTGTGTCTCCTCAAGATTTAGTAGCTTATGTGCATTACCTTCGGAAGATTTAGCATATAAAAATAAAAAACTATAGTATAAGGGAGACCCTATATATGCCCCCCTCCTTATCATGGTAGTCTACTAGATATGATAAGGAAGAGGAAGAGGATACCTACTTCAAAATGCAAGGAGATATCATGTTTACAACAATGTATACCATATTCTTAGTGAGGGATATTCACCCCTACATCCAAGAGCATAGATAATCATGAAAATAATATGTCACTCATGAAAAAAAGGATCCTCAAAGAAAGAGATCTTATCAACAAGACCCCCACCAAAGAGGATTGCTTTAGATAAAATATCATCTTTCAAAAGGCGGGAACAAAGATTCAATCATCAAGCCCCCTATAAAGAAGAGGAAGAGGGATCTTTGAAATGAGGGAAACAACTCCAACACTAAGAAAGGGTAAGAGTTTATAAAGAACATAATTTGCAAGATAGAGAAGAGGTGATGACCTAGGACAAAAACCTCTCATAAAAAGATTATCCATAGTCAAAACATCCATCAATATGATGAAGTAATATTGCAATATAAACACATACCACTAAGCTAAGGAAAATGGTTCCCTAGATAAAGAGAAATAAGGGAGAACCTTGCCCCCCAGGGATGAAAGCAAGGGATACCTTTGCAAGACAAAAGTCTTAGAGGAGATATCTTAAATAAATGGATGAAAAGCTATCATAATACAAACCATCGATATAAATGAAATAATAACCAATTAAGCTCAAAGCAAGAACATAATGGATTCTAGAAGACAAGAAGAAATATACCTCTTGCCCCCCAGTCTTGAAGAGAAAAGATCTATGTTATATCAGAGTGAGGGGTAAAATTATGAAGAAATCTCGAAGGGGAAGTTTCTTTTCTCTTATCTTTATGGATAAGACAATAAGGAGAAGGTACTTTGAAGAATATTTTCACATCATGAACCATAGTTTGAACCTCAACATAAGTGTGGGAAGAACTAGGAATAGCAGATGGAGAATTAGGAATCGGATTAGGAAAGATAGGATTAGGATTAGGAAGATTAGGAATACTAGGAAAAGTATAGGAAGTGATATAAATGGAAGACACAATCGGAGGAACACTTGGAACCATTGTTGGAAAAGGGTTTGAATAGATATAAGTAATACTATGGTAAGAATGTTGTGAGGTAGGATTTTGATTTCCCATAAGATCACCACTAAGAGGAAGATCATTAAGGGAATTCATATCTTTCTCCACTAATGCCTCATCACTAGAAGGAATCCTAAATTGAGGTGAAGGATCTATAATGTCATCTTCTTTCGCATAAGGGAAGTGTGTTTTAGAGAATATGTCATCCTTTTGTATCAAAAATTCTTCACAAGGAGGGGATAAATCAATGTATTTATCCAGGGGTTCATCCCAAAAAGTAGAATTATCCACAATGGTTTCATGAGGAAGAGAGTAATCAACATCCAAATCCAAAGGTTCATCCCAAATAGGAGGATTATTCACAATGGTTTCATGAGGAAGAGAGTAATCAACATCCAAATCCAAAGGTTCATCCCAAATAGGAGGATTATCATCTCTATCCATAAAGCGCATTGTAGGAGTGCCATAAGTCATTGAAGCTTGATCCCTAAAGGGGAAAGAAGGTAAATTGTATTGTAAAATAGGCTCATAGAAAAGCCATATATGAGGAGAAGAATGAACATCAATCCCCAACTCATCTTTGTAAAGGTCAATTGAAGAGATTGTAGAGGAAGATGAAATAGGAATAGGATCAATGGAGATCTCATTCAAACAATTTTCATCCTCACTTCCATGTACCTCATTAAGGGATCTATCCTCTTTTGCAATAAAAGCTTCATCAAAGTATTGAAAACAAAAATCATACATGTTGAACACAAAGTAACACTACAAGCATGAAAAATGTAAATATTTTTGTATTTTTAAAGAAATTTTACAATTTTTTTTTGTATTTTTGAAATATAAATGCAAGAAAAGGTATGAATGCAAGAAATATAATCTTATAAGCATGCAAGATCTAAATCTAACAACAAAAAGAAAGAGTTGTCGTAAACGGGTTCACCAAAATGTAAAGGATGAAGGTGAACACACAAGATAATACAAAGGGAGATCTAACACAATAGGGCATCTAAATCCACAAAAGAAAGGGGTAAGTATGTCGGGTTCACCAAAATGTATGGGATAAAGGTGAACACACAAGATAATACAAAGCGAGATCTAACACAATAGGGAATCTAAATCCACAAAAGAAAAGGGGTAAGTATGTCAGGTTCACCAAAATGTAAAGGATAAAATATTGTAATGGTGTGTAGAATGAATAGAGTGATATAAAAAAGGGGAATATAAGATCTACTACTAAATCAAAATTCCCAAGGGAGAGATCCAAATTGATCAACCAAAAGGTTAATGCACAATTGAATCAATCTATGGAGAATATGAATGAAGGAGAAAACCTTATATTATACTATGAAAAGTATATGCTTGAAATCTGAAATGAATGAAAGGAAAATACTAACCTCAAAATAGGGCAGATCTGGAAAATGCTGATTTCTGATGTCTGTGTGCAGTTTTAGACAATTCTACAACCTGTTTCAGACTGGAAAAGTAGAGATGAAGAAAACCCATAAAACTTTTGTCTTTTTGGAAGCAGATAGTCTTTGACCCCAATAAAAGGTCAAAGACTACTCCAGAATTTTGAAGGTCATCTTTGAATTTGTTTGCAGATCTCAAAAGTTCTCCGAAAAGGGTATCTAGATCCAAGTTCCAATCTGCAGTCCTGTACCTGTACCTACAAGAAAAAAAGAGTTTTTGTTGTTTGGATGAGGGATTTGCCTTGGTCAAACCCCGATTCGGAATCAACCTTAATAATGAAATTGAAATTGAGAATGCTAGCAAGTAGTAGAAGTAGATCTAACAATGAAGCTATGATATTCAATAGATATGCAATTTTATTTGAAATGTAAACAAGTATATTGATATGAAAGCTTGAACACAACAATGGAAAATGTAAATCAAAACCATAAATATAAATCCAAAACCTCCATGATTGTATGCTTGGAATCCACCTTGATAGAAGAATGAATGGATCTAAAAGATGAACAAAGGATCTTGAAGGAAGGTCACAACATCATGATGGCTAGATCTAGGGTTTGAATGATGAATCTTGCATGCTTGAACCAAATCCCTTCAATGGCTTGAATGCTTGAATCCTTGATCTTCAAAGGAGAACTTGAATGAAGAAGAGGGATTGAATGCTTCCTTTAAAATGCTTGATAGAATGCTTGCTTGATCTTGCTTGAGAGATATGAAGACTTGATTAGATAACTTGTGGATGATAAACTTGATGGAGAAAATGAGAGAGGAATGCTTCCTTTAATAGTGATCTAGGGCACAAACCTCTAGAGAAGGATGACATTGGAGAATTAAATCCCAATTAACCTTAACCCCTAGAGATGGACCCACAATAAATGCAATTTAAAGATTTACCATTTCAGAGACCAAAAAAGTCGATTCGGAAGCAGAAAAATAAATCTTTCTAAAACCTGACATTTGGAAATCATGGGACCTTGAAATTTGAACCCTAGGTCAAGGATGAGGTAGACCTCGCCCTAGGTCAAGGTTGATTTCATCCTTGACCTAGGTCAGGGTCTAGGTCATCTTTGACCCTCAAGGTCATCTTTGACCTTGAGGTCAAAAACCTCAGGACCTCAATCCAGAATGCTAGGAAATGCAGAAAGATAGTGAAAATAGGTAGAGGGAGAAGCAGAACGGGGGGAGAAAGCCAAATCCATACAAAGACTTGATCAAGGTGCTTGACATGACCCCATACCACTCACTCAGAGGGATAAACACTCTTAACAGGGAAGTGCTTCCATTTTAAGATGATACAATAGTTACTATGAGAAGATATCAATGATTGAGGAGGTGTATGATCCGAAGAATTTGACCAAAGAATATTTATTTGGCACCATGACCATATTCGAGCTAAGGAAATTTGAGAGAGAGAAGAGAAGATCAAAGAAAAATTTCAAGGAAAATAATTATATGAAGATCCTGACGGTGATGTAGAAGAAGAATTTGAAGTGAACTTTACAAGAAGATTCAAGAAAGGTATCAAAAAGTACAAATGTATGTTACCTCTAAAATGTTTTAGATGTGGTAAAATTTTTAACTTGACTACTAGATGTCTAGAGAAGGGTCCTAGACAAAAATTTAAGAAGTTCAATAAGAAGGCTTACTACATGATTGAAGATGCTAGTATCTTAGATGATGAGTAAGAAGAAGAAGATTGTTTATTTTATGCTGAAGAAGATAAGAAATAAGAGATTGATATTTCTAACATCTGTGCCAAGGATGATGATGATGTTGAGAGTGATTTATATGTTAGAAGAAAGAAAAATGAATGGTTAATTGATAGTGGATTTTCTCATCATATGATTGGAGATAAGAGTAAGTTTTTTTCACTTGACAAATATGATGGTGGTCCTTTTATATTTGTTGATGATAAGGTTGATTACATTGTCGGTAGAGGATCTATTAGTTTTTATGGAAAGAATAACACTGAAAATGTCTATTATGTGAAGGGTATATATCACAATATGTTGAGTGTTGGACATATGTGTGAGAACGGATATGATGTTATTTTGAAGAGTAAAGGATGTGAGATTCAGAAGAGATTTGGAGATGTGATTGTAGTTGGGAAAAGGACATGAAGGAATATGTACCATCTTGAAGGAGCTTCAAAAGGATGTTGTTTTCTATCAAATACCAATGACAACTTTGTCTTTGACACCAGAGGATAAGTTCATTTTGAGTAATGAGAGATCTACCTAGATTGTGCAATCTAGATAATGTGATTTGTAAAGGATGCCAAGAAGGAAAATAGAGAAGAGAATCATTCAATGCAAAAGACTATTAATCTACTGATTTAGTGGAGTTAGTACACACTAATATTTGTGGTCCTACTAGAACAAGAAGTTTTCAAGGTGAGGGATACCTCTATACTTTTCATTGATGACTATTCAAGATTGACTTGGGTTGCAGTTCTTTGAGAAAAATCAGAGGCATTTGAGAAGTTTAAAATATTAAAGGCCAGAGTTGAGAATAAATGTTGTAAAATGATTAAATGCTTAAGATTTGACAAAGGATGAGAGTTTACTTTTTATGTGTTTGAGATTTATTTTGAAAAAATTGGTATTAAAGGACAATTTTCAGTGGCTAGAATACCACAAAAGAATGGTTTAGTGGAAAGAATAAATCAAACAATTCATGGGGCAATAAGAACAATATTAAAGAAATAAAGTTTACTGAGAATCTACTGGAGAGAAGTAGTACATATTGCTGTGTATACTTTGAATAGAGTTTTGTATTGACAGAAATATGAAAATACATCATACTAGCTATGGCATGAGAGGTTACCTATAGTTAAGTATTTTAAAATACTTGGAAGGAAATGTTACACTTGGAAAGATGAAGATAATATTGAAAAGGTTGACAACAGAGCAGACAAAGGTATATTTTTGGGAAATTCTACAAGAAGAAAGGCTTATCGATGTTACAAGAAAATACTGAACAAAATTGTGGAAACTGCGAATGTGAAGGTTGATCAAGATTTTTAGAAGGCTCCTGAGATACATATTGATTAGGAATATGATATAGAGGATAGAGGAAAGGACAATAAGAAAGGAGAAGATGAGACTCAATTGAAACCAACATCTACAACTAAGAAACCAAGATATGTATAGAGAAATCATTCTAAGAATAATATTATTGGTGATAAGAAAAAAGGAGTTGTTAATAGAAGTAGAGTAATAGAAGATCATCCTTTGTTGTGTCTACTTTTAGATATTGAACTTGAATATGTAGAAGCGTAAAATGATTCGAATTGGGTAAATGAATTGGAGGAATAACTTGATCAAATTGAGAAGAATCAAACTTGGGAACTTGTTCCTGGACCAACAAATAATAATGTGATTGGTACAAAGTGGGTGTATCAAAACAAGCTAGATGAGAAGGGTAAAGTGATAAGAAACAAGCCAAGGCTAGTTTATAAAGGTTATACTTAGATTGAAGGAATTCACTTTGACAAGACATATGCTTATGTTGCTTCAGATGGAGGAAATTAGAATATTTTTGGCATTTGCAAAACATAAGGATTTTAAAGTTTATCAAATGGATATGAAGTTAACATTTTTGAATGGAGAGTTGAAGGAAGAGGTTTACATTGAGAAACTAGAAGCTTTCAGATCATAAGAAGAACTAAAAGTAATATGTAGACTAAAAAAGACATTATATAGTTTGAAGTAGGAACTAAGAGCTTGGTATAGAAGATTAGACATATATTTGGTTGGACAAAAGTTTCAGAAAGGTTTTGCAGACAAAAATATGTATTACAAGAAAGATTTAGAGAAAATATTGATTGTTGTTGTGTATGTGGATGCCATTATTTTTGGAGGCAAGGATGATTTGTGCAAATGATTTATGTAGGAGATGTAGAAAGAATTTGAGATGTCCATGATGAGAGAGTTGAATTTCTTTCTTGGATTGTAGGTTAATTAGAGTAGTTAAGGCATTTTCATTTATCTGTCCAAGTATGTCAAGGAATTGTTGAAGAAACTTGGATTAGAAAATTCCAAACCTATATGTACTCCAATTATTACCGACTGTAAGTTAGCTAAGGAAGATGAATCACTAAAAGAAGATGTAGGTAAATACAAATCAATGATTGGTGGATTATTGTACCTAACTTATATTAGATCAAATATCTTATATGTGGTATATTTGGTAGATAGATTTCATAAAGAATTGAAAGAATCACATGTTATGGAAGTGAAAAGGATATTTAGATATTTGAAAGGACCTAAGGATTTGGGATTGTAGTATTCAAAAGGTCTATATTTAACACTGAAAACCTATACCGATGCAAATTGGATAGGATGTTTGGAGAAGTGAAGAAGTACAGTGGTGGAGCTTACTTTCTTTTCTCCTAGTCAGGTTCTTGGTCAAATAGGAAGCATGATTCTTTAACTTTATCAACTACTGAATAATAATATATTGCAACATCCTCATGTTGTACTCATGTATAATGGATGAAAAAAAATTTCAAGGATATAAGAATTACTTTTGAAGAGACAATTTTGATCATGTGTGATAATACCAGTGTTATAAGTATGTCTAAAAATCTAGTACAATATTGCAGAACAAAGCATATATCTATCAGGTATCATTTTATCAAAGAGAAGGCGTTGGATGGTGAAGTGAATCTTGAGTATGTACCTAAAAAGGAGTAAATGGAAGACATATTCACAAAATATTTGTGCAAGGATACTTTTGAGTATCTATGGGGGAAGCTGGGTGTTTCCCCCCTTCCTAGTGTTCCCTAAATGCACCAGTGTGTGCATTGGTCTAGGTTGTTGCATGATTATTATTTTTTGGATCAGTGTCTAGAGGCTTCATCTCAGGGGGAGAAGAGTGAGTTCTAAAAGGTGATTTTGGCCCTTTATCAGTGTTGTCAAAGGGGGAGAAGTTTAGAGAATGATGGAGAGCATCAAACTTTTTTGATGATGCCATTTGGAGTTGTTTTCTTTGTTTTTGATTAAGCTAAAAATAGGTTTTGAAGGGGCCCCAAAAACCTTTACAGAATGAGACAAGATGGAAAAAAAGACCATCATCCAAACAAAAAACTACTAGAAACAACCCCAACCAGTGGAGTCCAGAAAGCTAGCAACCAACATGCCAACAACAAACTAGACAAAGACAAAAAAGTCACTTGAGATAAAACATGAAGCACGAGACAAACCAAGAAGAAAGAGCTCAAATAAGCTCACAAAAAACTAACTCTTATCCCCATGCATTTGGAAGCAAAGAGTCATGTCAAAAGATGGAGAGGATTTCTTTTGTTTCTTTCCTTTGATAGTAGGCCATGCCTCTTCTACCTTAGTAACAACTCCCTACCAGTCTGAGGATCCCAAATGAGGGAAATCCTTAGCCTGTGATAATTAATCAACAACATCCATCAACATAGAATTTGCAACCAATGTACTGACAAAGGGAGAAGACCCCAAGTCCCTACACCGAACCCTCAAAGGATAAACCACATGAGAGACCAAAGATGAGGACTCAACCTCAACCATCAAACTAGGGGATGAAACAATTAGAGGAACAACAAAACTAATAGATTGACACTCAAGAACCTCAACAACCCCAAGAATAGTAGATGGAGTAGAGAGAGAGAGAGAGAGAGAGAGAGAGAGAGAGAGAGAGAGAGAGAGAGAGAGAGAGAGAGAGAGAGAGAGAGAGAGAGAGTTGTGAAGCCACCTGGGAGAAGTTTTTCTGCAAAAAAAGCTTCTTCACCACCATGTAGTGTTGAACAAAAGCACCATTCCACCAAGAAACTACATATTTATTTCTCCCCAATTTGGACTATGTAGCCATATGTCTATTTTTAAAACATCTTCTAAATTTGAGGGAAATCCCTTCATAATCCAACGTTTGAGTCTAGTTTCCTTTAGAGAAGTTGATCAAGATCTCTATAGGAATCCCCTTACAAGGATAAATATAAAAAATAATACAAGCATATGTAGAATGAAAGATATCAAAAGAATCTCCATCCACCATCAAGAAATCCCCTAGATTTTTACCAACCCCCTCAAAAAGAGAATCGACCCATAGATGAAAGGAAAGATAAGGAAGATGGACCCAAATAAGAAACTTGATAAAATAATTAGAAGAAGGGTTAAAATTGAGATGCCAAGGCTTTACCATAAGCATAAATAGATCTTCTCAGCAAGGAGAGGCTCCCAGTGACAAGAGATCCATTCGTGTAACTTCGGAAGACTAGGCCAAAAGCCTCTAAATTGATAAATCAAGGCATGAGAAGAGAAGATAGAAACATTTTGATCTATTTCCTCTTCTATATCCTTATCCGAATCAATAGATATAGGTTTTGAGACAAGGATAGATCCACACTCAGCACCCATCTTCTTCAAAAAAACATCCCTAGAAGTAGAAGAGGACACCACAAACACCACATGAGGAGTTTTACCCCCATTTGCCCCCTTAGTGGGTAGATCACCCACTACACTATCAGGGGCCTTACTACCCAAATCCATCTTAGAGGCCTTATGAGATGCTTGCACATCCTCTGAAACCTACCCATACAAAGACACTGGGGCTGAGGCGACAATAGAAACCAACTGGGAAGGAAACCCTACATCAAGACATGGTACAAAGGCTTGAGGCCACACCCCAACAATAGGAGACCAACCACCACCAAAGGGAATCTAGCATGCACAAGAAGCCTGATGCCATCAACAACAAAAGCGGTGGGAGAAGACAGGGGTAAAACACTAGCAATGACATAAGACATTGCTTGCCCATTACAATTGTAAATAGATTTGGTTATATGAGTTGTTTTATTTGTTATTGATGAATGTTGCCAACAATTAAAAAGGGGAAGATTGTTAGAATGTGAAGTTGATGCTATTCATGTTGTTATCATTAATGGTTTTCATTGATGTCGACATATTCTATACATTTACATTTTTTGGTTGTATTAATTGATGTGTATCGATAGTCTTGGTGGTATCAATAGCTATATCAATAGTATGTGTGTCTCAGCAGAAATGTTCACCAAAATATGTGCTTTAGAGATCTATCCTTATTTATTTTGGTGTTGGTTCTACATTGTGTGGAACATATGGTGTATTAGTTATTTGGGGTTGATCCTATTTGGAGTGTGTTCATTTATATTTTGGTCCTAGCTATTGTTATGTGATGTGTTATTCATATTTGTTGGAATTGATGGATTTAGAGATGGTGTTGCATGTTGGAATGCACTAGGCAAGTTGTACTAGTCATGGTGGTCTACATTTCATTCCTTACCATTGTGGGAATGTCTTGGTCCAACCTAGCTCAAAATGTTTTTGGATGACATGATTGATGACATCAGGCAGTATAATAAGAGAAAGGTTTTTGTTTTTTGTGTGGCTTATGCATTTCTTGTATACAAAGTGATTGTGAATCTATTTTTGTAGATCTATGTGTTGTTGATTGCATATGTGGAAAAGTGTTGGTGATAGTGATCTTAGTGGTAGATTAAATCTCTTTTCATATACCTTAGTAGCGAGCCTATTTGTATTGGTAGTGAGCCTCTTTGTATTGTCATTGAGCCTTTCTATATTGATATCTAGACTTCATATTTAAGGGTAGTTAGCCTGATTGAAAGTGAGCCTTACTTGTAGTGATCCTTTGTACAAATTACCTTAATTGGTGTCACCTTAACAAGTGTTAACATTTCATGGGAATTAGTTGTTGATCCCTATATTATGCTGTCTATTAGTGTCTAACACTTAGTCATTTTCAAGGAAATCTTGCTTGGTCATCATTGCAACCAAGTCATCTTATTAAGGCCGAGACATGTATAGACTTGTATAGTTACCGAGCAGTAGTTACTACTGAGAAAGTCAGAGGTTGCCGAGTACTTCAGTAGTTACCGAGCAGTTTATGCCGAGTTGTATAGAAGAGTTAGTGCTGAGCACCAGTATATGGAGAATAGTTTTGACTGAGCATCAGAGACTTCATATGCCAAGCAAGCCAGTTTTGACATGTGTTTGTAACGACACAAAAACCAAGGTAAACTATTTTGGCCAACTTGTATGTGAGATGTAATTATTGTTTAGAGAATCAAGGAGTTAATTACACTTTGTATTTATTATCATTAATCCCTATGTAAGCCATGTAACCTATCAGAAAAAGGTAACGCTTAAGCGACATGAGTGATGAATATAGATTGTTGATATTGATCTAGAAGCTTGATCAAATGTTTATATAAGGTGATATCAAAACCCTAAAATGTAGAGTAATAGAGAAGATCTCTTGTATGCAGAGCAGAACAATGTTTTGATTGTTAGATGTAGAGATTAGGCACAATGACCAAGCAAAGAAGTGAAGGACAAAATAGAGATACATTTTATTTTGGAGATCAGACAAGTATTGGAAAGAGATGATCTTTAATCAACATTTATAGTGCAAATCGAAGGATCAGGTACTGATACATTCTAGCTAGTGAATTAGGGTAAATCTCTCAATAGAGTGGTCCTAATAGGCCTTTATAAATCTCTTAACCAAGTGCTTACTTAGTTGTAAGTCTTAAATACTTTAATCAAGTTAGATTGTATAAGTTTGCAATCTCTTAATAGGGTAGATCATCTGAAGTGAGCAAAACATTGTAGCCCTAACGAGCACACTTTAATACTATAGTAGTAAAGATTTATGGATGTCATCCCCACCCCAATTTTACCTTTCAAGAGTTTTTGGGTTACCAAATTTCATGATATGTGTTTCATTTGATGGATGAGATTATAATGTTATATTCATTTCAATATTGAAAGTTATATTTATGGCATGCATGTAAAATTAGTTTCAAAGTATAAAAGTATTGTGGATAACTGATTCACCTCCCCTCTCAGTATCTCACTTTCCCATATTAGATTTCCAAGAATTAGTATCAGAGATTTGTTCTCTTAGAATAAGTCTAACCACTTGAGAGTTAAGTGTTGACTTGGTGGTTAGCACCTCCTTGGAGATTCATGACATGGCTTAATCGCCTCCCGTGGATCAGGTTAAAATCTGGCATTTGTATCAGGCATTGATAGTTTGAGCTTTTGGTGCAATGGAAAATGATCCCAACAATTGGTATCAGAGCCTTGGGTCACGGGTTTGAGTCTCCCTTTAGTGGGTGTTGAAGGCTTAGTCAGTACTGAGAGGGAGATTGTTGACTTGGTGGTCAGCACCTCCTTGGAGATTCGTGACATGGCTTAACCGCCTCTCATGGATTGGGTTAAATCTGGCATTTGTATCGGGCATTGACAGTTCAAGCTTTTGGTGCAATGAAAAATAATTCCAACATTAAGGTCTTGGAGATGGAGGTTTATAAGTTGGGAAAGATCATAGATGATCAAAATATTGATATCCATCTTACATTACACTAGCTTGAAGAAGCTAGAGGAGAATTGAACAAACCTTGAGCAGAAGGAAAGAGTTGGAATTCCAACTAAATGACACACAATATCAAGAAGAGGATACTAAAGGTCTATTTGATAATGGAAAAATTATTGAAAGTGATGCAACTCTAGATCTATTAGAAAGAAACAACATACTGATTGAAGATGTCAGAAGTCTAAAGAGAGAATAGGAAATTCAATCAATAAGACTATGTGAAGTGATTGAACATCAAAATAAAGCTGAAGAAGACAAGATAATGGCAGAAGAAGACAAGAGACAAATGGCTATAAGACTTGATGAAAGGACATGTGATATGTAGAATCTGACAAACAATCAATTAGACATAGTAAACCAAATGTTACTTGCAAATCAAGAGTTGAACATGAAAGACATGGAAATAAAAAATCTAAGATCAGAGGACAATCAACTAAAGAATGAATTAAGATTTGAAAAAGGAACTTAATGAAAGGATGAACAAGCCCAAAGAAGCTATGAAATATTTTGAAGAACTGTTGAGATCACCAAGAAGATCTAGTGACATATCTAGGCTAGGACATGATGAACACCTATCATCCACTAAAGAAGGAGAATCATCAAAGAATGGAGAATAGAGGAATGCAAAGAACAACAAACCTACATGCCGTCATTGTGGAAAGCTAGGACACACAACAAACATTTGTAGAAGCAAGAATGGTAAGTCCAATCCTAAACACAAATTCACTGGAAATTATTTTAACTATAAGAAGCATGGACATTGGGCACATGAATGAAGGTCAAAGGTTAGTAATGCACCTACTGCACCTAGATTTCAAGGACATTGTTACAACTGTCAAAAATATGGTTATAGAGAACAAGAATGCAGATCCAATGCTAAACCGAAGTGGACATCCAATAATTAGAGTAATGCACCTAGGAAAGGTAACACATTCAATTGGGATTATAATACATGGTATAGTTCTCATTATTGTGGAGAATATGGTCATATTGGAGAAAACTGTGTAAAGACACATTTTAGAGGTAAATCCAAAAGTTGGATGAGTGGAAGTCTGGTCTGTTATAAATGCCACAAGATTGGTCACATAAAAAGAGACTGCAGAGAACATGCACCAAGTAATGAAAAATTCAAAAATGAATACTGTTGAACAGATAATGAACCAGATGAATAAGACATGGAGAAAGAAAGAGGAAGCAAGTAGTAGTGGATCTAGTGAACCTGAGGTCACCCAATCCAATGGACCAGGTGACCACACTACTATCTAAGAAAAAGTATGTAAGGAACTTAATTTTCAAATGTTATAATTTACACCAGTTCCTGAATCTAGATGTGTTAAAGTCCATATCTACATGAATTAAGATGCATTAGGACATATTTGAGAAAAGAGTCAAATTGCATAATTGATGTCGAGCATTAGTATTTATGTCTATAGTTACTGAGTCACTTAGTATGTGCCAAGCTCTTGTAATATCCAAGAAGTTATATCTACTGAGCTGAAATGAAAATGTTAGTACTGACCGAGTTGTGGTTTCAACTGAGTAAGAGCATGTTGTAAGAGAGTTGTCATGTGAAGGCCAAGACAACTATTTTTTACCTACAAAATGTAGGCAACATTCAATGAAGACCTAATTCGACCGTTTGAGTCTATAAAGTGAAATATTATCATTCATTCTCATTTCACCCAATGATTTGAGAATTTGTAGAGTGATTTAAAGGTGATTGAGAAGAGAGATTTGTGCTAAGTCAAGTTTGTGAAGATTCTTTCATCGTGCCATCGATAAACATTGTGAAGGACTATTGAAACAAGGTATTACCGAGCTACTCAAATTTATCTTTAGAACCCTAAATTGGAGAAATTGCATCCAATTCATCTACAATAGTAAGGAATAAAGGGAATGAAGTTCTAAATGTCCAATTAGTAAGGAGTGATGTGTGTAAAACATCCAAATTCCAAGCTGTTCCAGAAAGCGTGGTGAAGGGAGATCTCTCGGGAGCCCTTTCATCGATTCCATTGAAAGTATTGATGATACATGATGTTCACACATGCTACATGTGCAAGATTGGAGAGATTGGTAATTATGAGTTGAGGGAAGCTTATAATAGGTTATCTGATAACAGAGTGTTGAAGGAAGAGCATCAACATGTTGATGAGAAAGGGTTAGTGCGTGCCCTAGATTTTCCTCGCAACTTCAAAATGGAATTGATTAAGATCATTTTTAGAAGAGTACACAACATGCAATTGTAGTTAGAGAATGGGCCAGTGAAGATCACCAAAGAAATGGTTCATTGAGTCACCAGTTATCATATTATTATTAGGAAGAAGACAATGAGGTGCCAAAGAAAAGAAATAATCCATGCTAACACACTGGTAATATGGAAAAAAAGAGGAATGAAAATTTATACAATCACAGATCCAGAGGTAGATTTTGCAGCAAGGGTTATAGCTCAGAAGTTTTATTAGTCAAGTAGGTTGGATAGTGTTCCCTACATTGGAATAGATCAGGTGTGAAAAATGGTGAAAAAATATCATACTTATGATCTTGCCGAGCTACAGTTGAATCAACTTTCTGAGAACCTAAAATCAATCAGGAAGGCTAAAAACACAATGTGTAAGCTCGGTTCCCTGATAGTTTGTCTATTCTTGTATGTAAAAAATAGTTTTCCTACTATAGGAGATGTAGTATGGAGTCATGACTAACCTGTGATTCAACAAGTTATGAGTTCATTCAATAGTTAGGTGATAATATTGATAGTGTGATGGAGAGTTACTTTGTTGAATTTAAGAAGAAGATGAGGAAGAGAAGTATAATTCCTATATCTCTAGTAGAAAAACACTAAAATGATATATGTTTTCTAATGGATACCAACAACACCTATGTTCAAGTTTTTATGCCTAGGGTAGCATGGCTAAGGCCATTTCCCTATGAGGTCAACATAGATGCGACATCAACAACAATAACTACTTTACTAACCGAAGAGATTGATAGAAAAGAAAAGCCATTTGGAAATTATGAAGAAGCTAAGTCCAAGATTACTATGGGGTTAAAGTATGTAACCCTAGAGAGGAAACAAAAGAAAATAATCAAGAATCTTGAGAAAATTCTAGGTGAAGGAGAAGAGGAGAATGCACCTCTTGCAATTACACAAGGTCAGGGTGAAGATCAGTCTAGTGAATCTAAAGGAAGTGAAGAGGAGGAAATAGATGTACACTCAAAATTTGCACTTTTCTAAGCCATTAATTCCAAGAGCATCCATGGATTGGAAACCTTGAAAAGCGACCTAGAGCTCCCTAGGAATGGAGTGCAAGGGTGTTTAGAGGGCTCTTAGCTAGAGCTATCAGGCATGTAACCTTGCTAGTAAACCATGCGATGGGAGATTCTAAGAGAAAAGGGGAAGAATGCCAATATCTTCAAGAATCATAATGAGAATGCAATGCAACTATGCTAGAATGAAAAATGAAACTAAGCTATGAAAATGAAAGTGTTACAAGCCATTACTAATTAAGCTATGTGAGCTAAGCTACAATGCATGAAAGGAAACTAGTTAAGAATGCTATGAAAAGACTAATCTACAATGCAAGTATGAAGACTAGAATGAGACTAGAATGCAAAAAGCTCTCCAAAGCTCCAATGTTACCAAGAAAACCTATAGCACAATATTAGCATAAAAAGTGGACCCTAGAATGAGAAAAGAGCTCTCCTTTTAAAGATGAATGGACCATGGAGATTTAGAGGCAAAATATTTGATCAAGGGTGGAGCTTGAAAGTGGGAGCAATCCTTGTGCAAAAGTCTCCTCCAATGAGAGTGAAGTGTTGAATTTTATGCCTCATGTGAGACAAAAGGCCTTTTCTTCTTATTTGTTAAATAGGAATAATGCTATATTTGTGCAACTTAGGATAAAAGGTATGTGGGGGATTTTTATTTAATAAAAGGGGAGGGAATTTATTTTAATTAAATAAAGACCTAGGATAAGATGGTTAATCCATAGAATATGATCAAATAAATGATAGGACTAGGATTTGATCAAGAATAGGAAATTGATGATTTTAGTAAATAATGCCAGCAAAGGGGCTAATAGTATAGGTGACCATTTTTGGGTGATTACATTTGCCCCTCTTTGACTAATGTGTGATCGATCTAGGAACACATTTTGTCAAAGAAATAGATCAACCAAGAAGGCAATAGATAGAGATTTGACTCCAAAGAATGAAGTGCAGAGAGATAGAAAATCCTACATGGTAAGCCTGGTAGCGATAGTACTGAACACTTAGGAAAGAGATGGACAATATCAAAACTCTAGATGAGAACTAAAATGTCAAGCGCAATAGATTGATAGATAGATCAGAGAAAATGGAATGGTCAAGCATATGCTCTGGAGAATAGCTGATAGGATATGTCTGCCCCCTCGAGATTGAAATTGAAAGGAGGTAGAGGGAATGCATAAGCAAGAGCAACATGATTAAATCACTAGAAATCATAATCAAAGATGAAAGATAATAGAATAACCATCAAGCAGTGAAAATATGCTCCAGTTTGACTAGGTTTGATTGAGAAAGATATGGGATAAAGATAAAGTCCAAACCTCAGAGAGATGAAGTGAAGGGAATGAATAAAAGACTAGAAGGGTGAGAGAGATGGAGATGAAGAAATGAAGATGCCCCAGCGAAGATCGAAGGATCAGGCCTCAAATAGTTAGCCAACTGTGCGGAAGAAGAAGAAATTTTGAAATGCAATTTTGACCATCAAGATTAACTCAAATTTTGATTTCAATCCTGAAAATGGATCTAGGATGTCGACATTAGCCAGGGGTGCAGTTTTCATGAAATTATGAGATGTTGTGAAAATTAGGTAAAAAAGTCAAAATGCTATATAAGGGGTGAAAAGGTCATTTTCAAATTCATTTGTCTTATTTGAGATTTGAGAATTTTGAGAGATCTGAGAGAGATATGGCTTAGCAGCCAGTGATTCCCATCCACACACATTGATTCGAGTGCGGTCAGTTGCACAACCGGCCTCCTTAGTATGGTGCCCTAGTAAGTTTTCAAAAAAACTAGCCATTTGAGTGATTTTTTTGCATTTAAAACATGTTTTTTAATTTTTCAAATTATAATGGTGTGAAACATTGTGCGATACTTTTAAAGTATTGCACAGATGTTATATATTGTATTGTCTGATAGTTTGTAAGCCAAGAAAGTATCGTACAACCGTTCAGGAAAGCATCACATGATTCTGGATGAAATGTCATGTGATATGGTGCAAACTATCATACCAAGGAAAATTATCGCACCACTATGTAACAAAGTATCGTATGATACAATATCAACAAACAATGTTGCACCGGTATAATAAGAAGTATTGCATGCTTTTAATTTGAACAATATAACATGTGTAGAGATAATTTTTGTGTTTGATATTACTTGTACTGATTTTAGACATCCATCATGATATGTTCTGACATTTGGTTTGTAGGTTATGGCTTGGAGGAGGTTCTACTGGTGCTCATTATTAGAGCATCGAGAGTGGTTGGGCTACGCTGCATCCGAGATCTAGATGATCCAGGTTGAGTGGATCTGACCAGGATGGGGTTTGGGTACCTATTGGACATGCCCCATATATGAGAAAACCACAGGCTGCTAACATCATTGGTAGAGTGGTGGCACAACGAGCATAACACCTTCCATCTACCAATTGGAGAGGCCTTGATCACACTGGAGGATGTTTACAGGATCCTGCATGCACCCAGCCATGGAGATGTGGTGAGTATAATCATGTGTGTAGATGTTCATAAATGTAATGTTTCTGTATGATGAAAACTGACATGATTTTTTGTTGTCATAGGTATACTATGACTAGACTCCCATAGAGGGGAGGCAAGCCATGCAGGACCTTTTTTAGGATGTGGCCATCCTAGACAGACACCTTAGCTGGGACCACCTGATAGAGGAGTATGGTTAGGATTACCTTGTGGTGTGCATCGTGTGCTCGATAGTAGCACATGCTTTGATTACCGACAAGAGTTAGAGGGGGTTCCCACTAGGCTAGGGGAGATTGGTGGTAGACTTGGTGGCATGCGTGAGATGGATGGCGTGGGGCCTAGCCATCCTGGTAGACATGTATCATGAGCTGCATGAGATTGTATATAGAGATAGAAGATCCTGGGCATGCGGGGCCTTCCTAGTGTAGATATGGGCATGGGAGCACATAGCTGTTGTGCGACCATGAGTATAGCCTCGGCAGTGGAGGATCCCCTATATATATAGGTACACAAGATTCATCTCATAGCCTCATAGCGAAGACATTACTTATTATTGGAGAATATTAGATGAGTTGACAACATTTGAGTGGAGGCTGTACAGGCAGTGTGAGCAGTAGAACAACAAGGATTGAGAGCTCAGATACATGTTGTGTAGTCGACCACTACTAGGTCAACATGCAAAGATTGTTGAGCATTTTGTGATCACTCAGGTATGGAGGCAGTTCGACCATCAACAAAGGGTGGTAGTGGAGACCACCACATATGCTAGCATTAGGGAGGATGAGGGACTGAGGTGGCTATTGATGCTAGATTACCAACAAGTAGCACATGAGACAATAGGATTGCGGTAGGAGCCATGGGATTACCTACCCAATATAGCAGATGTAGGTGTAGATGCTACATATAGAGCAGAGTGCTAGAGACACCCATTTCCTAGGTTCACGGTCCCAGGCGCACAACTGCAAGTAGCAGGTAGGGATGGGGATGATGGGGGAGATGGAGGAGGGGGAGGAGGGAGGAGAGCAGTGATAGGGCAAGGGTCCCGATCAGGTGGCCGGAGATGGTCACGTAGATAGGTATCAGAGAATGAGGAGGGAGAGGGGGAGGAGGTGAGACCAGTTCACCAATGGGTGGATGTAGGGCAGGAGTAGCCTACGGATAGGGGAGGAGAGGATCTTCGTGCTAGGGTTCAGGCCTTAGAGGTTGAGGTACAGTAGCTGAGGACTACCATTTCCATTTGTGATCAGCAGCTGATGGATGTGTGAGCTGAGATAGCGTGGTAGGAGAGTGGCACGAGATGCTACTACAAACATCTAGAGGGAGGTAGCATGGGTGACATATTACCATGGTTTGTACATAGTAGTCGTGCCTGAGGGTCAAAGAGCACCACTCTACTCCGAGAGGGTAGGGAGATTGAACATGGTAGGTGACAGGATGAGACCACTGCCTCCACCACCAACTCCATTGCATGATGGGGAGAGTCAGTCCTAGGTCTAGGTTTTTGATGTACAGACATATCTTGAGACTTGATCTAGATTTTGGATCCCATATTGTACTTGTATCATGACTTATATATATGAGATGACTGGATTATGATATATTGTGTGTACTTGTCTCATTGTGATGGAACTTTTAGTATCATTGTCTTGTTATATTGCTCAAATATATGATATATGCATATAAATGCTCATGTATAGTTTCTCTCATGGATGTATGTTTAGTTCTCATGTTACAATATAGACTCATATTTCTAAAAAATGATCTTTATAGATATGATGATAAGATTAACCCCTTGTAATTACAGGAAAGGATGTGATATGAAAGACAAGAGGTGAAAGACATGATCAAGAAAAAGTGAAAGGCGAGCACAGTTGACTAACAAGTTCATGAAAGATGAAAGGAGAGCTCTCTCTATATGCAAGATGCAAAACTAAGCTATCATGAACCTAAGAATGCAAGCTACTATGAAAAGTGGTTTACTTGCAAGGTTACAAGATCATACAATATGCACTAGTATAACTATGGGTATATGAATATGATCTATATCAGATAGGTATGTGGGAATCCCACCTAAGCATCAAAGACATATAGGTCAAGATGACTAGTGCAGTGAGGTTGCCTAAGTTTAGTATAGAAAGATTATGCTTGCATTGAGACACAAGAAAGTCAAGATGACTATAAGCATGCACTTGCAGAAAACAGTCAAGGATAATACATTGTAGATCCTCAGTGTCAAGTGGAACAAGCATAAATGCTCATGACAGTTAGGATCAACAAGATATACCCACAAGTAGAAAATAAATAAAACATGTCCTCATGCCCCTAGTCTTCTAGCTATGCATCATCGAAAACTATTAGGGAGAGAACACTCATCAAAAGAAATCATCATAGATAACACACAAAGAAAATAAAGTTAAGCAAGTCTTAGCGAGTCAAGTGTTTAAGTGCGTGTGTGTAGGTCATAGAGTGAAACTTTGAGTATCACATCTACCGGTGAGAAATATCATATCATCATAGACTGCAAGTAGGATATTTGATAAGTGTTTAGAAACACTTGATGCTAGGGAAGTGTTGAAAAATATAGTTGGAAAGTGTTGAGAAACACTATTTGAACCAAGTTGCCCAAGAAACCTTGATGCACAAAGAGACCCAAGATAAGCTAAAACAATGTATACCCCCTAGAATAACACAAGAGTCAATTCCAGGCTAGGAGAGACAAAGTGAGAAGTGGAGTGAATGAGCACCACACAAGACTAATAGACATAGGTGCAAGGGTCCCAAGTAGAGCCTGTTTCCAGGTTTTCACCACTTGGCAGATTTTTTAGGATTTTTTATTATTTTTTGTATTTTTGCTACAAAGGTGCCTATTTCTAGGTTTTCACCAAGGCACTTTTTCTATTTTTTTGAATATTTTGATTTTTTTGGTGAGACATCAAAGTGCCTATTGCTAGGTTTTCACAAGGATGCTCTTTTTTCAGGACTTTATGTGCTTTTTAGGATTTTTTCAGCATCATATATGATTGTTTTTGAAATTTTTTCAGGGTCAATAATATATATACAAAGAGCTCAAGAACCTTAGGCATAGAACTTCTTTAGATGTAGAACATTAATAGGTTCGGCAAGATCTTCTCCCTCAGGTATAGATAACTGATAGGCCTCAGACCCAAATGTTGCCGTGATGATGTAAGGCCCTAACCAATTCGGCTCGAACTTGCCTTTCTGCTCTTTGTTCTGCTGATTCTTAGGATTTTACCTTAGGACTAATTCACCCACTTGGAACTCTCTAGGATGAACCTTCTTATTAAATGCAACAAACATTCTCTTCTGATAAGTGCACATGTGATCAAAGGTAGCCTTATGATGTTCCTCCAAAGTAGTAAGCTCATGAACTCTCATGGCCCTATGGTCTTCGTCGGTAATCAAACCATGTAGAGAGACTCTTAGTGATGGTATTTCAACCTCTAATGGAAAGATAGCCTCAGAACCATAGACCAAGGAAAAAGGTGTGGCACCTGTAGGAGTGCAAATATAAGTTTTGTAAGCCCATAGATCAGGATTGATCTACAGATGCCAATCCTTGCCTGATTTGTGCACTGTCCTATGAAGAATTTTTAGCAATGTTTTATTTGAGGCCTCAGCTTGGCTATTCACTTGAGGGTAGTAAATAGAAGACTGATGTTGTTTAATTCTAAATTTTTTGTATAATTGTTTCAGGTCTTTATTCTTGAACTGGCCACCATTATCCGTGACTATGGAAGAAGGAATACCATAGAGGAAAATGATATGATTCAAGATAAACAAGGAAACATGTTTTCCCATAGTTGTAGACAGTGGGATGACTTCAACCCATTTGGTAAAATATTCAGTAGCTATAATAATGAACTTATGCCCACTTGAAGAACTAGGATGAATCTTTCCTACCAAGTCAAAGGCCCATTGCTGAAATGGCCAGTATGTAACAAAGGGAATAAGCTCACGTCCAGGAGCATGAATGAGATTCCTATGTAGTTGACATTTCTTGCAGGACTTGGCATATTGAATAGCATCAGCTTGTATAGTAGGCCAATAGTAACCAGCCCTAAATAATTTTTGAGCTAACGCAATTCCATTAGAGTGTGAACCACATATGCCATCGTGGACTTCAACTAGCACTTTTTCTGACTCTTCTATTTCTAGACACCTAAGGAGAGTTCTATCTAAACTCTTCCTATACAAGTCACCAGAGATGAAGGTAAAATGTGAGGCATTGTGGATGAGTTGACACTTCTCATTACATGTTAGATTTTTAGGAATAATCTGGTCTTAGAGATAGGAAAATATAGTAGCATAGCAGGATGAGTCATGACCAACCATAGTGTAAATGACATGATCATCAGGGGAATCATAGGTGGGATAATGCAACTCTTCCACTAGGAACTCAAAGCGTGACTCATGTTCTTCCAATTGTAGAATAGATGCCAAAGTAGCCATGGCATCAATAGCCTTGTTCTTAGCTCTAGGAATTTGTTGGAATGTAACAGATGTGAAATAATTCCCGAGTGAGTCTATCATCTTCTTGTAGGGAATCAACTTGTCATCTTTTGTCTGGTAATCCTCATTTACTTGGTTTATGACAAGTTGTGAATCTCCAAAGATATGCAATTTTGTAATCCTCCATTCTAGGGCAAGCTTAACACCATTGAGAAGGGCTTCATATTTAGCTATATTATTGGTGCATGGAAAGAGAAACTTATATGATTTAGGAATCATGTATCCATGAGGTGTAACAAATAAGATTCTAGCACCAGCCCCATTCTGTGTATGAGAACCATTAAAGAATATTTTCCATGTACGCCCTGTGACATTCATGATCGAAGCATCTGGGAAGTCCATCTAAAGAGGAGCATCATTAGTCATGAGAAATTTGGTCAATTGATCCACAATTTCTTGTCCTTTAATTGCTTTCCTTTCAACATACTGAATGTCAAATTTTGAAAGAATCAACATCCATTTAGCAAGTTGTCCGGTAAGTGTAGCTTTACTCAAGAGGTACTTTAAAGGATCAATTTTGGCGATCAACTATGTAGTATGTGTGAGCATGTAATGTCTGAGTTTTTGGGACACAAACACTACTGCTAGACAAGATTTTTTGATGCTAGTATAATTGAGCTCATAAGCAACCAAGGTGCGACTGATGTAATAGATAGCTCGTTCTTTACCCATATCATCTTGCTGTGCAAGGAGAGCTCCTAGAGAATTTGTTGTAGCAGATATGTAGAGTATCAAAGGTTTCCCTTGGATAGGCAGAATAAGAATAGGAGGTTTTGCTAGGTAATCCTTGATTTGGTCCAAGTTCTTTTGACACTTCTCATTCCATATGCAAGTAGCTCCTTTATGCAAATTCTTATTGAAGGTTTGAGCTCTATCAACTAATTGAGAAATGAACCACCTAATAGATTGGAGATGGACTTGGAGACCCCTTAATTGTTTTATGTTGCGAGAAGGTGGCATCTCCATGATAGCTTGCACCTTTTCCGGGTCTACCTCTATTCCTTTTGTTGATATGATATAGCCCAGGAGCTTCCCAGAAGTGACACCAAGAGCACATTTCTTAGGATTCAATCTAATTTGAAATCATTCCATGCGGTACAATATCAAACTTAAATCGGATAAATGAGTGCTTCTTAGTTATGATTTAGCAAGTGTGTCTTCAACATAGTCTTCCATGTTCTTATGTATCATATCATGGAATATGGTAGTCATAGCTCTCTAATAGGTTGCACCAGCATTTTTAAGACCAAATGGCATGACATTCCAATAGAAGGTACCCCATGCACATGTGAAAGCTATCTTCTCTTGGTCTTCAGGAGTGATTTTGATCTGATTATATCCGCAGAAGCCATCCATGAGGGAATACATTTGATAGCCCGCTATCATGTCCACTATCATGTCAATGTTTGGAAGTGGAAAATCATCCTTAGGGCATGCCTTATTTAGATCTCTGAAGTCAGTGCATACACAAATGGACTTATTGTGTTTGGAAAAAGGCACAATATTGGAAATCCACTCAGTGTAGTCAATAGCTCTGATGAAGTTAGCTTTCAAAAGCTTCTCAAGTTCAGCCATAACCAACAATGCCACATGAGGATGCATCTTTCAGAGTTTTTTTTTGATAGGTTTTACCTCTAGAGCGATAGAGAGGTGATGCATAATAAGCTTAGTGTCCAAACCAAGCACATTTGAATATGTCCATGTGAAGTTGATCTTTTTCTCCTGAAAAAATGCGGTGAATTGTTCTTTCTCCTTTGCTGAGAGGGACTAATCCACATGGATTATCTTAGGAGACTCCTCTATCCCCAAGTTAATTGGATGTGTAGGTTCTATCAGAACTAAAGATCTTTCCTGGAAGTAGCTGGGTAGATTACCAAGTACCTCATCCTTGGGTGCCTCAGAGAGGTTTTCACCCTTAGATACATCTTTATTTTTACTATTTTGAGGTTCGGACACCGCCACAATGTGGTTTTCACCATCCGACCATTTCTTTTTTATTTTTATTTTATGATTGAGGTACTTGATATCTGATTCTATCATATTTGTTGTTGGTTCACTAGTGGAAGAGGTGATAGGTTCAATGACATTGGGGTAACAAGTGATCTCATAGTCATTTTGGAAGGAAGGAAATGTAGGTCTTTGATCCTAGGAGGACCAATCTATGAGATTTGAGTAAATGAGAGGGAGAAAAGTGATGGGTTCAAGGGTATTGATGTGATAGGTATCATCTATGGTGACGAGAGAAGTCGGGCCTATAGGGTAAGCCCAAAAAGTATCAATATCTATATTTGGCATAGAAGGACCAGTGTGGCTCACTAAAGCAATATGCGGAATGAACTCGTTAGACCCTATGCGAGACCCATCAACTACATTGGGTTGGGCACTATAAGTATGAATCACATCAACTTCCATATCCACTATGGAAGATCCTTCTAAGAGAGTGTCCCATTTGTACTCATTTGAATATGTCGTTGAACTTCTACTGGGATGTTTTCACCAAGAAGGTTTAGGATGCCTAATTGTAGAAGCACCCATGTCATTATTTGTGAGATCTGCTCTTTCTAGTAGCCACATAATATTTCTATGTTGTCTAGCTCTAGGGTCAAATTCATTAGGTACATCGTCTCTAGATGTAGAAGCTTTAGTTGTGTCATCATTAGGTATGCCTTCTTCTCCCCAAAGGAGTGAAGTAGAAGGAAGGGTGTCTCCCATTTGAGCCATAGTGTATAGTAGTGATTCATCCATATTAGTATTTGAGTCACTAATCATGGGAGCATTTCTGGAACATTCAGGGGGATCATCATCTTCGACACCATATCCTAGACCTGTGGTATCCTTAAAGTGTCAACCATTGGTATGACTCAAAGGTTCAACTAGAGCATTTCTGTTATTACTTAAAGGTCCTTGACCTTGATAGCCCATTTTCTAAAAAAATGTGTAGCCTTTACCATAGCGTCTAGGGGAGATGGGAGTAGCAACTATCGTACTATCTTCTTCCTCTTTATAGATCCAATCCCTAACAACTTGTTCTTCTTTTTCTGCTTATAAGGGTATGAATGAGTGGACAAAGGTACCAAAAATCATCATGGTGGAAGCGGAAGGCTTCACCTTGTCTGAAGGTCTACCATATGTCTTAGGACAAGTAGGCATAGCAGCAATAGAATCCAACATGTATTCACCCCTACCAATACTCATCATTTTTAATTTTTTCTCAGTAGCAATAAGGGACACACTAGGATCATGAGAAGGTTTATTGTGTAGGACAAATGTTTCAGTAGCAGTGAGAGTATTAATAGCATTAGCATTGTCCCCAGGAATCACAATCTCAGCTCCATTGTATGGGAATTTGACACATTGATGGTAGGTGGAAGGAACAAATTTCATGTCATGGATCCAAGGACGACCCAAAATAATGTTTTATGTGAGTGGGATGTCTAATACTTGAAACACAATATCTTTCACAACTGGACCCACTTGGATAGGAAGCATAATAAGACCCTTTGAAGACCTCTCCACTTCATCATATGCTTTGATAGTGATCTTTTCCCTAGGATCTACAACAAATTCAAATAGTCCCAATTGTTGCACAACATGAAAAGAAATAATATTCAACCCTGCACCATTGTGTATTAGGACTCGGCAGACTCAAGTATGGTAGACTTGGACCTCAATATGTAAAGCAAGATTATGTGGGTGACTAAGGGATGTGTCATCTTCTGTAGAGAATGAGAGATAGTGAGGAGATGAGATATGGTTGACCATAGCCTGGAACTTATCTAGGTCAATGTTATTAGGGACATTCACCCTGTGTAGAGCCTTTTCAAGGATCTCTTTGTGCAAAGGGGATAGCTCAAGCAACTCAAAAATGGATATTTGGGCCAGAGTTCATTTTAACTGGTGAACAAGGTCATAACTAGATATGGTTGGAGGAGCTGATTGTTTAGAAGAAGAGGCTTGTTTGGGATCATGGACAATTTTAAGGACAACTTTGGCTTCCCCCCTAGTAATAGTGTTTAGTGTCTCACTTCAGGAAGAGGAACCGTCAAGTGTTTGCAAGACCAGCTTAGGTGCATCATGATTGGCATCACTATTACCTTGATATCTCATCATAAAAACACTCTCAACGGGCTCTACCATGTTGATCACAGGGGCATTGTGAGTATATGTATAATTGATCTTGGCATCATGATTTTTCTTATTTTCTTGAGAGGACTCCCCCTTTTCATACTTAGGTAGAGGGGTTTTGAAGGCCTTGTGATCAAAATTCTTAACCAAGCCATCTATGAGAACTGTGCCTCCATCAATAAGATCTTGAATAACATCTTTGAGCTTGAAACAATTATTCGTGTTGTGTCCCTTATTTCTATGGTAATTGCAAAAATGGTCCTCTCTCCACCAATCAGGCTTAACTGGTGGTTTGAAGGGATGCGAATTGTCAGGAAGCGTAAGATACTTGTTGGCAACCAAGGTCTTAAGAATCACATCATAAGGTTTAGCCAACTTGGTGTAGACTCATCGTTGATATGTCTTCTTGGGTTTGTCCACATATTGAGTTTTAGGTGCACCTTGAGTATTGGTAGCCTCTTGTTGTTTAGCTGCGTAGATAGCATTGGAGAGGTGGAAAGTGGGTTCTTTAGCTTTAGGAACATCCACAACCCCATCATTGACAACATACTTGTTTTTGTTCCAAGGTTTGTTTCTGTCCTTTCTATTACCTCTGGTATCCTTGTTAATGACAATATCCCCTTTCCTTATGGCAACATCCTCAATACAGTATGCACTTTCAACCATGTTGTTGAAAGAGGAAAATAGTTGTTTCCTTAGATCATAATATAATTCAGACACAAGAGTGTTGACAAAGATGTCGATATTTTCCCTTTTAGGTAGTTGACGAGGATATCTAGAATATAATGACCTCCAATGTTGCAAGTAGGTAGCGAATGGTTCACCTTGATTTTGCTTGAGAGAAATTAGATCTATCATGGTAATGGGCTGCTGAATGTTGTATGAATAATGTTGAGTGAAATGTCTAGCCAACTCATCAAAGGTCTTGAGAGGAGGTGTCAATTTTGCAAACCATTCTAGAGCTTGTCCTCTTAAACTCCTAGGGAACAACCATAGTAGAAATGTGTCTTCGTGAAGGAAGTCCATGCTAGGAGCATAAAAATGATGCACATGGTCATGGGGATCACCATTTCCATCATACTTATTGTATTTGGGAACCTTAATATCCCTAGGAAATAGGACCATGTATAGACTCCTATCAAAGGGAAGAGCACAAATAGATTCTACAAAAGAGACCTTCAGAGGTTCCTTTTCTATTGCAAGTCGAGCAAGATGTTGGTTCATTCATTCCAGTTCCTCTCTAAGGATTTCCAATTCAATTAGAACTCTTTCTTGAATGATTTGGTGGACATCATAATTGAGAGGGAGCTTGTATCCTCTAGAAGTCATGTATTGAAAGTATTGATCTCCATTATGCTCTAAAAGTTATGCATCAAACATTGGGAAGCTTCATCTTGTTCAAACCTCATAATTTCTTCACTAGAAACGTCGTCATTTCCCTCTTCCTCATGATGAGAGGGAGGAGGTCTAGGAGGTGAAGAAGGTGCTGCAAAAGTCCATCTTGGAGGGGACCTAGGTGGCATATTGTTACAATGATTACCACCAATACCAAAAAGAGGTCTATTTTCATAACAACTAGTCTCAACCTGGTCATGAGACAGTCCTCTTGAAGTCATGTACCTAGTAGCATCCATTAAGCTTTTATTATACTCTTTATCTAGGCATGCTTGGTTGTCTCTATGCTCAAAGTGTTCTTGCAAATGTCAATATTTCTCTTATTCCATCATGGTAAGTGAGACACTATCTGTGCTTTTGGGGGCCTTGAATGCAGAAAAAGGGAAGCCTCCTTTATACCACAGGGTGGCATTGGAATCCTCAGACTTGTCTGGGCTATAATCGTTGTCACTAAATGATGCTCGTGAGTGTCTTGTAGGAGAGGGTAACTATGTATAGTTGAATGGAGGGTGACTCCCTTGCTCAAACTAAAATCGAGTTGTAATCGGCATGAAAAAGAAATGTTGTTTGACTAATAGAATGAGGCAAAGTTTCTTAGATTTTGAGATAAGAAAAACTAATAAAGATCACTTGTCGAGATAGAACAATAGAGATGGCTTGTTAAAGGTGCTCAAGAACTTACAGAAGTCAATTGACTCAAGCTGAGATATGAGCAAGCAGCTTGATTAGAAAGTAGCTAGAGAGGTAACCATAGTGTGACAAAAGATCTAAAGTAGCATTTGATAGGCTCAAACCCAATAGTTTCAACTCATCTTTCTCAGTCTAGAACAAACTCAAACATGAAAATAACAGACCAGATTCTGGTAAGAATAGGAAAGGACACTCTGAGACAAACTAAGGTTTAAATTTGACAACTCTAGATTGTAGATAGCAGTAAAAAAAAAAAATGACTCTATGCGATAGTTCACAAGATAGAAGGATGATACAATTTAGCCAAATGACATTTCGCACAAAGCAGTGCAATAGTAACCAGGTAGTTGATGTGACAAAATGTATAACTTTCATATGATACAAGTTCAGTAATGAAGTATCACATGATAATACTCAATAAAGTGATGTGATGATTATTCAGTATCGCACGATGTTTGACCAGTGAATGTGTAAAACCTAGTTTTGAAGGTAATTCAATCAAAGTTGTAATTTGATAAGTTCAATTTCTTAGTTCAGAATGCAGTAACAATAGAAAATAGATAGGTTTACAAATAGTGAGGGATTAAATGTGTCATAAAACACTTGAACAAGGGAAAAAGCAACCTTGTCAAGACATGTACTTGGGATATCAAAATAGAAAATCCTATGAACACTACCATGATGTTTGATGTTTAAGAACATTTATATGGGTAGATCATAGTGAAGACAATTCAAGCACTTGCTAGCTTAGAAGGACAAAGGCTCAATACTCAACAACTTAGCCCACACTTGATGTCCCATTGCCTCACACAAAGTGGTTGCCCATAATAGATATTAGCTTTTTCATGGAAATGTCAATGACACAACCAAAGGAACATAGATGGTAAGTGTAAAATCTTGGGTGATCCGGGTTAGTCCACTAGGATTGATCCTTGCACCAAGATGTTGAGTGGAAAAATCAGGTAGCTTCTATCTAAGGTTCATAATAAGGGCTTCTATTTGCAATACCCCTCTTGCTCCCCGAAGGGACTCCTTACCTTGTAGCAAGTAACGATCCTCACAGCCACAAGAGTACCTTAAGCATTCTTGCTTAGCATTTTTCTCATGGTCACAATCCCACAAGTACTCACACTAAGTGAAGACAAGTATTACATCTACCAAGGTTTTGTGTCCTTGATAGCCTCGAGTTTATAGTGGGTCAGAATAGCTGGGTATTAGCTTGTCCCCACTTGGGTTGTTCCTCTTGATTTCTCAAGAGCAGGCCTGCTAAAGGATTCTAAACAAAACAAGAAGTGGATCAACCTTTGAGGGTCAAGATTTTTGGTTCACCACAAGGATGAAGAGCATACTCTCCTATCTCAAAAGCCTTTCCCAAACACACCAAGCAATGTTTAATTAACCCTCTTGCTTTCAAAATATAGAGGTGGGTCAAGATTTTTGGTTCACCACAAGGATGAAGAGCATATTCTCCTACCACCAAAAGACTCCTATGACAAGATATTAAGTGCCTAAGAAAACAAACTAGTATAATGCCGCACTTAAAAATGAAAGAACAAGCACTTGGTTGTTTTTATGCTTTGGGAAGCCCTGTAAGATAGATTAGTAGCCCTTATGCATTTGAAGCTTTGACATGTGTTCTTTTAGAAATTTATGCAAGAAACTTAGGGCACACCTACAAGGACAACAAGTTAGGCCCACAAAGGTTAGCAAAACCAAATAAAATTTGCAAATGAATCTCTGTCCTAACACAGTGAATCAAAAACCAAAAAATAGAAAACCTAAATATTGCAAAGAAGAAATGAAAACAATCACTTCTAGGTCTAGGAAGGAGTTTCTATTGGTAGAGACTCACATGATACTTCTCAGTATAGGAGTGCAATACTTTTGTTCCAGGCGATACTTCACACGACACCAAATGACAGTGTTGTAAAGCCAGACGATAAAGTTCTGTATGAGCATATGATACTTTTGACTGGAAAAGTATCACACGGCTATGTAAGAAATTGTCATATGAAACTAGAAAGATGTCATATGATACTTTGTCAGAAAATTCAAAAATATAGCAAAAACAACAAGATAAAAGTGACAAAAAAATAGTGAAAATGCAAGGAAAGAAAGGCAAAACAGAGCTGTCCTGCCCCATGGTGGGCACCAAAAATGTACACTCAAAATGTGCACTTCTCTAAGACATTAATTCCAAGAGCATCCATGGATTGGAAACCTTGAAAAGCAGCCTAGAGCTCCCTAGGCATGGAGTGCAAGGGTGTTTAGAGGGCTCTCAGCTAGAGCTATCAGTTATGTAACCTTGCTAGTAAACCATGCGATGGGAGATTTGAAGAGACAATGGCAAGAATGCCAATATCTTCAAGAATCGTAATGAGAATGCAATGCAACTATGCTAGAATGAAAACTGCAACTACGCTATGGAAATGAAAGTGTTACAAGCCATTACTAATTAAGCTATGTGAGCTAAGCTACAATGCATGAAAGGAAACTAGTTAAGAATGCTATGAAAAGACTAATCTACAATGCAAGTATGAAGACTAGAATGAGACTAGAATGAAAAAAGCTCTCTAAAGCTCCAATGTCACTAAAAAAACCTGCAGCACAACATTAGCATAAAAAGTGGATCCTAGAATGAGAAAAGAGCTCTCCTTTTAAAGATGAATGGACCATGGAGATTAAGAGACAAAAGATTTGATTAAGGGCGGAGCTTGAAAGTGGGAGAAATCGTTGTGCACAAGTCTCCTCCAATGAGAGTGAAGTGTTGAATTTTATGCCTCATGTGAGACAAAAAGGCCTTTTCTTCTTATTTGTTAAATAGGAATAATGCTTTATTTGTGCAACTTAGGATAAAAGGTATGTGGGGGCTTTTTATTTAGTAAAAGGGGAGGGAATTTATTTTAATTAAATAAAGACCTAGGATAAGATGGTTAATCCATAGAATATGATCGAATAAATGATAGGACTAGGATTTGATCAAGAATAAGCAATTGATGATTTTAGCAAATAATGCTAGCAAAGGGGCTAATAGTCTAGGTGACCATTTTTGGGTGATTACAGTAGAAACTCAAAAGAAGGGCAAGGAGGTATTGGTTCTCGAGCCCAATAAAAGGAAGATACAGAAACAAAAACCTACCTCTCCTGCAACATTAAGACTAAGAACTGTGTGTGTGAATTTTGTACCTAGCTATAGACATAACACTTCAGTAAAACATTAAAGGTTACTAGAAATCAAAATTGTGTAGTGAAATGGAAACTAATCTAACTAGGTGATTTACTGCCTTCTAGTAGGTGTGAGTATGATATTCTCAGATTGGACCGAGATCAATGACCTTGAGGACACCTAAACAAAGGACTTGAATGCAGAATCTAGATATGAGATGAATGCAAATTAATCTATATTTTTGTTTTTTCTATGCAATAAGATGAAAATAAAATTGATATGAATCTATTCTATATGAGAAACTGATATGACATGCAATTAATCTAATAATGATATGCTAAATGATATGAATGCTCAAAAAAAATGAAAATCTCACATCAGCTTTGATTTGCAAAGATTGATTCTTTGATCACCAATTCGCCAGCGTGAGGATGCAATTCATGGATGGGTCCAAATGAAGAGCTAAGGCCTTAATTTATAGAAATCCAGGACTTTGGAGGTGCATGGAAAAAGCCATAAATCACTCTTGATAAACTTAGGTTGATTTTTAAGTTATCAAGAATTTAGAGATAGATTAACCCACAAAATCATGCAAATCAGCTTTTTAATTTAAATCAGAAGTTGAGATCAGCTTTCAACTCAAAAGAGAGTTGAGTTTATTTTTAAAACAACTTGAATTGATTTTCTGATTTAAAGTTTCATTGCTTTTTGGATGTGCATAATTAATTATGAATTAATTAAATAAATAAAGTGATTTATCCGCAACTTAACTGATTTTAAAAATAAAACAATTGATTTATGGGTTAATCAATTATTAAATCAAACTTTTATTCAAAAACTATATTACTAAATTTGACAATTGACTTTAATTAATTAAATAAGAATTTAATCAATTAGTCAAGAGAATTTAGATTTAATGTTAAAATTAAATAATATAATTAGGAATAAATATAATTAAATATAATTAAATAATTATGTGGCAGTATTAAATCTAATTAATTAAATATTCAGAATATTCAATTAATCAAACTTTAGGATAAATAAGATTTATCGCCAAATAATCATTAAATTAAAGATAATTAGGATAAATAGGAATAAGGAATATTCCCCGATGCAGAATTTAGGATAATCAATTAAGATTCGCTAATGTGCTGATGTGCTTTAGGTTAGGACTTTGATGTCGATTTTGTTCGATGTGTCGATATAAGAGGTTAATGAACCTATAGCCCATTTTTGGGGTATTACATTTTGCCCCTCTTTGAATTACTATGCGAAACACAGTGGTTCAAAGACAATTTGTGTTTGATGTTGAAATTGATGTTTGAAATTGAAATTGATATGAAACAAAAATTGTGATATGAGATAGAAACTGATTGAAAGATTCAAAGATATTAGGTCCTGAATGACCAAAGATAATGTTAACTATAACAACAATGAACTGATGATTATGAAGAAGTGTCAAAACGCTTGATTCTGAACCTTATGATTGCGAAGAAGTGAGTGACCGATTCCAGACCCGATTGTTGATAAGAATCACATTGGTATCACATCTGAACCCTTCAGTTATGAAGAACCAAGGAAATAACACTAATGAACCGATGGTTACGAAAAACTAATACAGTTTACAAGATTAAGAGAATACCAAATTGATATGGATCTTGATGAATTTGATATGTCCCAAGTGATGATTGATTTTCCCCAAGCGATGAGGTCTTTTTGATGAATCAACAACTAGACGTGGTTTTTGTCTTTATTACTGAGGAAAGATTTGATTTCAAATTTAGATTATAGACTTTGAATGATGTGCAATACCATGCCCCCTTCGGGATGAAAATTGAAATCTGACAAGAAAAGTCAGCGTTGTAGTTTTAGAAGCATGTTAATTGATTTGAGAAGTGGTTAAACATGTTCGAGAACACATTCTACATCATTTAGAGGTCCAAAAGACCAAGTTTGACTAGGTGAAACCATGAGTTGACCATAGTTGACCAAGTTGAATGTCGATAGTTTGATGTAAGATAATCAGTTAAGTTGAATATTGGATTTCTTTGATGATTGAAGGTTGATTATGCAAGTAGTGAATAATATAAACGATCTCAGATTTCAATTTTGATCCTGAAAAAGGATTCTACTTGTTGTTTCATTGGAGGAACCTTCATGTAAGATTCAGCTCTTATGATATGTTTTTAGCATTTTTGAAGAATCATTTAAGCATTTAAGTTTATGTAGCCATTTGTGAGATCATGCAAACATGCAAAATGCAAAGAAACATGTAAAATATAATGCAACCTAAGACCTAGAACCTAGTAACTAATCATGTGTCGGTTGATTTCATCATTGAATTTTTAGGTAATCAGATAAATCAATATAATGCCCACTAGTTATGAAACCATAGACATATGAATATTGATTTGTATGTGTAGGAATCAATACAACACCCACTGGTTAGGCAACCATGGACATATGAATATTGATTTTATTTCAGAATGTCAGATTAGATATAAGCACCAAGGCACAAACACTAGGATGACCTGAATATCATGTCCATTTTAATATTGCAATTTGTATAAGTATCATAACATCAACGTCATGATGACCAGAATATGCCTTGCGTGAAAACACATCAAATAGTCAAGAGATCATTCTAAATCCAGTGTGAATTACCCATAGTGACCCTTTATCATTCACATCCTTAGGAAAGATCGTGTTTCATAGTAGGAGAAAGAACTCACTCAAAAAGACAATAGTTAGATCAATGGTCAAGGTACACATGGCCATCCAATTCAAGATAGAGGCTCTTACAGACAGACACCATTTCAATCCAGAATTTCCAAAGTTGTTATATTTTCACATACAAGAAGAAAACAAAGAAAAAATTATGCCCCAGTCATCACTCTCTAAATCTTGTAAAGGACATCATCGAAGAGCTCATGGAAAAAAAATGCAAAAATGTCAATGTGAATCAGTAAGCATACAAGGAGATAAAAGCATGTGAAAAGCATAGATTGTTTTCAGTTTGTGTTTGATGTTTGATTGTATTTTTGTAGATGCAAAATCCTTTCTGGAGACGAGACAGATTGACTAACTCAAATGAAGCTTCAAAGGACTCTAACTAGAGATGACACAACTAAAGTATACTAGAGGCCATAGGATATGACATTGATTTCCCCTAAGTGTTAAGCATTGATAGGATACGGATGCTTGAGCTAATTGGTGTATAGACTGACTTATTGAAAATAGGAATGCAGAAACAAACCAAGAAATATGTACAAACTAAAGCAAGACTGAAAGCTAGGAAAGACCAAGATTGCGCTAATAGATGGAGCATTTTGAAACAAGTGGCACCCGTTTGCCAAGTTTTCACCATCTTGGCAGAGATTCTATTTTTGCTACCAAGGTGCCTGTTTCTAGGTTTTCACCAAGGCACTTTTTTTTTTTCTCATTTTTTTGTATTTTTCATTTTTCCAAATTTTTTTGTACTTTTGATATTTTTTACTTTTTTTGTGAATCGTCAAGGCACCTATTGCTAGGTTTTCACCAAGATGTTCATTTTTTTAGGACTTTTTCTGGTTTTTATAATTTTTTCAGGACATTTTACCATAGACTGAATACCTTAGGCGTAGAATTTCTTCAGATGGAGAATGTTGATTGGTTCTCAGAGCTATTCTCCTTTATTCATTAAGAGTTGATAGGCACCAGAGCCAAAAGAAGTAGTGATAACAAAGGGACCCAACCAGTTGGGTTCAAACTTCTCCTTGTGCTCTCTATGTGATTGATTTTTAGGATTCTCTCTCAAGACTAGATCGCCAACCTGAAATTCTCTGTGTTTGACTTTCTTGTTGTAGCCTCTAGACATTCTCTTCTGATATACTCTGAGATGATCATATGCTGCTTGTCTGTGCTCATCTAGTAGTTCAAGTTCTTGCAATCTAGACACTCTGTAGTCATCATCAGTCACTAGACCATGCATTCTAATTCTTAGTGATGGGATTTCAACCTCAATAGGTAGTAATGCTTCAGACCCATAAACTAAAGTGAAAGGTGTAGCCCCAGTGGGTGTTCTGATACTTGTTCTGTAGGCCCAAAGAGCTAGATTGATCATGAGATGCTAGTCTCTTCCTATCTTATTAACTGTATGATGCAATATTTTTAATAGATTCTTGTTAGAAGCCTCTGCTTTTCCATTCCCTTGAGGATAGTAGATAGATGACCAATGTTGTATAATCTTAAATTTGGCACATAAATCATCTAGATCTTTGTTCTTGAATTGTCAACCATTATCTATGATTACGGAATGAGGTATCCTATATCTGCATATGATATAGTTCAAGATGAACATAGATATTTATTTTCTAGTTGCTTGAGTCAAAGGGACTACTTCTACCCATTTTGTAAAATAATCTATAGCTATGATTATATGGGTATGTCCATTAGAAGAATGAGGATGTATAGATCCTATAAGATCAAATGTCCATTGGTGAAAAGGCCATTATGTAGTAAAGGGAATTAGATCTCTCCCTGGAGCATGAATTAAGTTGCCATGCACTTGGCACTTTTGACAGTTCTTAGCAAACTTGATGGACTCTTTCTCCATTTTAGGTCAATATTACCCAGCCCTAATAAGTTTTCAAGCTAGTGTTAAACCATTCAAGTGTGACCCACAAATACCATCATGGACTTCCTCTAATGCATGTTGAGACTCTTCTCATTCTAAACATCTAAGTAGCGTACCATCTAGACCTTGTTTGTAGAGATCGTGACCAATGATGACATGTCAGGAGGCATTACAGATAAGGTATCTCTTTTCATGGTGATTGAAGGTATCGGGAATGATTTGGTCTTGGAGATAGGAGAATAGGTTTTTGTATTAGGATGAATCATGACCAACAAAAGTGTAGATCATGCAGGTTTCAGGGGAATCATATGCAGGATAAGATAGTGCTTCCACCAAGAACTTGTAGTGTAGCTCATGTTCAGGCTTTTGTAATAGAGTAGATAGCATTGCCATTGCATCGACAGCCTTATTCTTTGTTCTAGGTATTTTCTCAAATGTGATAGATAGAAAATACTACTTTAGATCATCTACCATTCTTTTGTATGGAATGAGCTTTTCATCCTATGTTTGGTATACATCATTGACTTGATGTATTACAAGTTGTGAGTCTCCATGAATGTGTATCTCTGTCACTCTCCACTCAATTACTAGTTTCATGCCATTAAGAAGGGCTTCATATTCTGTAATATTGTTTGTGCAAGGGAACTTTAATCTAAATGCTTTGGGTATGGAGTATCCTTGAGGAGTTATAAATAATATGCCTACTCCTGATCTAGTATGTGTATAGGAGCCATCAAAGAATAACTACCATTCTCTAGAAGAAAGAGTCATGATAGAGGAGTCTGGAAATTCCATTTGCATTGGTGTATCATCAATCATGGGTGCATCTGCTAATTAATTAGCAATAACCCATCCTTTTATAGCTTTTCTTTCAACACATTCAATGTCAAATTCACTTAAGAGCATGACCCATTTAGCTAATCTACCTATGAGGACAACTTTTCTTAGTAGGTACTTTAGTGGATCAATCTTAGATACTAAATGTGTGGTATGAGCCAACATGTAATGTCTCAATTTCTATGATGCAAAGATCACATCTAGACAAGCCTTCTCAATCATAGAATAATTCTTTTTGTATGCCACCAATGTCCTTTTGATATAGTATATAGCTCTTTCCTTTTTGTTCTCATCATGCTATGCAAGCAATGCCCCCAGTGATGTATCTGTAGTGAAGACATATAAGATCAAAGGCTTCCCTTGAATGGGAGGCATCAAGATAGGAGGATTTGATAGATACTTCTTTATATGGTTAAAGTTGTTCTCACATTCTTCATTCCATGCAAATGTCACACTTTTATGTAATGTTTTTGTAAAAGGTTGTGAGATGTCTGCTAGCTAAGATATGAAGCGTCTGATAGATTGAACTCTCCCTTGCAATGTTCTCATCTAACTAATATTCTTTGGGGGTTGCATCTCCATTATAACCTTTACTTTAGTTGGATCAACTTCAATGCCTTTCTTTGAGACTATGTATCCTAAGAGCTTTCCAGAAGTGACACCAAAAGCACACTTCTTAGGATTTAGTCTGAGACTAAATTTTTCCATTTTGTCTAGTATCTTGCTTAAGTCATTTAGATGTTCAGCTCTAATCATAGATTTTGCTAAAGTATCATCAACATAATCCTCCATAGTCCTATGCATCATGTCATGAAAAATAGATGTCATGGCTCTCTGATATGTAGCACCAACATTCTTAAGCCCAAATGGCATGACATTCCAATAGAAGTTGCCTCATGCACATGTGAAAGCAATTTTCTCTTGATCTTCTAGAGAAATTTTTATTTGATTATATCCAATAAAAAACATCCATTAAAGAATACATCTCAAAACCCGCAGTCATGTCCACTATCATATCAATGTTAGGTAGTGGAAAATCATCCTTGGGGCATGCTCTATTTACATCTCTAAAGTCTGTGCACACTCTGATTGATTTATCTGGCTTTGAAATAGGTACAATATTAGAGATCCATTCTGCATAATCCATAACTTGGATGAATCTGGCTTTTAGGAGTTTCTCTAATTCAACTTTTACCAAGAGTGCAACATGAGGATGCATCTTTCTTAATTTTTGTTTAACTAGTTTTACTCCAGGAGCTATAGATAAATGGTGCATTATAAGGTTAGGATCCAACCCTGGCATATCTAAATATTTCCATGCAAATTTGATCTTCTTCTCTATGAGGAAGGTTGTAAATTTTTTCTTCTCTTCTTCTGATAAAGATTGTGCTACATGGATCAACTACGGTTCTTCTGCTGTTCCCAAGTTGATAGATTGAGTGGGCTCAATCAGAACTAGAGATCTGTCCTATAAATGACTCGAAAGGACATCAAATATCTCATCCTTAGGTGCCTCAAAAAGGTTTTCACCTTTAGATACATCTTTTATTTTTACTTTTTTAGGTTCTGAGACTACCACAAAGTGGTTTTCACCCTTAGAACTCCTTTTCTTTTTATTCTTATTCTTATTTTTCTAACTAAGATACTTGATGTCTGACTCTATCATGCTAACACTCGGTTCAATGATGGAAGTCCTCATAGGCTCAACTACATTGAGGTAGCAAGCAAGGGAATAGTCATTCGGGAAGGTATAAATACCATGGCTCGGGTTTGTGGAGGTTTGATCAAGAAGTTTAGGATGTTGGATAGTCAAAGTGGTGAAAGATTGGGAAAGAGTGTTTATAGATATGGATCTATCATCATCGGTCCTAACTCGACACTCAAATTCAAAGGTGATATTACAACTTAAGACATTCAATTCATGAATAGGCTCAATGTCATTGTGATAGTCCGCTTTAGCCATTGGTGGATCAGACTCGATAAGTTCATCATTTCTCTCTAGACTTATGTTGGGTTTAGGTGCATATTGGTGAATAACATCAACATGTTTCTCTGTAATAAGCTCATCTTCTTCTGGAATGGCTCCCCATTCATAGTCATTAGATTCTTCATCTATGCCTCTAGGAAGTCTAAGAACATGAGTAAAGTCAGGATGAATACCCCAAGAAGGGTTACCCTCAGATTTTGATTTGAATTCATACTCATGAGAATTTGTCTCAGAATAACTACCACCTTCCTCTTTGTCTGTTTGATTGTCTTTGAGATCAGCTGGTTCTTGTGGTGCAACTATCTCTTGCTTTATAGTAGGTTCTTGTGTTTCTACTACATTAATTATTTTGATTGGAACATCTTCAACATCACAGAGGTCTTTGATTTCTTTAGGCAAACGCTCATAGGGAATGAGATCATCATCGGTGTCTGAATCATCACTATCAAATTGTTCTATTTCTCCCTTTAGTTGATTTTCTACAGAGGGCTCAATCGGTTCTAAGACATGTGAGGAATTATTGGTAAGATATAAAGGATTCTTCATGTATCCTAGACCTATTGTATTCTTGTTGGCTCAACCACGATGTTCAAGAGGTGATAGAAGACCCTTACCATGGATTCCTAGAGGTCCTTTTCCTGTATATCCCATTTTAGCTATCAGTTTATCCCCTGGGCCATATGACTTAGAAGGAACCTTCGATACTTTAGAGTCACTAGGTGGAACAACTTGGGATTCAGGTTCATCTTTGTAGATCCATGCAAGCACAACTTCATCTTCTTCAAATTCTTGCTTAGGTACTTTCTCTGCAACAAATTTTCCTTTATATTCCTCAAGAGGCTCCTTAGATTCTGGTTTGTACTATTTTAGAGCTTGCCCATAAGACTTAGGTGAGATAGGGAGAGATGTCAAAGACAAGACTGGCTCTATAGTATATTCTCCCATACCATTTTCTTTGATATTGACCTCTTTTGCAATATCTTCCATCTTAGATGTGGATGCTACATCTATTTTCTTAGTGGAAGATTCTCTATTATTAGGAACAAGTTTATCCACATTTTCCTTCAATGCATTGCAAGTTGTTGACACGTCAGATGGAAAGGTTACCTCTACTCCATCACAAGGATATTTCAAGCACTGATGGTATGTAGAAGGAATATCTTTCATTTCATGTATCCAAGGTCTCCCTAGAAGGATGTTGTAAGCCAAGGGTATATCAAGAACTTGACATAGAGTATCTCTGATGATAGGACCTGTTCTAATAGGTAGGACAATTGTTCCCTTGGAGGATCTTTCTTCTTCATCATATGTTTTGATAGTTATTTCTTTCTAGGATCAATGGCCATTTTTTAAAATCCCAATTGTGTGATCAAGCTATAAGAAAAAATATTCAGACCAACGCCCCCATCTATCAACACATGTTTGACACGACAGTTTTGGATCAAGACTTTCATATGTAAGGGCTAGTTATGCGGATGACTCAAGGAGTTATCATCATCCTCTAAAAAGGAGATATACTATGGAGACGTAAGATGACCAACCATAGCCTGGAATCTATCTAAATAAAGGTTATCAGGAACATTGGATCCGAGTATAGCTTTGTCTAGGATGGCTCTATGAGCTGGAGATATCTGAAGCAACTTAAACATGGAGATTTTTGCATTAGTATGTTGGAGTTGTTGAATGATACTATATGAAGTAGGCCTCATGTCCTTAGGATTTGAAGATTAAGATGTTGCCCTCTATTTAGAAGTGGAAGACAGATTGAAAGGCACCTTAGGGATATTTGATTGATCTAGGATTTGTCCTTGTAGGTGTGCCTGAGCTTGTGATCAAGTAACTGTGTTAGCTGATTGATTTTCACTATCTCTTCTTACAATTGTGATGACATTGCAATGCTCATATAGGCTTGGTTCAACCATATTGATAACAATATTATTTTCAGAATAGGCATAATTGACCTTAGCACCCACATTAGGCTGAGAAGATGAATCTCCTTGGCTATGCTTCAGAAATGGTTCGGTGAATGTTGTATGATCACTATTGATTTTAGGATTATCAATCATGATTTCTCCATTATCAATCTTGTCTTGAATGGTATGCTTCAAGGGCAAGTAGTTATTAGTTTTGTGACCTTTACCCTGATGGAAATCACAGAATTCATTCTCTCCACCATTTTAGCTTAGGGTCAGGATCAGATTGTCAGATCTCAGGAAAAGAGATGATGTTATTAGCGAGTAGAGTTCTCATAGCTGATTCCAAAGATTCTCCAAGAGGAGTGAACTTTCATTTATTATCAGCGGACCAAGATTTGTATTCTGGCTTCTTTTGAGATGATTCAGACACCTTTTGTTCTAAAGCTTTGATGGCTTGGGTACCAATGGTTAGATTGAAAGTAGGTGCCTTAGATGGGGCATGGAGATTATCAACAATGCCATCTGTGATGATGCCCTTATTCTTGTTCCAATTTTTGTTCTTATCCTTAGAACTAGATTCATACTTGTCCTTTTGAAGTGTGACGCCTCCTTTTTTCACTAGTACTTTTTCAATTTTGATTTCATTGTCTACCATCTTATCAAAAGATGTATGATTTTGCATTTGTGAAGGGTAGTTGATTTCTGGAACAAGATTGTTGATGAAGATTTCTAGCTTCTCAGTTTCTGGAATAGGCCTAGCATATAGAGAGAATTTCTTTCTCCATCTTTTAGAAATGTTAGGAATGGTTCTCCTGGATATTGTTTGAGATTGCCGATATCAATCATGGTGACTGGGTGTTGGATGTTGTAGGAGTATTGTTGATAGAACAATTTGATCAACTCCTCAAAGGTTTTGATTGTAGGAGGCATCCTAGAGAACCAATGAATGGCTGACCCTCCCAGAGATTGGGGGAAAAGATGCATCAGATAGGTCAGTTCATGCATGAAATCCATAGATTGAGTACAAAATTCTCTTACATGATCTTGAGGATCAGAGTTTCCATCATACTTATCATATTTTAGCATTTCCACCCTCTTAGCGAATGGTGGCATATACAAGTCTTTATCGAATGGAAAAGGACATAGGGCCTCCATGGAGAACTCCTTAGGTTCTTTTTCTTTTTCCATTTTGTTAAGTTTTACTTGCATGGCATGCATTTTTTTCATCATAGCCATAATAGGAGTTTCTTCCTCATGTGTAATGATATCTTCCACATTAAAGTTGGGAGGAAGTTTAGCTCCTTGATGAGCTAACTATAGAAAGTATGTTTCTCTATCTTCTTTCAAGAAATGTTTCATCATTCTTTTGAAGTTATCATCATTTTAATATCAAGCAATTTGAGAAGGTGTAGGTTCTTGATCCATACCATGTTGAGACTGATGTCCTTGTGACCCATGATGTGTCCCTCCATGAGACATGTTAGGAGTTTTAGGACTTCTTGGATTAGATTGAGGAGGGGTTTGTTGATTATCTCCATGAGTTGATGGAGGGGGTATGTAACTAGTTTTCAATCAAAAATTGCCAAGACCATCATCTTCGTAAAGACCAAAATTGTAGATTTACTCAAGAGTTGGACCTATGTGAGTAGACAAAGTTGCGGTGTTAAGTGCTTCTCTAGATTTCTTGTGAGAAAGCTCTAGTCTCCACCATTAACCTTGGGTGAAGCAAAAGAATACGATGAAAACAACTGAAGAAAGATTTGATTCAAAAAGATCAAATGACACAACCTTGTCAAAGTTTGATTGATTGAGGATAAGATTGGACGTAAATGAAGGATACTATACCCTGGATGTATGGGTAGATGCCCAAAAGATAGCAAACACGAGTTCACAACACTTAGCCATTTTGAAGATGGATTGAAGTTGATAGTTATGACAAGGTTTTGACACAAGATGAAAAAGACTCAAATTGATTAAACAAAAGGCTGAATCAGACTCAAGAGGCCACTTTAGAAAAATGATTGGATTCATTCTAGTTTCTGATCTATTCCTGACACAGTGATTTTCTTGACAGACTCTGGAAATAGGCTGTAAAAGCTGGGTCTCTGATAGTTTTTAACACTTTCTAACAAATTTTTAGACTTTTCTCAAATGACTTTCTATAGGCTCGTACGACAATGGCTAGGCTATGAAACAATAATTGACAAGCTCATACAATAGTTGCAAAACTTGCACGATAGTAGATAGTAGGATTTTTGACTTTTGTTATTGACTGGTGGCAAAACTCGTACGACACTATACAAGCTATCATACGACAATATAGGGGTTCTGAAATGACAATAGCCAAAAGTGGCATGACTTTATGACTTTATGAGATGAATTTTGACTCTAGAAAGGTGTTTGACATCAGATTTTGCAATTTTTAGGTTTTCAGTTTCAAATTGTTCACAAAATTATCTGTCCAGATTTGAAGATTGTATTGGATTGATTCATTCTTAGTAACCAGATAGATAAAGAGGCACACAAAACAACAAGCAAATGATTTCAAGCATGTCTGAAAATAATGAACAGGGGACAAAGCAACCCTGTGCATGAACAACCAAGTGACTAAATAAGCTAATCCCTAGGAGTGCTAACAGTGTATGTTCCAAAAAGTTTTGCAATAATGCACATATTCCTAGAAAATGAAAATTTGGCCTCACTAGGGTTTGTAGTAATGGTCTAACTCTGTAACTTTTATGATCTCAAGAGGGTGAACTCCAATCCAAGCACATTAGGGTTTTGACACAGTCCAAGAAATTAATCAATTAGGAGATGCTAGGGAGATCTGACAGCCTAACAAGAGACCACACCTGTGAAGATTTCCTCCACAAGGACATTTATATAGTGGCTGCTGCTACCACGATGAAAATGGCTATTACCACTTGAGGTTCCATCCATGTGGTTGACCCAATTAAGGGAATGTCCACTACAGTTAACCCTCTCTAAAGGTGACTCACAAAAGATACCACATGTAGACTATGTTGGAAATATAGATGCAGTAACTGAGAGGGGGGGTGAATCCGTTAACCACAAAAATATTACCACTGATCCCTTAAATATCTTAAAAAATTATTTACTGTGCCACTCGGTAAATATACAGAGAAATGCTAAAACTTGATCCTTGAAGTGTGTAATAATTAAACTATTCTTAAGCATTCATCACTGATTAACTTACATGAATGAAGAAAATAACATGAACACAAGAGACACCAGATTTACTGTGGAAACCCAATATGGGAAAAACCACCAATGTAACTAGTTACTATTTTTCACTCTTCTGAAGTGATGCCCGGTTAGAAGCTAACTCGATAAAAGGTTACAAGACACACTATTAGGTGTGACCTTGTTAGAGGATTTAATCACCCTGCTAGGAGTGGCCTTGTAAGAGGTCTTGAAACAATTCAATAGAACTGTCACCTTGTTAGAGGATTTACAAAATGGTTGTTAAACCAACTCGGTTAAGAGATTTTGATATCACTGCTACAATTGTAAGAGAGTAACAATGAAATGACCTGCAACTGAATTGCTAAATATAGATCTTTGTTCTGCTTCACTAGATCTTTATTGATCAAATAAATCTTTGTTGCTCCTCAAGGATATCTAACCATCCTTCAAAATTCGCACATACCTTTCTTCAAAATGATTTCTGCATGCTATATATGTTCTATTCACCACTTGACCTTCTATATATATGCCATTCTAATTAACATTTAGATTGTCAAGTCAGCACAAATAATTATTATAACAGTTGGCTTAGATAAACAAATTGAAATAACAAAATCCTTTGAAAGGCCAACCATGCTCGGTAAACATTAATCCTGAAAAGATTTCCTTCGGTGACCGAGTGAACTCGGTAACCACAACGAATTCTGCAACATCCTTCGAAGACCGAGAGAGCTCGGTAACCACTACTTTTCCTTCGATAACCGAGGAGGCTCGGTTAACACTGTTTCCCTGTCATGTTTCCTTTAGACACCCGAGAGATCTTGATAGACACTAAAAACTGCCTAGCTGACCTACTGAGCTCGGTAGACACTGAGAACCACTTAGCTGACCAAATGAACTCGGTAGACACTGAGAATGATAATTGATATGACATTTGTGTGACATCAAAGACAACACATAGCTAATCCAACAATGTCCTTTAGACAATTGTATCCAATAGACCGGTTCTAGATTCAAGGATCTAAGTTTCTGATACTACCCAAAAAGGGAGTAGAGCATAGTCCTCTAGCCTTTTCACTTTTAACCAAAATAAAGTAAATAGATTAATCTGACACACTAAGACCAAGATTATCTCACAAAGATCTATGATGTCAACCACTTATGATCTATCAACCTCTTCGGAGAGAGAATGTATCAATCAGAAGCTGAAGATGCACAAATCTAGTAGAACGTGAGACGCTCTCAATAACCTCCCTACCTTCAAGGGTTCTCTCATTGAGAAGAGCTTCACTGGAAACCCACTCTCTCAAGATCCACAAATAGTGTTTATAGGGCCTATTTACTATGTGTAACAGATATGCAGAAAGCAAATCTACATTTGTTTTATAGCCAAAAATGAAATCTGTGATATGAAAGAAATAAAGGTCACACAAGCTTGACAAGCGAGAGTTCATTTTAGTCCAAATCAAAATGTTATCACCTGAGAAGATTACTTGAATTCCTTGCAATGCACTTAGTATATTCTTACCTATTTTTAGCAATTCTCACGCTTTTTCCAATCAGAACCAGCAAATACCAATCAGAAATAGAAGATTTCAATTGTTAATGTTAGCTATTAGTCCAAATCTGGAAATCAAATCTAGACAACTGCCTAAAAATATGAAATGACAATTGAATCTGGAGTCAAAACTTGTATGACACTGGGTTACCTTCCACATGACAGTCTGCAAACTCGTACGATTGTGGGTACCTATTCATATGACAATCAGGCTTTCAAATGACAATGTGTACACTTTGATATGAGCCTCAAAATCTGAACCTGTCATATGACAATGGACACCTCCTGAAATGACTTTCTGACAAAAGTCGTATGAAAATGTACGGACAAAAAATAAAAATCATAGTTTTGATCAGAAAATGACAAGAAATAGATAGAAATTGATAGAATTGGAATGGAAACCTGTTTCAGGGCCCCACAGTGGGTGCCAGAAATGTGTGTGTGAATTTTTTACCTAGCTATAAACACAACACTTCAGTAAAACATCAGAGGTTAGCAGAAATCAAAATCATGCAGTGAAATGGAAACTAATCTAACCAGATGATTTAATGCCTTCTAGTAGGTGCGAGTATGATATTCTTAGATTGGATCGAGATCAGTGACCTTGATGACACCTAAATGAAGGATTTGAATGCAAAATCTAGATATGAGATGAATGCAAATTAATCTATATTTTTGGATTTTCTATGCAATAAGATGAAAATAAAATTGATATGAATCTATTCTATATGAGAAACTGATATGACATGCAATTAATCTAATAATGATATGCTAAATGATATGAATGCTAAAAAACAAATGAAAATCTCACAATAGCTTTGATTTGAAAAGATTGAATCTTCGATCACCAATTCACCAGCGTGAGGATGCAATTCATGGATGGATCCAAATGAAGAGCTGAGGCCTTAATTTATAGAAATCCAGGACTTTGGAGGTGCATGGAAAAAACCATAAATCACTCTTGATAAACTCACGTTGATTTTTATGTTATCAAGAATTTAGAGATAGATTAACTCACAAAATCATGCAAATCAACTTTTTAATTTAAATCAGAAGTTGAGATTAGTTTTCAACTCAAAAGAGAGTTGAGTTTATTTTTAAAACAACTTGAATTGATTTTTTGATTTAAAGTTTCACTGCTTTTTGATGTGCATAATTAATTATGAATTAATTAAATAAATAAAGTGATTTATCCTCAACTTAACTGATTTTAAAAATAAAATAATTGATTTATGGGTTAATCAATTATTAAATCAAACTTTTATTCAAAAACTATATTACTAAATTTGACAATTGACTTTAATTAATTAAATAAGAATTTAATCAATTAGTCATGAGAATTTAGATTTATTGTCAAAATTAAATAATATAATTAGGAATAAATATAATTAAATTTAATTAAATAATTAAGTAGTAGTATTCAATCTAATTAATTAAATATTCAGAATATTCAATTAATCAAACTTTAGGATAAATAGGATTTATCACCAAATAATCATTAAATTAAAGATAATTAGGATAAATAGGACTAAAGAATATTCCCTGATGCAGAATTTAGGATAATCAATTAAGATTCAATAATGTGCCGATGTGCCTTAGGTTAGGACTTTGATGTCAATTTCGTTCGATGTGTTGATATAAGAGGTTAATGAACCTATAGCCCATTTTTGGGGTATTACAAGAACCATGACAGCTTCAACTGACACAGCTTCCGAGCCCCAAAGGAAAACTCCAACAAAGAACACTAAAGGGGAAGGCTCATGAAAAATGAAATAATTGCAATCACAAAGACATCCAACTAGTGTGGATGAAATATGCACAAACATCAAGAGCACAAAAAAATTAGCAGGATTCAAGTTTATAAAATTTGAAAGATTAAGAAAAGATGATGAAGAAAAGATAGAAGAAGCTATGTTAGAGATGTTATGCACATTCAAGATGACACCTTTTGAAATAGGGAATGTAATACTTGATAAAATTTTTAGTAAAATTGATCACAAATGGCAGTATGCTATTATGACCAAGAGGTAGATAAGATAAGGTGCTCTAGCTCAGATCATGTATGTACTGTAAAGTTGAAAAATATGTATGGGGTCTAAAACAATGGGGGTTTGCACATAAAAGAGACCCTAAACTAATATTTAATAGATACATGAAATTCTAATGATATGGAAAGTAAATCTAGAAGAGTAATATTGAAATGAAGAAATAAAAAGTAAATACCTCTAAAAAAGAATCTTCTCAAAACCTTGTCAAACGGTCTCATAAACTGTTGATTTTCTTATTATGAACGGAAACTCTGAGATCTAAAAAACCCAAAAATATTTTTCTTTTCTGAGAAAGGTCAACCTTGAACTAGGGGTAAAGGTCAACCTTGACCCCTTTATGTCAACCTTGACCTACGCTGCTCTGATGGAAATTCTTTTTGTGGATCCCAAACTTTTGCCGAAAAGGGTATCCAGATCTGTACTGTAATTCACTGTTCCACACCTGTTCTTGTAAGAAAAATGGTTTTGTTTATTGGGAGGGAGGGATTTGCCTTGGTCAAACCCCAATTTAGAAATTAACCTTGAAATTAAATTGAAATTGCAGTAATAGAAAAAGTAAATGGAACAATTCACCTTGCTTATGTTGAAACCCTTGTGGAGGATTCAAATCCTTGAATCCACAAGTATGGATGTTCCAAATGAATGTAGAATTGTAGGATGTCTCAAATCAATTGTCTTTAGATCTTCAACACCAATCTTGAATGGATCTTAGATGGGAAGAAGTTTGGATAGATGTGGATGGAGAAATCTTCAACAAGAGGGCTCCATAGAGATTGAATCCTTCAATGGCTACCAATGGATCTGCTTGATGAATTGAATGTTGAATGATTTGAATGCTTGAATGCTTGAAGATGAATGAATACTTGAATTATTTCCTTCTTCTTCTTTCTTGCTTCTTGATTTCTTGATTTTACTTGCTTGATTATACTTGATGTGTGATGGAAAACTTGATACTTGATACTTGATACTTGATGGAGAAAATGAGAGAAGGCTTCCTTTTATAGTAGTCTAGGAAACAAACTTCTAGAGAGGCCTAAATAGGAGAGTTAAATTCCCATTTAAGCCTTTACCCCTAGAAATGGACCTAAATTAAATATAATTTAAGAGTTTACCATTTTGAAGCCCGAAATAGCCGACCTGGAAGCGAGAAATAAATCTTTCCGAAACCTGACATCCAGAAACTTTGGGATTTTGAAATTTGTACCTTGGGTCAAGGTTGAGGTTTGAACTAGGTCAGGGTCAAGGTCAAATTTGACCTAGGTCAGGGTTGAGGTCGACCTTGACCTAAAAGGTTGATCTTGACCTTGAGGTCAAGAATCTCAGAATTTCAATTCAGGATGCTAGAATTATGCAGAAAAGAAGTGGAAAATGGGGCAGAATAGGGAAAAAGACAAATCCAAGTCAAAGACCCATTCAAGGTGTTTTACATGACCCCAAATCAATTACTCAGAGGGATAAAACATTCCTAGATGGAAGTGCTTCCATTTTTTATGCTACATTTAGCTCCCACTTTAGCAAGAGTATGGACTCGATGCAAACTCTTGGTAAAGGAGATCACAAAGAAAAAGATAATCTTATTTAAATCAAAGGGACAAAGGAATCTTCAAGCCCCTAGGGACTCAAGTCTTTGTCAATTCCAAGATTACAATAAGAGAGACATCACTAGAAAAAAGAGAGAAAGGGGAGAGAGGAGTGGCTAGCTTGCTGAGTAAGATGTGTGTATCTCACTGTGAACCAAAAAAAGGATAGGATGGTCCACCAAGAAAACACTTGATAGTCACCCCATAAAGTTGTGCACCTTTTGGTGGCTTTGTACATGTATATAGTGCATCTTCTGACAAATTTTATGAAGTACCCATGTATCCATATCCTCATATCACCATAGAATACATTTGTAAAATGCATATCTCTTCAGGATTTAGCAACTTATGTGCATTACCTTTCGAGGATTTAGCATATTTGAAATTGAAAATGTGTGTCTCTTCAAGATTTAGAAACTTATGTGCGTTACCTTTCGAGGATTTATCATGCTGCAAAATAAAAGGCTACAACAAAAATGCATAATATAGAATGAGGGAGGCCGTATATATGCACCCCTCCTTAAGATGGAAAAATACATACTATTTTGACATGTTAATGAAAGAAAAGAACAAGGATAAAGCCTTCTTCAACATCAAGACAATATCCATAGAAAACACCCTGTCCAAGCCAAGAAGGTCACAACTCCTATGAGGCCATGGAAGAGAAGAATGCAAAGAGATATCATGCAAGAAGGGAAAAAGTAACCCTTGTGAGAGATAGCACACTATTTAACCTCCAAGGTGAGAGATTTATCAACCATGGAAACCCAATGTCAAAAAAAAAAGAGAGGTTATGATCAAGGACAGAGATTCTCAATGCAAACCAAAAATTTAATGTATAATTGGATATCACATAATAGATAGATACTGCTTAACCAAGGGAAAAGTGGATCCCCAAAAAATAGAAATGAAGGAGATGGATTCCTTTCCCCCCAAGTGTAGGAACAAGGATGGAAGGGGACCTATTATGTCGTTCACAACACTATACAAGACAATGAGCCCCCAAGGATTAGGCTAACATTGTTTACATAATGTGGAACTCCATAATAGGAACATAAATTTTATTTAGAGAAAATAGGATTGAAATACATATCATTTCCACATGATATATAAATAACCTTACTATCAATGAACTACCTAATCTTATAATGTAAAGCTTGAAATTCATTAGTAGAGTGATCATGAAATCTATGATACACATAAAAAGGAAGAGTATTCAAGTGTGGACTACATTTCTTTTTGCGTTTAAGTCTAGTAATCATTTTAGCATGAATGATTTTAGGAAAAAGAACTTCTTGGTCAAATTCCTTCATAGGTTCATCATGTTTTGAAGTGTTATTTGAGATGTTGTTAACATTGATTTGCTATTGAGGAGTAAATTCCAATTCATAAGAATGCTAATGCCCCCCATTCTGTAAGGGCATTTGAATTCCCTATTTATACTTACCACATTCTTGACCATTGAATCCTTGTTTAACTAGGAAATGATAACCAGGACCATAATAAGAAACCATATCAGCAAGAGTAAATAGAACTTCTATAGTCACTATGTCACCATTAGTAGGTTTGATAGATTCATAGTGAGTAGAAGCAGTGATAAAGTTATTACGAAGGGCATTAGAAGTAGAAGAAAAAGCTCATTGTTCAAACTCTCTTTGTTGCTTCATAAAATCAAGGCCAAAAACCTTATACTCTCCCATAAAGGTAGGATTAAAATCCAAGGTTTCCCAATCATCACCAGGAAGAGAATTAGAGGAAGAAGGACTAGGAATAGGAGTATTGTAGGTTTTAATATTCAAACAAGGATTTGGCACATCATCCGCATGAAGTGTATACATAATTTTTTTATGAATAAACTTGACTTTACGGTGAAGGGTGGAAGGAACAACATGCATCTCAAGAAACCAAGGTCTACCAAAAAGAAGGTTATAATTGAGAGGTCCAGACATAACATGAATAGGTGTATTAAGGATGATTGGACCTACTTTGATAGGTAAGGTAATGATACCCAAAGTGTTCTTAGCAATGTTATCAAAGTCATGTATATGAACATTGTTAGCTTGTGTTACCCAAAATTTCCCATTCCATACAATTTTGGCCACAGGTTGGGCTTTATCTAGTAATTTCCATTAAACCATGTTGAACACCTTGATAAATTTTCATGGTTTTGTGCCTTTTCCTCTGGTCTCTGTAATTATTTAACTCCCTAGTCTGATAAGTCATTTAAATTTGAAAATATGACTATTGGTGCCAAAAAACCCTAAAAGCCCTATGGCCTTTTCTATTTTGTTGTTACTTTTTTGGCCACTTAAGTCTTCTTTTCCCCATGTGCTTTTTCATCTAAGGCTGGTCGATAAATCTCTAAAGCCCAGTGGAATATTCTTTTATATCTCCTGATCCTATGACTATCTTCTATCTCTTAATCTCCCGATTGGATGGAATATTCCCTTTCTATCTAGCGATTCAGCGATTTCACTTCAGTCACCCAATCTCTAGATGTAACTCAAGGGTTAGACTTTTATCTGGTGACCTCACAAATACACTGATCTCTAGACTTGACTAAGGTTAAGAAAATCCTTCAGTGAACCAGTGAATACATAGTCATGTGATCTCTAGATCTCCTACGGTTAAGATAAGGTGGGCCAAAGTTGAATAGTTGGTAGTTGTCAGAGCTGTGGAGGTAGTTGAAAGAAAATAACATGGTGACACTTGGCAGGGTGGGCCCAGTTCTTCAAAGATGTAGTCGCTAGGTCTCCAATTTTTGAGGTGGTTAAGACATTATTCAGTGACTAAGCGACTATGTGTTTACGAGATCTCTTATTCCTAGCGGTCAAGTTCTTAACATCCAGCGATCTGGCGAGTGGTTACCATTATGTTTCACAGTCTTAGGTCTAAAGCAGTTAAAGTTTGAGCATGATCTATGACTATCATTATACCACTGAGGAAATGTGCTCAAGGGTTAGTATCATAGTATAATGACGACCATCAATCTTCATTCCAACACAGTGCTTCATGTCGGTGGGTCCTGGGTTAGATAGATCTGAGGTGCATGGCTAGTAGTATGATGACAAGTAGCAAGATGGGCCCAAGTTTGTAGCTCAGTCAGGTGATTGCCCAATGAAGGAGAGAATATTCTTTTTTACTCAGCGATTATGAGATTTCTCTTCAGTCAGGAAATCGCTCAATTGGAAGGAATATTCTGAAGACCTCAAATGATTCAATGAATATTAAAGTGGGATCAGTGCTTGTCATGTGATCACTAGAATAAGCCAGAGTTAGTGAAAAGATTAGGAGATTCAGTGACTAAAGGGAAAAGAGAACCTAAGGTGAAGGCAGAGTTAGGGTTAAGATCCGAAGCAGTGCCCAGGTAAAATGGATGATTTGACAGCTATGTTTTAAAAGATAGATTAGGTTTAAATATCAGCCATTGATAAAGAAAATTTTGGTGCCACCTATGACTATTTAATCAATTTAAAAATTCATAATATCTAAAGTACCAGATTTGAATAGTTATGGTGAGCCCGAGTTGTAGAGAGGTAGATGGATCAAGGTGACTTTTCTATAGGTAGATGTAGTGATGAAATGGACATGCATGTACAAAGATCTGATCGGTTAGGATATTTTCATGGGCATTTATGATAAAAAATGACAGAGTTAGGGTTTCCATTATTTTATGAAAATCTATGTAACCCTAATTGACTTTGGCTCCTGCCTATGTGCAATTGAGGAGAGGTATATATTAGTTTTTTGGAGTTTTTAGAAGCTCAGAGTTTACAATTGTAAAAGAGAGATTTTCTTTTTGAGGAGTTATCCATGGCATTCTTTCTACCCTCTAGATTTTTGCAGTTTGTAACCTTTCATTGAGGTTTAGATATTGTAAAGGTATTTTGTGACATTCTTTCTATCCCTATGCCTTCTTGTCTGAATTTTCTCTTAATGAATTAAGTATATGTATGTTTTTTCAGTAATATCTTAGGGTTCCTGATCCCTCTTTCTTTCTACAATTCATGTGTATTCCTATGGATGATTTGATTTGAATGATCTTGTGGGTATACTTCAACCCCCTAACAATCTGTCTCATTCCTATACCTAGTTGTAGAGGTGAATGTTTGTTTGCAGGTTATAGATTATGTCTAAATTTTTAGGAATGCTATTGTTTGTGAAGTTATCTCTTTCCCTGAATAGCCTCTTTCTATTGCAGACCCTTCTATGAGATATTGATGCAAACCTATTCAGTAAGTTGTGATCTCCTCGACCTAAGTTTGTGCACTGATTTCATCCTCCATACTGTAATTCATACCATCTTTTCGGTGTATCACCTAGTAGGTAGTTTGCTTTCAGTTATTCCCCTTTCAACATTATTTCTATCCCTTTTCCCTTCAAGTTTTACTTTTCTGTCAAGAGAAAATTAAGGTGATTATCCAAGAGGAACCAGCCTAGAACTTGGAGGTCTCATCTCAGTTAGCATAGGTCCCACAACCTGGAGATGATTCCCATGTTATACTAAGTTATCAAGACTAAGAGAGCTTGAAACAAGGGTGCAAACTTAGTGTATAACAATTTTGGCACGCCCGATGGGACTAAGATTAGATTCAAATTAAGAAGACACCCCACCTTGGGTATAACAATTCTGGCATGCCTGGTGGGATAGCATAAGAAGTTTATGTTTGAATATTATGTCATCTTTGATATACTGATTGCATAATACAGACTTTCAGAAGTTTTTCTATCAAGTATATCTAGCGACTCCACTGATTTCACAGATTCAGGCTAACCTTGTTCAAAGTTTATGAGAAATATTGAGACTAGGAGCTCAAAGCCCACTAAATTTTTAGAGTTTCCCTTAAAAAGAGGCTACAAAGGTAGATCAACCCAGAGAACATCCCTTGTAAGGAGAGTACAGTCTACACCACCTGATACTTTAGAAAGGAGACCTTTTCCCTTTCATCTCTGAAGAAGAGGAAGATCTCTGACCAGAGATCTAGAAGAAGATTCAAATCTAACACCAAATACAACTCACACAGTTGCTACTCATCAAATTTCAGCTCCTACAATGGCTAGATAGTTTTCTTTTGCACCTTTCAACTAGGGAAGTCCATTAAACTTTGCTCAACATCATGATGTGCCCTTGGTGGCACTAAAGAGTCTACCTAATTTCATAGGTGAAGGAAAAACTACAGCTTTTGAACACATTAGAGATGTGACCACTATTTGTATCATACATAATATAACTCAAGAAAATGTGGCCACCAAGTTATTAGCAGCCTCCCTCAAGGGTAAGGCTCTTGAATGGTTTAGAACTTTAACTATTGGTTCCATTAATTCATGGGATGGATTAGGGGATGCATTGAGTAAACATTTTGAGGATAAATCAGACAACTTTTCTTTGGTTGAGCAGCTGACAACCATTAAAAGAGACCCTCAAGAACAAATGACAGATTATAACAATAGATTTCTCAAGACATGGAATAGAATTCTAGTCTCAGTAAGGCCATTAGCTGATCACACTTTCCTATATTTCTTGCAAAGCTTGAATGGTTAAATTTTTGTCATGATCCAATTTATGGGTGGTACCTCTCTACCCCAAGCTTTTGACATAGCTATCAGGGCTGAAAATTGTTTAATCCAAGCAGGTATGATAGCTAGAAGGCCACCCATGCCCATCTTTCATAGCCTTCAGCCCATTGCACCTCTACAAATACCTCCTTTTACCCCTATTCCCACCATATTGGCACCTTAGGCTAGTACTAGCAGTCAAGAGCTAAAAACAAGTTTCTCCCAAGAGCTGCAAGAGATGAAGAATAGTCAACAAACTAGTCAGCAAGAAATGACAAATTTGCTACAGACTTTAACTAAAGAGGTCACAAATCTAAAGAGGCAAGGGCAATGAATCAGACCACCCTTTCAGCCACAAGGCCAAAGTCCTAATCAAAAAGATCAAAATCAGGGACAGCCTTATCAACAAAATAGGCCACCATACCAAGGAGGTTATCAAGGACAAAGGCAAAGTTTTAATCAAAGACCATTCCAACCATACAACCCTACACCTCTCAATTCTGTGAATCCAGTTAGGCACATGGTCCCTAGTCAAAATAATATGGTTATGGACAATGAATGGTGTTTCCCTTGTAATCAGCCTCATAATCAGGCTACATGTTCAAATGGATGGATGAATCAAGCACTAATGGTTCAAAACGCCTCACAAGCTTAGTCAGAGGCCTCTTCCAGTGGATCAATTCCTCAGCAAGCAGCACAGGATAATGAGACTGCTCTTTTCAATTAGGAGTAGCAAGACTTCAATGGAGTCATTGGTGAGCCTTCCATTGCTGCCAACACAAGGTCAAAGAGAAGAGCTCAAGACATGGAGTGAGCAGTTTCTGGGACTAAAGCCATACTCTCAAAGAAGTGGAACCCATCAGTGTAAAAGCACAACAAAGAATACACACTATGACACCTTTCAACATTGTAGACAACATGAAGAAGGTGAACATTACTATGTCTATGTGTGACTCTTTGGCTATTCCATGGCAACTTAAGATTTTGAAGAAAGCTATGACTGAAATGAAAACTCCTCAACCTACAAAAGAAACTGCAAAGCCAGTGTTGGTCAACACCGATCAAGAAAAGGAGTCTCCAAGTTGCAACTCCAAAGGCAATACCATGCAAGGTAGGAATTTGAAACCACCTCCCTTTTATGTGTCTTTAATTATTGGAAAATCCTTAGTTCATAATTGTATGGTAGATAGTGGAGGTACTAGCACTATAATGCCCAAAAATGTGGCTGACCAATTAGGACTTAAATATGAACCCCTCCAAAAGAAGGTTACACAACTTGATGGATCCTCAGTTAACACTATAGGTGTGGCTAAGGATACCAATTTAATCCTTCATGCTAGTCCTGATTTCTCTATCATACTGGATATATATATATCATAGATCTCCTTGCTTTATTTTCCATATGTCTATCAAGGGAGTTTACAGCCACAATAGGAGGCTACCTTTCTTCTAACTAGTCCCACATGCTTTTTCACACAAGATATGGTACCAAGGTTACCATTAAATCTGAATCATTAGCAGCACACCATATAGAGCCATATGTGTCCAATACCACCAATGCAAGCTACCTTGTATTTGATAGCAGTGATTTCCCAACTATAAGAGAAGCAAAAACTAAGACAGAAAATATCCTTGATATTTTATTGGATGAACTAGAATCAGAAAAGGTTTTTGAAGCCCAGGAAAAAGTTATTTGGGATGCTGGTTTGGGAATTTATTTGATACAAGAAAGTGGATCCATAGAGCCAAACCTCCTCAAAGAGGACACCGATTCAGAGGATCAGAGCAATCAGGTTTGGGAATTATTTTTTGATAGAGCTAGAAGTAGACATGGCTCTGGTGGTGGTGCCATGCTAGTGTCCCCAAAAGGTGAAAGATACTATACAACTTTCAAATTCAGTTTCTCCTGCACTAGGAACACTGTAGAATATGAAAGTTTGGTGAATGGACTAGAGTGGGCTAGAAAAAGAGGGCTCAAAGCCTTGAAGGTTTATGGTGACATTGATTTAGTAGTAAACTAAGTGAGAGGGATAAGTGCAACCAAGAATGACACCATGAAAGCATACTAACATAGAGTTTGGGATGCAATTGAAGACTTTTGTGCTTTGAATATTGTTGCCATCCCTAGGAAGTTGAATCAAAATGCAGATAGATTAGCTGCTATTGGGTCTCAGTATGAGATTCCTAATAGTATTTCAAAAGGGGAGACTCAACAGCATATCAAAGTAATTGTCAGACCTTCTATCCCTGATAATAATACTAATTAGAAAGTGTTTGAGAATGATGAGCAAATTTTGCAATTCTTTTTTGAAGAAGATGTCTTCTCAGAGCATAACCAAGACAGGCTATTGCAAAACTATGGTGACCAAGTAATACAACTTAAGTCTAATAAAATGCCTAGAGGTCTTTTCACCTTAGAGACTGTCTTCAACAAGGATGATCAAGTTAAGGAGAATAAAGTTGGCCTGGTGGTTCAATAAGAACATTGTGTTGAATTAGAGTTCGAACCAGGTAAAAGTTTACAATTTTGAAAAGTAAACACTGATTTAGAAAAGTGGGCTTACACCCAATTATTTAAGGAATTTAGTGATGTATTTTCATGGAAATATGAAGACCTTAAAAGTTTTAATCCATCCCTTTCTCAGCACACTATTGAATTAGAACCTAATGGCAAGCCAGTGAGACAAAAACAAAGGCCTGTTAATCCCAAGCTTGAGCCACTTATGCATAAAGAGGTGCTCAAACTGATATAAAGTGGTATCATCTACCCCATCAAGCATACTAGTTGGGTTTCCAACCTTGTTCCTGTAAGGAAGAAGAATGGGGAGTTGAGGTTATGTGTTGACTTCAAGGATCTTAACATGGCCTCTTTAAAAGACTACCATCCATTACCCTCTATGGAACAAATCTTACAATGTGTCTCTAGATCCAATAGATTTTCATTATTGGATGGCTATTCAGGATACACTCAGATCTTAGTTAATGAAGAGGATCAATACAAGACTACATTTACAACCAAGTGGGGAACCACGGCTTATCAAAAGATGCCCTTTGGTTTGTCAAATGCAGGTGCTACCTTTCAAAAGGAAATGGATATGGCCTTTAAAAGCCTCATGTACAAATTTGTACTGGTCTACTTAGATGACATAACTATCTATTCTAAACATGCAACAGATCATATCAAACATTTGAGGAAAATCTTTGAAAGGTGTAGAGAGTTTGGGATATCTCTTAATCCCAATAAATGTGTGTTTGCAGTTCATGAGGGGAAATTGTTAGGATATATAGTATCCAAGAAAGGAATTATAGTAGACCTTGAGAACTTAGAGATAAATCCATGAAAGATATGGAGTTCCATCAGGTACAAACAAAGAAAAGTTTTGATAGAAGAGCCAGGGCTAGAGACTTCAAAGTTGGAGATATAGTTCTCAAATGGGATGAATTCAGATCAAAGCCTGGTAGACATATAAAGTTTGATTCTTTCTAGGGTGGACCATTTGTTATTAAAGAATGCAAGGGGCCTAATGGTTTTCAGCTATCAACTCTTGAAGGAGATGCCTTGCCTATATTAGTTAATGGATTCCACTTGAAGCCTTGTTTTGAGGTGAATCCTTCCTTGTAAATCTCTGTAAATATGTTTCCTTTCTTTCTATCCTTGCTTTCTAGGTTAGTTTTTCCTACTTTTCAAGAAGTGCTCGTGCACATTTTTGTTCCTCCTAGTTCCAGGTCTGTCTCTCTGTCAATAAAGTTTTTGTGTTCTTGAGATGACTCCTAGGCCCAATGGATTATGTTAAGGCCACTAATCTAATGTCTAGCAGGATGACATCCAATAGAAATCACCAAAATGTTACCCAAAATTTCCCATTCCATACAATTTTGGCCATAGGCTAGGCTCTATCCAGAAATTTCCATTAAACCATGTTGAACACCTTGATAAATTTTCATAGTTTTGTGCCTTTTCCTCTGGTCTCTGCAATTATTTAGCTCCCTAGTCTGATAAGTCATTTAAATTTGAAAATATGACCGTTGGTGCCAAAAAACCCTAAAAGCCCTATGGCCTTTTCTATTTCGTTGTTACTTTTTCAGCCACTTAAGTCTTCTTTTCCCCATGTGCTTTTTCATCTAAGGCTGGTCATGAAATCTCTAAAGCCCAGTGGAATATTCTTTTATATCTCCTAATCCTGTGACTACCTTATATCTCTTAATCTCCCAATCAGATGGAATATTCCCTTTCTATCTAGCAACTTAGCGATTTCATTTCAGTCGCCCAATCTCTAGATGTAACTCAAGGGTTAGACTTTTATCTGGTGACCTCATGAATACAATGCTCGCATGATCTCTAGACTTGACTGAGGTTAAGAAAATCCTTTAGCAAACTAGAGAATACACAGTCACATGATCTCCAGATCTCCTGCGGTTAAGATAAGGTGGGCCAAAGTTAAATAGTTGGCAGTTGTCAGAGTTGAGGAGGCAGTCGAAAGCAAATAACATGGTGACACTTGGCAGGGTAGTCCCAGTTCTTCAAAGATGCAGTCTCTAGGTCTCCAGTTTTTTAGGTGGTTAAGACATTATTCAGTGACTAAGTGACTATGTGTTTGCAAGATCTCTTATTCCTAGTGGTCAAGTTCTTAACATCCAGCGATCTAGCAAGTAGTTACCATTATGTTTCACGGTCTCAAGTCTGAAGTAGTTAAAGTTCGAGCATGATCTATGACTATCATTATACCGCTGAGGAAATGTGCTTGAGGGTTAGTATCACAGTATAACAATGGTTGTCGATCTTCATTCCAATGTAGCGCTTCATGTCGGTGGGTCCTGTCTCAGATAGATCTGAGGTGCCTAGCCAGTAGTATGATGACAAGTGGCAAGATGGGCCTAGTTTTGTAGCTCAGTCAGGTGATTGCCCAATGAAGGAGAGAATATTCTTTTTTACTCAGCGATTATGAGATTTCTCTTCAGTCAGGAAATCACTCAATTGGAAGGAATATTTTGAAGACCTCAAGTGATTCAACGACTATCAAAGTGGGATTAGTGCTTGTCGCATGATCGCTAGAATAAGCCAGAGTTAGTGAAAAGATCAAAAGATTCAGTGACTAAAGGGAAAAGAGAACCTCAGGTGAAGGTAGAGTTAGGGTTAAGATCTGAAGCAGTGCCCGGGTAAAATGGATGATCTGACGATTATGTTTTAATAGATAGATCAAGTTTAAATATCAGCCATTGATAAAGAAAATATTTGCACCACCTGTGATCGTTTAATCAATTTTAAAATTCAAAATATTTGAAGTACCAAATTTGAATAGTTATGGAGAGCCCGAGTTGTAGAGAGGTAGATAGATCAAGGCGGCTTGTCTGCAGTTAGATGTAGTGATGAAATGGACATGCAGGTACAAAGATCTGATCGGTTAGGATATTTTCATGGGAATTTATGATAAAAAATGATAGAGTTAGGGTTTCCATTATTTTAAGAAAATCTATGTAACCCTAATTGACTTTGGCTCCTACCTATGTGCAATTGAGGAGAGGTATATATTAGTTTTTTGGAGCTTTTAGAAGCTCAAAGTTTTCAATTGTAAAAGAGAGATTTTTTTTTGAGGAGTTATCCATGGCATTCTTTCTACCCTCTGGCTTTCTGCAGTTTGTAAGCTTTCATTGAGGTTTAGATATTGCAAAGGTATTTTGTGACATTCTTTCTGTCCCTATGATATCTTGTCTGAATTTTCTCTTAATGAATTGAGTATATGTATGTTTTTCAGTAATATCTTAGGGTTGTTGATCCATATTTCTTTCTACAATTCATGTGTATTCCTGTGGATGATTTGATTTGAATGATCTTGTGGGTATACTTCAACCCCCTGACAATCTGTCTCATTCCTATACCTAGTTGCAGAGGTGAATGTTTGTTTGTAGGTTATAGACTATGTCTAAATTCTTAGGAATGCTATTGTTTGTGAAGTTCTCTCTTTCCCTGAATAGCCTCTTTCTATTGTAGACCCTTCTATGAAATATTGATGCAAACCTATTCAGTAAGTTGTGATCTCCTAGACCTAAGTTTGTGCACTGATTTCATCCTCCATATTGTAATTCATACCATCTTTTCAGTGTATCACCTAGTAGATAGTTTACTTTCAGTTATTCCCCTTTCAACATTCCTTCTATCCCTTTTCCCCTCAAGTTTTACTTTTTTGTCAAGAACAAATTAAGGTGATTATCCAAGAGGAACCAGCCTAGAACCTGGAGGTCTCATCTTAGTTAGCATAGGTCCCACAACCTGGAGATGATTCCCATGTTATACTAAGTTATCAAGACCAAGAGAGCTTGAAACAAGGGTGAAAAGTTAGTGTATAATAGGTTGAATAGTTGAAAGATTGACTTTAATTGCTTTGAGAATGTCCATGCTACAAATATTAAGCCTAGATCCATTATCAATCAGGGTCCTATGAATGATACTCTTATTTATAGTAACAACAACCATAAGAGCATCATATTGATTCTGAACTTCTTTAGAAGGTATATCCTTTTGAGTAAATACAATTTTAGGATGACCTAGGGTAGCATGCATGAACTATAAGAAGGTATTGGTGTTCTGTTGATTAGGAGGTGGAGTGGGAAGAGTTGCTAGAGCTTTTTGCAAGGCTTCATAGTAGGTAGGTGAAGTTTGAACAAGCTCCCATAAATAAATCTTAAACGATTGGTTAATCAAATCATACTCCTTGCTAGGAAGATGTGGTAGAGGAGGCAAAATGGATTGAGAAGGTGGTAAAGAAGTAGAAACCACTAGATTAGGTTGAGGGTTATTCCTTGTCTGATAGGTGTGAGCTAGTGAATCTTGATCATTGAAAGACTCTAAAGACTCCATAGGTTTACATTTAATAGTAATGCGAGGATAACCTTTGATAGTCAACAAGGGTTCTATATAAACCATCTTAGTTGTCTCAACACTAAAAATAGATTCACAAGAAGGAAGCAAAGAAGACATCCTAAGAGGAGATGAGGTAGGAGCTTGATTCTCCATAAGATGATCACTAAGAGGGAGAGCATTAAGGGAATTTATATCATTCTCTGCTAATGCCTCATCACTATAAGTAATTCCAAATGGAGGTAAAGCATCTATAATGTCATCTTCTTTTGCTAAAATGTCTGCATAAGGGTAGTGTGTTTTAGAAAAAAGATTCATCATCATGTATGAATATGTCATCTATTAATAAATCACCCTCTTGTATCAAAGTTTCTTCATAAGGAAGGGATAAATCAATGCCTTTATCCAAGGGTTCATCCCTAAAAGTAGAATCATCCATAATGGTTTCATGAGGAAGAGAGTAATCAACATCCAAATCCAAAGGTTCATCCCAAATAGGAAGATTATCATCCCTATCAATAAAGCACTTGAAACAACTTGTGCAACATGATAATGAATAAAGAAATGCATAGAAAATAGATCTAGATATATCCAAATGCATTCAAATGGAATTTATAAGCATGAAAAGGAAATTGAACACCACAAACACAATAGGGCATCGAATTCCATAAAAGATAGGGTGTAAGCTTGTCAGGTTCACCAAAATATATAGTGGAAGTGAACACACAAGATAATACAAAGGAAAATCTAACACCAAAAAGAAAGAGTTGTCATAAAACTAGTTCACCAAAATGTATAGTGGAGGTGAACACACAAGATAATACAAAGGGAAATCTAATAGCAAAAAGAAAGAGTTGTCATAAAACGGGTTCACCAAAATGTAAAGTTGAAAAATATGGATGAGATCTAAAACAATGGAGGTTTTCACATAAAAGAGACCCTAAACCAATATATAACACATACATGAAATTCTAATGATATAGAAAGTAAATCTAGAAGACTAATATTGAAATGAATAAATAAAAAGTACTTACCTCCAAAAACTAATTTGCTGAAAACCTTATCAAACAGTCTCAAAAACTATTGATTTTCATATTATTGAACTGAAACTGTGAGATCTACAAAACCCAAAAATATTTTTCTTTTTTGAGAAATGTCGACCTTGACCCAGGGGTAAAGGTCGATCTTGACCCCTTTATGTTGACCTTTACCTACACTGCTCCGATAGAAATTCTATTCATGAATCCAGAAAGTTTTCCGAAAAGGGTATCCAGATTTGTACTATAATTCACTGTTCCACACCTGTTCTTGCAAGAAAAATGGTTTTTTTTTGTTGGGGGGAGGGTTTTTCCTTGGTCAAACCACAATTTAGGAATTAACCTTGAAATTAAATTGAAATTGTAGTAATAAACAAACTAAATGGAACAATTCACCTTGCTTATGTTGAAACCCTTGTGGAGGATTCAAATCTTTCAATCCACAAGTATGGATGCTCCAAATGAATGCATAATTGTAGGATGTCTCAAATCAATTGCCTTTAGATCTTCAACACCAATCTTGAATGGATATTGGAATAGGAAGAATCTTGGATAGATGTGGATGGAGATATCTTCAACAAGAGGGCTCCATAGAGATTGAATCCTTCAATGGCTACTAATGGATCCCCTTGATGAATTTAATGTTGAATGCTTTTAATAATTTAATGCTTGAAGATTAATGAATGCTTGAATTCTTTCCTTCTCCTTCTTGCTTTCTTCTTAATTTCTTGATTTCACTTGCTTGATTAAACATGATGTGTGATGGAAAACTTGATACTTGATAGTTGATGGAGAAAATGAGAGAAGGCTTCCTTTCATAGTAGTCTAGGGCACAAAATTCTAGAGAGGCCTACATAGGAAAATTAAATTCCCATTTAAGCCTTTACCCCTAGAAATGGACCTAAATTAAATATAATTTAAGAGTTTATGATTTTAAAGCCTAAAATAGCTGATCTGAAAGCGGAAAATAAATCTTTCTGAAACCTGACATTTGGAAACTTTGGGATTTTAAAATTTGGACCCTTGGTTAGGGTCGAGGTCGACCTTGACCCTGAGGTCAAGAATCTCAAAATTTCAATTCAGGATGGCAAAATTATGCAAAAAAGAAGTGGAAAATGGGCCAAAATAGGGAAAAATCTAGATCCAAGTCTAAGACCCATTCAAGGCATTTGACATGACCCCAAACCACTTACTCGAAGGGATAAAATAGTCCTAAATGGAAGTGCTTCCATTTTCTGATGCTGCATGTACTAACGCCTAAACAAATAGAAAAATTCATGGCTCAACACATAAATAGGTTTATACCTAAGCTAAGGGCTTATTCCATTTTTAGACATAATTTTGAAGAAGTTGTCACACAGAGAAAAAGGATGTGGAAGATCATTTTTGGGTTAATGATTGATAAGAGTGCACAACAAGGTGAAGGTGCATCTAGCTAGGTTGAACTAGATAATAAAGAAGATATAGATGAGCCCGAGAACCTTGATGAGGAGGAAAGGTAGAAGGTAGAAGTGAGTGAGTCACAAGATGTGATCACTATTGAGGATATCCCTAAGGATACAGAAGTAAACATTAATGCCTTGACCGAGGAAGAAATAAAAAGCCAAATTCTTACTGAGGCAGCCTCAGATCCCTTTCTACCAAGTACCAATCTAGTTCTTATCTAGGTACATGATTATATAAGGATTGAGGGTACATCAACTATTGACACTAAACTTACAAGATCCCACATGGTCATAGTTGAACAAAATGTCACACAGAGTTCAAGTGCCGAGGACCAGGATAAGTTGACAACAATAATACATAATGCACTTGCCGAGGAAGACAATAAAGGAAAAGTAGAGGAGAGCTTAAAAGAACAAGCATATAAGTTTGCAAAAGAAATTTAAGGACCTCATGTTGAGGAAGATAAGAATACTGAGGATAAATTAACTAAGAAGCATCTAAAGCCTAAGGAGAAAGAGGCTATCCAAGCCTTAGTACATCTACCAAGTGACAACACACCAAAGAAGAAAGTACATAAGAAAAAGGGAAAGTCTCCTAGCATAGACATCCCACTAGATGAAGTTATAGTGATTCCAAAGTTGGACACTAATAACTTGACCTATGAGAAAATGCAAATATTGCAAGATCTCTTTAAGAAGAAGAGCAAGCAAGAGGAACTAAGGAGAGAACATCAAGACAAGCAAGTACTTCATGAAATAAAATGCATATTTATAGAATCTTTTGACTTGGATGATGTGAATGAGACCTCACCTATTCCAGAACAATTGGTTTATATTGTAAAAAAGGTGAACAATGATGAAAGTGAAGCTAATGAAAAGCTCATGCAATGGTCAGAAAGAAAGTTTGAGACAAAGGTACTTTGGTGTATGTGCTTCTTTGTGTGCTCACACAAGTGCCTTAAGGACCTTGCTTGTCCTCTCCAAAGGATCCTATTCAATTCTAGGATCTGACTGGTCTTAAGTGTTTAACCTAAGACCTTCCAAACTCTATCCTAAGAGTCAATTTTCTTGTGCTTAGCCTTGAAGGACATCCACCATTTAGTTTTGTCTCAATGCTTTCTTAACACCTAGAACACTCTAAGTATTTTTCACCATGAACTGACTTTGGGGTTGCAGGGGCACCATTCTTCTCCAAAAAATTCATTTCATTTCCATTTGAATCCAATTTGATGGATCTCCAAGCCTTTTTCAATCAGGTTCAAGGTTTAACCTTTTAGAGACCTAATTAGGCCTAGTTTTCTTGTAGCCCTTGACAAGGTCTTTTTCCCATTTCAAGCAAAAAATTTCCAAACATCCTACACAAATAATTAGACATTCAGATACCCTTTTGGAAGTTACTATAGATGCATGAGGTTTCGGGGTTCTAAGGCCTCCATACAATGACTTCCTACAAAGTAGGGTTTGTAGGGCTAATTGGGCTAATTAGGCCTATTTTTAAGGTCTTCTCCTGATTTCTAATTCAAAATCCAATCAAATGGATTGGTCAGTGCCCAATATTTTTAGCATGCAATGATATGTTAAAATACCACCTGTAATTACAATGTTTTTTCCATACTTCTCTTCATTCCCCTTCCTGTAGCATTAAATTCTTCACTGTCATACCTCTAACTAGGTACACTAGTCTCACCTAGGGTATGATCTTACAACTAAAAGCTCAACTACTTAGATCTTCTACATTCATATTCACACTATACATAGGCTCCCCTAAAACATCCATCCACTCTTAGGAGATTCCCTCAATTGGATTTCATGGGGGAGCCATTAAAACTCAAACTACTCTAAACTAAAACCAGTAAACTCCCTAGCTACTAATCAATCTATTAAAGCTACTAGAATAACTCTACAATGCTTGCACAAAGAATGAAAAAGATTTGAATCTAAACTATCAATAAAAATATAAAACTACTTTACAGGATTCAATCGATCTTATGGTACTGTCACACAAGAATGCTCGGGTAAGTCTTCAAAACCAGAATTGCAGAGCTTTCTTCTATTTCATAAACTTACTTACATTCACTCTAACTCTCTCTTACTTTGAGAATGAGCCTAGATTATTATCACATGATACTCTTTCCACCATTTTAGTCCTTGGCATTGATTTACCACTCCTTGAATGGAGGGAATCCTATGTGGTTGAGTTACATGCAACCCATGCACAAGATTGCCAATGATGTCATGATCACTTTGGCATCTTTGTTTTTATGAGGTAGACTATCTTCTAAGGCCTTTATCCTATGTAGTTCAAAGAAATAATATCATTAAAGCCTAATAAGGAATCTTTACTACAATGCCAAGTTCTAAGACACATTAAGGCCCATTCCTTAATCACACCAAAACTAAACATTAAAACTATCTAACTAGACTAGGTTGGAGTTGATACTAACTATCAATCCACCTAGACACACACCTTGCAAGACCTTCTAAGGTCTAAAATAAACACACAATGACTTGGCTAAAGTCAGATACAACCCAAAATAGTTAAGGACTAGGAGGTTAGCCTAGGTGCACATGCACCATACTTGAAAGGGTCTCCATTGAGATAGCAGTCAAACAGATAGAACTTTCTGATCTAGTAAATAACTTAGAAGAGGTTGTACAAAATGTTTATTCTTTGTACAAGAAACTATGAAATGTAGAAATATTCACTAAGGATAATAAAGAACTATTTGAAAAGCTATAATTATACTTAAAGTCTTTTGGACATTCACTAAGCATGGATGCAAGTTCTAGATCCATTCATTTCACACGTCTACTTCATGCACAAGGAAGATTAGCTGAGCTGATGGCTAATGATGAAAGAATAAGAGCCAAATTAATCTCAATCCAAACAATGTTAACACCTCATCTAGAGGTTATGTGAGAGAAATGGCATTGAAAATGGAGTTAGTACAGAGGGATCCTCATCTCTCTATTGCCGAGATTTTGGTTGATCTAGCTGCCCAACTAGAGATCAAGATACAGGTTTTGGAGTTTGTGAGATCTAGATGGGATAATTCCTTAGAAATGATTATGTAGCTCCACAAACCATTTTTGGACAAGTATTATATAACCCCTACACCCCAATAGCTTAAGTGACAAAAACAAGGGGGAAATAGTAGATATGTCATGGTACAAGGAGGAAATGAGTCATGTACTCATGTATTATATAGAGATCAAAAGAAGAGATATAAAATAGAAAGGTATGACATACTATTTTGTAATGTAAGTGTATATTCATTGTATGTCAAAAAGCATGTATATATAGTATAGTCTTTTTGAAGACACGAGTCGAAGTCTCAGGGAGAGTACTCAAAGTACTAAGTACTATTTTGGTTATACAATGTAAAAGTAATGACAAAGTGTTTTTTCCACTAATATCAAAGGGGGAGATTGTTGATCCCTATGTTATGTTGTCTATTAATGACTAACACAGTCATTTTCAAGGCAATGTTGGTTGGTCATCACTGTGATTGAACCATTTTATTAAGGCCGAGTCATGTATAGACTTGTATATTTACCAGGCAGTAGTTACTATCAAGCAAGTCAGAGGTCACCGAGTACTTCAGTAGTTACCGAGCAGTTTATGTCGAGTTGTATAGAAGAGTCAGTTCCAAGCACCAGTATGTGGAGAATAATTTTGATTGAGCATCAAAGACTTCATATGTCGAGCAAGCCATTTTTGACATATGTGTTTGCAATGACACAAACACCAAGGTAAACCATTTTGGCCAACTTCTATGCAAGATTTAATGATTTTTTAGAGAATCAAGGAGTTGATTACACTTTGTATTTTTTATCATTAATCCCTATGCAAGCCATGTAACCTATTAGAAAAGTGAATGCTTAAACAAAATAAGTGATGAATCTAGATCATTGATCTTGATCTAGAAGCTTGATCAGATGTTTATATAAGGTGATATCAAAACCCTAAAACATTGAGTAATAGAGAAGATCTCTTGTATGCGGAGTAGAATAATGTTTTGATTGTTAGATGCAGAGATCAAGTAGAGTGAAAAAGAAAAGCAGTGAAGGAAAAAACATAGATACATTTGATTTTGGAGATCAAACACGTATCAGAAAGAGATGATCTGTAATCAACATTTATAGTGCAAATCAAAGGATTAGGTACTGATACATTCTAGCTAGTGAATTAGGGTAAATATCTTAATAGAGTGGTCCTAACAGGCCTTTATAAATCTCTTAACTGAGTGCTTTCTTAGCTGTAAGACTTAAATCATTTACTCAAGGTAGATTGTATAAGTTTGTAAGCTCTTAATAGGGTAGATCCCTCACAAGGTAGATCATCTAAAGTGATCAAAAGATTGTAGCTCTAATAGGAACACTTTAATAGTGTAGTAGTGAACATTTGTGGGTATCATCCCCACCCTAGCTTTACCTTTCAAGGGTTTCTGAGTTACCAAATTTTGTGCAATGTGTTTCATTTGATGGATGAGATTAGAATGTTAGATTCATTTCAATATTGAAAGTTATGTTTATGGCATGCATGTGGAATTAGTTTCAGAGTATAAAAGTATTGTGGATAATTGATTCACCCCCCCTCTCAGTATCTCACTTTCCCATATTATATTTCCAACATTAGCTTCTCTGTCATTTTTCCTAGTTTGGGTTTTCCATGTAAATCTTGGTGTTCTTTGTGTCGGTGTTCCTGTGTTTACATGTTTTTATTTTCTATGTATGTTTTATGTGCTTAACTGATAGATTAAAACTTGTTATTAGTTATACCTAATTGTTTACTGACAGAGAAATTTTTTTAAGTGTGGGAATAATTGATTCATCCCCCCTCTCAATTATTCGGCTTGTTCAACACATCATGTCTCTCATTTCCTCTATACTTGTGATAACATTGACAATCACAAGAATCATCCTTGATAATATATTTCCTTCACACTAGGTGTGATTTCTTCAAAACAATAGTTTACTTATAGGGTTGAAATTTCCTTATAATTTAGTGCTCTACTAACAAGATAAAAAATCTATTTCAAATTGATGATCTTTTTTTAAAAAAGTGTCTCCTAGAATACACACTTGCAAAGGATTCAAATATCACTCTGAGACCACTTGATGTAGCTAAGGATGTAGGTCTTAGAATAAGATAGCCATTCCTTGCAAAATAACATAACACAACACAAATGGTTGAATATGCAACATTACTGATTGAAAATATAAATCATACATGCTCGTAGGCATTCTCAAATGAAAATTATAATAGGACCCATTAGCTACACATGCAAGCTCATTAGGCCACCATAGAATTATGCCTTACTACTTGGTGAATTGAATCTAGATCCCAATTCCCTAAATCCTAACTTGTAACTCCATAGCTACACCACCTTCTACTAGTTCTAGAAAATGATTATATACTAGCTCCAAGACTTAGAATTTTTTTGTGTCAACTTAAACTAGCACCCAAGCCCAATTTCAAGTAGAACATGTGTGTCAACCCAAAGTAGATGAAAAAGAAAAAATAGTTGATAGAGTAGTGTACAAATATGTTTGGGGGTTTTCCTAACCTATATATGTCATGTGATGAGCTATGAATACTTCACAAGGTATGAAAGAGTTCCACATGATACCTCTTATAGGCCTAGGTTATGGCTTCTTGATTGGGTGAACTTTTAGTGAAGAGATGTTTTGAATAACAAGTCCATAATTTTTTCCACCACTATATGTTATACTAATTTCACCACTCTATCCATGTTTTAATTTGTAGGGAGAGATTAAGTGTTATAGTATAATGTGGTAAGATTTACTAGGATGATCCTATATCGACAATGAATGAGTGATGAAATAATAATAGATGAAGGTGCAAAATATCTCCTTCAGTTTGTGTTCAATTAGACCTAAGGGGTATTCCTAGAGGTAATAATTAATAACATTTAATTGTAATTTAAATATATATAAGTAAACAAACTATAGTAGTATCTAATATATTCTTGGACCTAATAATTGTCACCAGACTAAGGACTAACCTATTGCACATATAACATGGTTATGTTGTTAAATATATGTAGGACACAATTCATTGGGGATATGACTCATTTAGATTTTTTATAGATATTTCCCTAGTTATATTAATAAATTATAAAATTTAAACAAATCAATTACCTTATCCTATACTCTTTTTAAATATATTATTTTTAAAAAGTAAATATAGGGTGAAATTTTCTAAGATTGATGTCTTATATTGGTTATAGATCATAATCAACTAGAAGAAATTAAAAAATGACATTATGATATTTTACAATTGAACATACTTAATAACACATTTCCAAACTTCTAAAAATCTATAAGAAATATTGGAAAGATCATTACAAACAAGATAAAAAATATATTAAAGTGCTATATTAGTTACCAAATAAATACTACATTGAAAATAATAAACGTGGCAAGAAAATATCATGAAATAAGCAAAAGATATCACACTTTTTTATTTGGAAGTATTTCTAAAGATCCACAATTGACCAAGGAGACATTCACTTAGATGTATATTCTACATAATAACTACCTCTTTATGATCTGGAAAATGAGATACTCGTTAGCAATATGCTTTGTGTTGTCATTGATGTCAACCTCTGGTGTGGCATTGTTGTCATCTTGGTAAAGAAGAAGAGTTGTTGAGGCTGTGACCTTGATTAATGAAGAAGATTTGAAGAGTTGTTGAGGCCGTGGAATTGATTGATGAATAAGATTCGAAGGTTAAGATAATTTGTGGTATATCTAGAAGAAATAAGTATTACAAGATGGAATATGTAGGAATGAGTATTTAAAGATTTCATGAGAAGATTCTTTGCATGATGTGATGATGGCTTGCGGTCCTAGCTATAAATAATTTGTTTTGAGCATGTTGCACTATCATGTTTTGAAGTCCCCAACTAATATGTAGAAGAAGTGTTGCTTGGTTTGCTAACAAAGAGACTGGTGTTAGAAACAAGTTGAATAGGCTTGAAGAATGCCCTTTATTTCTTTGTATTATAATTTTAGGATGTGCGGTTAGGTGGACATATTCATATGGCTTGTGTAGTGTTTTGGTTTAAAGATCTTGAGTTTATTTTAGATCCACAAGTGAAGATATGTTTCTTTCAGTATTATAAAGTAGTATGTGAAGGTGTTTGACCATCATAGTGATTTATAGTGAATGGATTAAGGTCATATGGGTTTGGATATGTATTGAAGATTGAATCAAGAGGTTAATGATTATTATTCCATGATGTGTTTAGCTTTCCATTGCGTGGTGTGTATTGAAGATTTTTTTGGGCTGACTGGTAGCATGTTCTTTAATGATTTTCTACAAGTTACGTTTGGGTTTGGATTAAAAGTGTTAGAATGATTTTAGAATAACTAAGAGGGGGGGGGGGGTGAATCAGTTATCCTCAGGTCCATATGTACCAATTTAACTTTCTAGATCTTCAACAAACTCAGATCTAATCATTTTTCAACTCGATCTCTATAGAATATATCAATAACATAAAACTTTTAGTCCACTGTCCAAAAGTAATTAACTTGAAAAATATAAAACTTTCAACATCATTCACATCAAATAACATTCACACAACTATAACACCAAGATTTATAGTGGAAACCCAATTTGGGGAAAACCACTTGTAACATGCTACTGATTTTCACTCTTCTGAAGTGAGCTCTATGAGAAGCCAACTTGGTTAAAGGTTTACAATAAAAATTGTTACACGTGACCCAATTAAATTATTTAATCACCCTATTAAGAGTGGCCTTGTTAGAGGGCTTAAGAACATTCCATCAGAATGTCACCTTGATTAAAGGATTTAGACTGATACAATCGTTAGAAAGTAATAATAGGTTCTGATATAAAAATATTCAACTCACTTTGCAAATATAGATCCACATCTCTCATATGCTGATTTACTGACTGACCTTCATTTCCATCTCCATCTTTGATCTTCTCAGAATTCCCTTCAAGCAATCACCACAACTCTATTCAGCTCTTCATAGCTTCACCTTAGCCTTCTACTTAGACTCATTAGTTAATAACATCAACCTCTTCTTCTCATCATGCATACTGCAACCTCACAATTAGGTAACCCTTATACCTCCTTGATCAGGTAGATTAATCTTTTGCTGCTTAATCTCTTCCGTAGATCTTAGGTTCAGGTCAGATTCATCAAATCCTTCAATCATTATGTTCTCCTTTTTCTTCTAGATACATCTCCAAACTTATGTTTAAAATCATAAGAAAATGATTTACCATGCATTAAATGTTTCATATCATTCATTAATGATATTAAAATGTTTTACATATCCCAAGAATTCAACTATGTTGCTGAAATTCTCAATTCTTTCTCAAAATGTAAATTACTAACACTTGGTCAATACTGTCACTAGTACATTTGACTTAGTTTTTCTACCAAAATTTTTGACCATGAAATAAAAAGGTTTTGGTTGGTCAGATTATAGAAGGGAAATTTTCATTTTTTTTAATCCATGCTCGTGTTAGTCGAAAGTTCGACCACTACGATGTACGTCAAAATTTCAACGAGCACGAAAATAACTTTAAAAAAAAAGATTTCATTTCTCATTTGATTATTACCATGGTGAATTTTTTTAAGAGTTACATTGTGCAAAACCTCACTGGCTAGGGTGGATTCGACACTATGTATAGGGGTTGTAGTTTTTATCTAGACTTGAGCCTTTGATCTTCGAGCTTGGTTTTGGAAACTTGGATTATCCTCTCCTTATCAAATATTGGAAGCTCATTGAGGTAGGGATTTGATTATGGAATTTACTAGATTCTCACTATTTTATTATGAGCTAGGGCATCATGTAATGTTTATTTTCTGTTAACATTGTTTTACATGGCATATGCCCTTGGTTCGTGCTCTTCATATTATCACTATTATTAATTTCTTGGAGTATCATTTATTACCCATGAGCTAGGGCATCCATTTATATGAGATTGATCACATGATAACCAATATGAATAGACACGATGATGAAGGGTGCACCCCTTAATACCACAAACACATAACAAAAATAGAGAAACAACAACAATATGCAAGAATAAAAAATGGGCTTCTTATTATCTCAAAAAATGTAGAATTACAAATTTTAGAATTACAATATGCAAAGCCACATGGGCATTCCCTTTACAATATTCTATAGGACAAAGCCTCAAATCAATACCCAGATCTAATACCTAGAACTACTCCCAACTACCTAAGACAACACTGCAACCTTCCTTATATAGGCAATTTTCCATCACCTGGGAAGGTTCCAGAATTTTAGCCAATAAGGCCGACCAAACTTAGAATTATTTTATTTTACAATTTATTACATCAAAGTCAGCTCAAAATATCTTTTGAAACCCAAATAGAAATTTTGAAGGAAAATTATTTTCCCCCATTTCAGGTGACCCAACTTTCGGAGACCAGAAGTCATCACCCGTTGACCTGATTGACTATTATGATCCCATTTCAGCAAGGGCGCAAGGAGCTCTACAATGCTTGAATCAAGCAAGCTTCATTCAACCAAAAATTTGACCTCATCTAGGGCATCTAAAGCCTTCAAAATTGAATTCAAAGTTTCTGTACCTTGTTTCCACTACTGAAAATTTTCAATATCTTCAAAACTAGACTTGATCTAGCAATGAAACTTCATTGGCAGGCTGATAATAACCAAAATGAACCTCCAGAGAAGAAAATAGACCATTCTAAACCCTTACATAAAAATTACTAAAAATAGTAACTTTCCAAAAATAGTAGCTCTGCACAAGATAGACCTTATTGAAAACAAAACCAAAAATATTTATGGGTGATGCAAGATTACCTTTACACTCAGGATGCTCCTGCATCAGACACCTGGGGTAATTTGAGAAGTGACCCTGTCATGACTCAGGTGTGCAAAGGAAAACCAAGATGGTTAACCTCCTCCTTTTTCAGCCATGATGAATCTTCAACAGGTCATCCTTTCCATTTGACTAGATATTCTTCATATGTCATGCTCCTTGTGCTTCTACTAACACGACTATCCAGTATGTTTGCAATCTCCTTGATAGTTGAACTAGTTGGTGGAATACTCCACTATGCTGCTATGATCTCATCTTCAACACCTCCTTCATGATACTCTATCAAATCTAAAATGTTAAATACTGGTGAAATATTCACCTTAGTAGGAAACTCTACCTCATATGCATTTCCCGAATCATGCTTCTTTAGTATCTTACATGGCCCAAATTTCTTCATTTTTAGCTTGTTATATGTTCCAACCGGAAATCACTCCTTCCACAGATGAACCATGACTTCATCTCCAACCTAAAATTCTTTATGCCTCCTTTTCTTATCTACCTTAGCCTTATACTATGCATTCATCTTGGTAATATACTTCCTTACCTCCTCATGGATGTTCTTCAAATGTTCTACAAAATCCTCAGCTTCAGAACTACTTATTTCTCCTTTATCTTTCATTCTCAACTTAGATGCATTTCTTGGACTACTTCCATATACAATCTGTGGATGATGTGATGAACCAAGCTTTAAATATATCTTCAACTCTTCACTTTCTGCTAGTGTCATTTTGTGTGCTGCCTTATTTGGAAAATTGGCTCCTAGAATCAAGTCCATCTGATGACTGATCTTTCTTACTGGTGGTAATCCATCAGGCACATTATCAGATACAATATCCTGAAACTCATTCAATAATTCTACAACTTCTATAGGTACATCTTCTACTTCCTCTTTCCCAGCCTTTGGAATTAAGGTAAAACACATATGCTCATGTTGCATACCATCTAAGAAATTTTCTCTATCAACAAAAGTTATTCTTGCATTACTACATACCTTTTATTTTGTTTCCTTCAATGGTTTTAACTTATCTCACACTCCATCCTTTATCAAGGAATAGGTATTTGCACAACCATTATGTAAAACACTCATGTCAAACTGTGAAGGTCTACCCAACAACATATGACATGCATCCATAGATATGATATCACATAGTACCTCATCTTGGTACCCACCAATCTTAAACTTTACTAGGCATTGTTCACTGAGCATGTCCTTGTGGTCATGTTGTACCCAGGTAACCCGATATGGATGTGGGTGTTTCTAACTCTTGAGCTTCAACTTTGTCACCATCTCTTCTGACACCAAATTGTTAGTGCTTACACTATCAATAATCACATCACAAAATTTTCCCTCACACTTGCATCTAGTGCAAAATAGGCTCCTCCTTTGCTCAGGCTCATTTTCACCACTTAACAAGACTCTTTTGTTGAACAACATTTCTCCTGTTTTAGCATCTTCAGAATTTGATGATTTGGTATCTTCATCTTCATGTAAAACTTTGGCCTGGCCTTCATTCCTCCTATCTATCCTTCCTTGGTGCTAAGGACATTCAAATGCCCTATGACCTTCTTCTCCACAGTGAAAACATGTTCCACGGAAGCCTCCTCTTCCTGAACCTTGTCCTCTTCCTCTTCCTCTTTGATCTCTATTATTTTGATCATGGAAATGATTGAAATTAGCTCCTCTCTAATTCTGACTATTATTGGTCTCATCCCACTTTTTCAAATCTTCATTTCGATCTCCATATGACCGTCCACCAGATCTTCCATCATGACCTCTTCCAGTTTGTTTGCTCTCAAATTTCTTGTTCGGCTTTTCCTCTACTTTTAGGGAAAATTGGTATGCCTCTTTAATACTATTCATTCGAACTAGATTCATCTCCTCCTGAGTGCTTAGCTTAAACCCATTAAGGTAATAGGAAAATTTCTCCTTATCAGCATCCACATGGCCTGTTCTGATGAGGATTCGATAGAACTCCTCTATATACTCTTGAACAGATCATCCTGCTTGCTTCAAACTTTGCATTTTCTTTAGTAGGTCAAGCTCATAATCAATAGGGATGAATTGTCACTTCAATTTATCCACCATTTGCTCCCATCTTGTGATTTTATCCTTTCCTCTTCTATTTCACTCTAATTGAATCTCTTGCCACCAGATCTTCGGATGACCCTTCAGTCTAGCCTTCACAAACTTGACCCGATTAGGATCCTCGATATCTTCATACTCAAAATATTCTTCACATTCATTGATCCAGTCGATCAATTCCTCTAGGTTAAGATTCCTTGAAAATGTAGGAACCTCAATCTTAGGTCTTTTCTTGAGCTTGGAAATGGCTCGAAAAAGCCTTTCTTCCTCCTGATTCAAAACTTTGACTTCTACTTCTTGATCGTCATTTCCTTCTTTGGCTTCCTCCTCACTTTCATCTCTAACATTAAGATTCATTCCTCTGTGAATCTCTTCTTGCAATGCTTGTACTTGTCTATGGAGCTCTCTAACCTCAGGTGTCACAACACCAACTCTTCCACCATGTTCCCTTTGTGGAGGCATTTTCACATGTATCACAGAAACCCTAACCACGGTCTTGGTGGAAAATGCTTCATAGTTGGTGATCTATTTACACACTAAGGAACTGCTGCTCTGATACCATTTGATGAAGGGTGCTCCCCTTAATACCACAAACACATAATAGAAATAGAGAAATAACAACAATATGCAAGAATAGAAAATGGGCTTCTTATTATCTCTACAAATGTGGAATTACAAATTTTAGAATTACAATATGCAAAGCCACATGGGCGTTCCCTTTACAATATTTTGTAGGAAAAAGCCTTGAATCAATACCCAGATCTACTACCCAGAACTACTCCCAACTGCCTAAGACAACACTACAGCCTTCCTTATATAGACAATTTTCCACCGCCTGGAAAGGTTCTAGAATTTTAGCCAATAACGCTGACCAAACTTAGAATTATTTTATTTTACAATTTATTACATTAAATTTGGCTCAAAATATTTTGTGAAACCCAAATAGAAATTTTGAAAGAAAATCATTTTCTACCATTTTAGGTGACCCAAATTTTGGAGACCATAAGTCATCACCAATTGACCCGATTGACTATTATGACCCCATTTCGGAAAGGGTGTGAGGAGCTTTACAATGCTTAAATAAAGCAATCTTCATTCAACTAAAAATTCAACCTCATTCGGGGCCTCTAGAGCCTTCAAAATTAAGTTCAAAGTTTCTGTACCTCATTTTCACTGCCAAAAATTTTCAATATCTTCAAAACTAGACTTGATCCAGCAATGAAACTTTACTGACAGGCTGATCTGACCAAAATGAACCTCTAGAGAAGAAAATAGACCATTTTGAGCCCGAACAGAAAACTTACTAAAAATAGTAACTTTCCAAAAATAACAGCTCTACACAAGATAGCCCTTATTGAAAACAAAACTAGAAATATTTTTGGGTGATGAAATGTTTCCTTTACACCCAAGATTCTCCTGCATCAGACACTCGAGGTAATTTGAGAAGTGACCTCATCACGACTCAGGTGTGCAGAGGAAAATCAAGATGGTTAACCTCCCCTTTTGTCAGCTATGATGAATCTTCACCAGGTCATCCTTTTTATTTGTCTAGATATTCTTCATATGTCCTACACATTGTACTTCATCAAACACGACTATCCAATATGTCCTCAATCTCCTTGATAGTTGAACTAGTTGCTGGAGTACTCCATTGTGCTACTATGATCTCATCTTCAACACCTCTTTCATGATACTTTGTCAAATCTGAAATGTTAAATATTGGTGAAATATTTAGCTCAGTAGGCAACTCTACTTCATATGTATTTTCCGAATCATGCTTCTTGAGTATCTTACATGGCCCAAATTTCTACATTTTTAGCTTGTTGTATGTTCCAATTGGTAATCACTCCTTCTGCAAATGAACCATAACTTCATCTCCAACCTGAAATTCCTTATGCTTCCTTTTCTCATTTTCCTTAGCCTTATATTGTGCATTCATCTTGGTAATATGATTTCTTACCTCCTCATGGATGTTCTTCAAATGTTTTGAAAAATTCTTAGCTTCAACACTACTTATTTCTCCTTTATCTTTCATTCTCAACTTAGATGCATTTCTTGGACTACTTTGATATACAATCTATGGATGATGTGATGAACCGAACTTTAAATCTATCTTCAACTCTTCACTTTCTATGACTGTCATTCTGTGTGCTACCTTATTTGACAAACTGGCTCCTAGAATCAAGTCTATTTGATGACTGATCTTTCTTACTGGTGGTAATCCATCAGGCACATTATCAGATATAATATCCTTAAACTCATTCAATAATTCTACAACTTCTACAAGTACATCTTCTCCTTTCTCTTTCCTAGCCTTTGGAAATAAGGTAAACACATATGCTCATGCCGCATACCATTTAAGAAATTTTCTCTATCAACAAAAGTTATTCTTGCATTACCACATACCTTTTGTTTTGTTTCCTTCAATGGTTTTAACTTATGCCGCACTCCATCCTTTATAAGGGAATAGGTATTTGCACAACCATCATGTAAAGCACACCTGTCAAACTACCAAGGTCTACCCTACAACATATGACATGCATCCATAGATATGATATCACATAGTACCTGATCTTGATACCTACCAATTTTAAAATTTACTAGGCACTGTTCACTAACCATGACCTTGTGGTCATCCTACACTTAGGCAACCTGATATGGATGTGGGTGTTTCTGTCTCTTCAATTGTTAGTACTTCCACTATCAATAATCACATCACAAAATTTTTCCTCACACTTGCATCTAGTGTGAAATAGGCTCCTCCTTTGCTTAGGTTCATTCCCACCACTTAACAAGACTCTTTTGTTGATCAACATTTCTCCTTTTTCAACATTTTTAAAATTTGATGATCTGACATCTTCATCTACATGTGCAACTCTAGCCTGGCCTTCATTCCTTCTATCTCTCCTTCCTTGGCACTAAGGACATTCAAATGCCCTATGACCTTCTCCCCAGTGAAAATAGTTTCCAGGGAAGCCTCCTCTTCCTGAACCTTGTCCTCTTCTTCTTCCTCATTGATCTCTATTATTTTGATAATGAAAATGATTGAAATTATCTCCTCTCTAATTCTGACTGTTACTGGCCTTATCCTACTTTTTAAAATCTTAATTTCAATCTCCATATGATCATCCACTAGATCTTCAATCATGACCTCTTCCGCTTTGTCTACTCTCAAACTTTTTGTTCAGCTTTTCCTCTACTTTTAGGGAAAACTGGTATGCCTCTTCAATACTGTTCATTCAAACTAGATTCGGCTCCTCCTAAATGCTCAGCCTCAACCCATTAAGCTAATGGGCAACTTTCTCCTTATCAGCTTTTGCATGGCCTGTTCTGATGAGGATTTGATAGAACTCCTCTGTATACTCCTGAATAGATCATCCTGCTTGCTTCAAACTTTGCATTTTCTTTAGTAGGTCAAGTTTATAATGAATAGGGATGAATTCTCACTTCAATTTATGCACCATCCACTCCCTTCTTTTGATTTTATCCTTTCCTCTTCTATTTCACTCCAATTGAATCTCTTGCCACTAGATCTTCACATGATCCTTCAGTCTGACCTTCGCAAACTTGACCTGATCAGGATCCTCGATATCTTCATACTCAAAATATTCTTCACATTCATTGATTTATTCGATCAATTCCTCTGGGTTAGGATTCCCTAAAAATGTAGGAACCTCGATCTTAGATTTTTTCCCGATCTTGGAAATGGCCTGAAAAAGCCTTTCTTCCTCTTGATTCAAAACTTTGACTTCTACTTCTTGATTATCATTTCCTTCTTCAGCTTCATCCTCACTTTTGTCTTTGACATTAAGATTCATTCCTCTACGAATCTCTTCTTGGAATGCTCTCACTTTTCTCTAGAGCTCTCTACCCTTAGGTTTCACAACACTAGCTCTTTCACCACCGTCCCTTCATGGAGGTATTTTCACGTGTATCATTAAAATCCTTACCATGGTCCTGGTGCAAACTACCTCACAATTGGAGATCTATTTACATAGAAAACCCTAACCCATAGTCCTCGTGCAAACTACCTCACATTCAGTGATCTTCTTACACACTTAGGAATTCCTTCTCTAATACCACTTGATGAAGGTTACTCCCCTTAATACCACAAACACATAACAGAAACAGAGAAACAACAACAATATGCAAGAATAGAAAATGGGCTTCTTATTATCTCCACAAAAGTGGAATTATAAATTTTAGAATTACAATATGCAAAGCCACATGGGCATTCCCTTTACAATATTCTATAAGACAAAGCCTCGAATCAATACCCAGATCTACTACCTAGAACTACTCCCAACTGCCTAAGACAACACTATAGCCTTCCTTATATAGGCAATTTTCCATCGCCTGGGAAGGTTCCAGAATTTTTGCCAATAAGGCTAACCAAACTTAGAATTATTTTATTTTACAATTTGTTACATCCAAGTCGGCTCAAAATATCTTTTGAAACCCAAACATAAATTTTGAAGAAAAATCATTTTTTGCCATTTTAGGTGACCCAACTTCCGGAGACCATAAGTCATCACTTGTTGGCCCGATTGACTATTATGAACCCATTTCAGAAAGGGTGTGAGGAGCTCTACAATTCTTGAATTAATAAATTTTCATTCAATTGAAAATTTGATCTCATCTGGGGCCTCTAAAACCTTCAAAATTGAGTTCAAAGTTTCTGTACCCAGTTTCCACTACCAAAAATTTTCAATATCTTCAAGAGTAGACTTGATCAAGTAATGAAACTTTATTGGCAGGTTGATATGACCAAATGAACCTCCAGAGAAGAATATAGACCATTCTAAGCTGGAACAAAAAACTTACTAAAAATAGTAACTTTCCAAAAATATTTTTGGGTGATGCAAGATTGCCTTTACAACCAGGATGCTCCTACATCAGACACTCGGGGTAATTTTAGAAGTGGACCTGTCATGACTCAGGTGTGCAGAGGAAAATGAAGATGGACTAACCACTTCCTTTGTTAGCCATGATGAATCTTCAACAGGTCATCCTTTCCATTTGACTAGATATTCTTCATATGTCCTACTCCTTGTGCTTCTGCCAACACAACTATCTAGTATGTCCTCAATCTCCTTGATAGTTGAACTGATTGCTGGAATACTCCACTGTGCTATTGTGATCTCATCTTCAAAACCTCCTTCATGATACTCTATCAAATCTAAAATGTTAAATACTAGTGAAATATTCAACTCAGTAGGAAACTCTACCTCATATGCATTTCCCAAATCATGCTTCTTCAGTATCTTACATGGCCCAAATTTTTTCATTTTCAACTTTTTGTATGTTCCAACTAGAAATCGCTCCTTCCACAAATGAACCATGACTTCATCTCCAACCTAAAATTCTTTATGCCTCATTTTCTCATCTACCTTAGCCTTATACTATGCATTCATCTTGGTAATATGCTTCCTTATCTCCTCATGGATGTTCTTCAAATGTTCTACAAAATCCTCAACTTCAACACTACTTATTTCTCCTTTATCTTTCGTTCTCAACTCAGATGCTTTTCTTGGACTACTTCCATATATAATTTGTGGATGATGTGATGAACCAAACTTTAAATTTGTCTTCAACTTTTCACTTTTTGCTAGTGTCATTTTGCGTGCTGCCTTATTGTGCAAACTGGCTCCTAGAATCAATTCCATCTGATGACTGATCTTTCTTACTTGTGGTAATCCATCAGGAACATTATCGGATACAATATCCTGAAACTCATTCAATAATTCTACAACTTCTACAGGTACATCTTCTACTTCCTCTTGCCTAGCTTTTAGAATTAAGGTAAAACATATATGCTCATGTAGCATACCATGTAAAAAATTTCCTCTATCAACAAAAGTTATTCTTACATTACCACATACCCTTTCTTTTGTTTCCTTCAATGGTTTTAAATTATGTCACACTCCATCCTATATTACAGAATAGGTATTTGCACAACCATCATGTAAAGCACACTTGTCAAACTACCAAGATCTACCCAACAACATATGACATGCATCCATAGATATGATATCACATAGTACCTCATCTTGGTACCCGCCAATCTTAAACTTTACTAGGCACTATTCACTGACCATGACCTTGTGGTCATTCTGCACCTAGGCAACCCGATATAGATTTGGGTGTTTATGTCTTTTGAACTTCAAATTTGTCACCATCTCTTTTGACACCAAATTGTCAATGTTTCCACTATTAATAATCACATCTTAACATTTACCCTCACACTTGCATCTAGTGTGAAATAGGCTCCTCCTTTGCTTAGGTTCATTCTCACCACTTAAAAAGACTCTTCTATTCATCAACATTTCTCCTCTTTCAACATCTTTAGAATTTGATGATCTAGCACCTTCATCTACATGTGCAACTCTGGCCTGACCTTCATTCCTCCTATCTGTCATTCCTTGGCATTGAGGACATTCAAATTCCCTATGACCTTCTTCTCTATAGTGAAAACATGTTCCACAGAAGCTTCCTCTTCCTGAACCTTGTCCTCTTCCTGTTCCTCTCTGATCTCTATTATTCTGATCATGGAAATGATTGAAATTATCTCCTCTCTAATTCTAACTATTACTAGCCTCATCCTACTTTTTTAGATCTTGATTTCCATCTCCATATGACCGTCCACTAGATCTTCCATCATGACCTCTTCCACTTTGTTTGCTCTCAAACTTGTTGTTCAGCTTTTCCTCTACTTTTAGGGAAAACTAGTATGCCTCTTCAATATTGTTCATTCGAACTAGATTAAGCTCCTCTTGAGTGCTTGGCCTCAACCCATTAAGATAATGGGCAACTTTATCCTTATTAGCTTCTGCATGGCCTATTCTGATGAGGATTTGATAGAACTCCTTTGTATACTCCTGAACAGATAGTCCCGCTTGATTCAAACTTTACATTTTCTTTAGTAGGTCAAGCTCATAATCAACAGGGATGAACTGTCACTTCAATTTATCCACCATCCGCTCCCATCTTGTGATTTTATCATTTCCTCTTCTATTTCACTCCAATTGAATCTCTTGCCACCAAATCTTCGCATGACCCTTCAGTCTGGCCTTCACAAACTTGACCCGATCAGGATCCTCGATATCTTCATACTCAAAATATTATTCACATTTATTGATCGAGTCGATCAATTCCTTTAGGTTAAGATTCCTTGAAAATGTAGGAACCTTGATATTAGGTCTTTTCTCAATCTTGGAAATGGCCTAGAAAAGCCTTTCTTCCTCTTGATTCAAAACTTTGACTTCTACTTTTTGATCATCATTTCCTTCTTCGGCTTCATCCTCACTTTCATCTCTGACATTAAGATTTATTCCTCTATGAATCTCTTCTTGCAATGCTCACACTTGTCTCTGCAACTCTCTAACCTTAGGTGTCACAACACCAGCTCTTCCACCACATTCCTTTTGTGGAGGCATTTTCATGCGTATCATTGAAACCCTAACCATGGTCCTGGTGCAAACTACCTCAAAGTCGATGATCTATTTACACATAAACCTTAACCCACGGTCCTGGTGCAAACTGCCTTACAGTCAGTGATCTGTTTACACACCGAGGAACTCCTACTCTAATACCACTTGATGAAGGGTGCTCCCCTTAATACCACAAACACATAACAAAAATAGAGAAACAATGACAATATGCAAGAACAGAAAATGGACTTCTTATTATGTCCACAAATGTGGAATTACAAATTTTAGAATTACAATAAGCAAAGCCACATAAGCATTCCCTTTACAATATTCTATAGGACAAAGCCTTGAATCAATACCCAGATCTACTACACAAAATTGCTTCCAACTGCCTAAGACAACACTATTGCCTTCCTTACATAGGGAATTTTCCATTGCCTGGGAAGGTTCCAAAAGTTTAGCCAATAAGGCTGACCAAACTTAGAATTATTTTATTTTACAATTTATTACATCAAAGTCGGCTCAAAATATCTTTTGAAACGCAAACATAAATTTTGAAGGAAAACCATTTTCTTCCATTTTAGGTGATCTAACTTCTAGAGACCATAAGTCATCACCCGATGACCCGATTCCCTATTATGACCCTATTTCAAAAAGCATGCAAAGAGCTCTACAACGCTTGAATAAATGAATCTTGATTCAACCAAAAATTTGACCTCATCCAGGGCCTTTAAAGCCTTCAAAATTGAATTCAAAGTTTCTGTCCCCTGTTTCCACTACCAAAAATTTTCAATATCTTCAAAACTAGACTTGATCCAGCAATGAAACTTTATTGGTAGGCTGATAATGACCAAAATGAACCTCCAGAGAAGAAAATAGACCATTTTGAGCCCGAACAGAAAACTTACTAAAAATAGTAAATTTTCAAAAATAGCAGCTCTGCACAAGATACCCCTTATTGAAAACAAAACCAGAAATATTTTTTGGTGATGTAAGATTGCCTTTACACCTAGGATGCTCCTGCATCAGACACCCGGGGTAATTTGAGAAGTGACCCTATCACAACTCGGATGTGCAGAGGAAAACCAAGATGGTTAATCTCCTCCTTTGTCAGCCATGATGAATCTTCAACAAGTTGTTCTTTTCATTTGACTAGATATTCTTCATATGTCCTGCTCCTTGTGCTTATTCCAACATGACTATCTAGTATGTCCTCAATCTCCTTGATAGTTGAACTAGTTGCTGGAATACTCCACTATGTTGTTGTGATCTCATCTTCAACACCTCTTTCATGATACTCTGTCAAATCTAAAATGTTAAATACTGGTGAAATATTTAACTCATTAGGTAACTCTAGCTCATATGCATTTCCCAAACCATGCTTCTTTAGTATCTTCCATGGCCCAAATTTCTTCATTTTTAGCTTTTTGTATGTTCCAACTGGAAATTGCTCCTGCAAATGATTCATGACTTCATCTCCAACCTAAAATTTCTTATGCCTCATTTTCTCATTTGCCTTTGCCTTATACTATGCATTCATCTTGGTAATATGCTTCCTTACCTCATCATGGCTGTTCTTCAAATGTTTTGCAAAATCCTCAGCTTCAGCACTACTTATTTCTCCTTTATCTTTCATTCTCAACTCAAATACATTTCTTGGACTACTTCTATATACAATCTGTAGATGATGTGATGAACCAAACCTTAAATCTATCTTCAACTCTTCACTTTATGCTAGTGTCATTCTATGTGTTTCCTTATTTGGAAAACTCACTCTTAGAATCAAGTCCATATGATGACTAATCTTTCTTACTCATGATAATCCATCAGACACATTATCGGATACAATAACCTGAAACTCATTCAATAATTCTACAACTTCTATAGCTACATCTTCTACTTCCTCTTTGCTAGCCTTTTAAATTAAGGTAAAACACATATGCTCATGCCCCATACCATCTACGAGATTTCTTCTATCAACAAAAGTTATTCTTGCATTACCACATACATTTTCTTATGTTTCCTTCAATGGTTTTAACTTATGTCGCACTTCATCCTTTGTCAGGGAATAGGTATTTGCATGACCATCATTTACAACACACCTATCAAACTACCAAGGTCTACCCAACAACATATGACATGAATTCATAGATATGATATCACATAGTACCTCATCTTGGTACCTGCTAATCTTAAACTTTACTAGGCACTGTTCACTGACCATGACCTTGTGGTCATCCTGCACCTAGGCCAACCCAATATGGATGTGCGTGTTTCTATCTGTTGAGCTTCAACTTTGTCACCATCTCTTTTTACACCAAATTGTAAGCTCTTCCACTATCAATAATCACATCACAACATTTTCTCTCACACTTGCATCTAGTGCAAAACAGGCTCCTCCTTTGCTCAGGTTCATTCTTACCACTTAACAAGACTCTTCTATTGATCAATGTTTCTCCTTTTTTAGCATCTTTAGAATTTGATGATCTGGCATCTTCATCTACATGTGCAACTCTGGCCTGACATTCATTCCTCCTAGCTATCTTTCCTTGGCATTGAGGACATTCAAATACCCTATGACCTTCTTCTCCACAGTGAAAACATGTTCCACAGAAGCCTCCTCTTCCTGAACCTTGTCCTCTTCCACTTCCTATCTGATCTCTATTATTCTGATCATGAAAATGATTGAAATTATCTCCTCTCTAATTTTGACTATTACTGGCCTCATCTTTCTTTCTCGAATCTTCATTTTGATCTCCATATGACTGTCCACCAGTTCTTCCATCATGACCTCTTCCACTTTGTTTGTTCTCAAACTTCTTGTTCAAATTTTCCTCTACTTTTAGGGCAAACTGGTATGCCTTTTCAATATTGTTCATTCGACCCATATTTAGCTCCTTATGTATGCTCAGCCTCAACCCATTAAGGTAACGGGCAACTTTCTCCTTATCAGCTTTCGCATGGCCTGTTCTGATGAGGATTCGATAGAAGTCCTCTATATATTCTTGAACAGATTGTCCCGCTTGCTTCAAACTTTACATTTTCTTCAGTAGGTCAAGCTCATAATCAATAGGGATGAACTGTCACTTCAATTTATCCACCATCCGCTCCTATCTTATGATTTTATCTTTTCCTTTTCTATTATACTCCAATTGAATCTCTTGATACTAGATCTTTGCATGAACCTTCAGTCCAACCTTCGCAAACTTGACCCGATCAGGATCTTTAATATCTTCATACTCAAAATATTCTTCACATTCATTGATCTAGTTGATCAATTTGTTTGGGTTAAGATTCATTGAAAATGCAAGAACCTTGATCTTAGGTCTTTTCCTGATCTTGGAAATGGCCTAGAAAAGCCTTTCTTCCTCTTGATTCAAAACTTTGACTTCTACTTCTTGATCATCATTTCCTTCTTCGGCTTCATCCTCACTTTCATCTTAAACATTAAGATTCATTCTTTTGCAAATCTCTTCTTGCAATGCTCGCACTTATCTTTGGAGCTCTCTAACCTGAGGTGTCAAGACACTAGCTCTTCCACCATGTTCCTTTCGTGGAGACATTTTCATGTGTATCACTAAAACCCTAACCATGGTTCTAGTTCAAACTACCTCATAGTCGGTGATTTGTTTACATAGAAACCCTAACATATGGTCCTGGTGCAAACTACCTCATAGTCGACAATCTGTTTACACACTCAGAAACTCCTACTTTGATACCACTTAATGAAGGGTGCTCCCCTTAGATAGATAATTTTCCACCGCCTAAGAAGGTTCCAAAATTTTAGCTAATAAGGCTGACCAAACTTAGAATTATTTTATTTTACAATTTATTACATCAACATTGGCTCAAAATATCTTTTGAAACCCAAACAAAAATTTAGATGAAAAATCATTTTCCACCATTTCAGGTGACCCAACTTCAGGAGACCATAAGTCCTCACCCATTGACCCACTTGACTATTATGAACCCATTTAGGAAAGGGCTCGCAGAGCTCTATAATTTCTAAATTACTCAATCTTCATTTGGCCGAAAATTCAACCTCATCCGGGGCCTCTAAAGCCTTCAAAATTGAGTTCAAAGTTTATGTACCCTATTTCCACTATAAAAAATTTTCAATATCTTCAAAATTAGACTTGAACAAGCAATGAAATTTTACTGGTAGGCTGATATGACCAAAATGAACCTCCAAAGAAGAAAATAGACCATTCTAAGCCTGAATAGAAAACTTACTAAAAATAGTAACTTTCCAAAAATAGCAGCTTTAGACAAGATAGCCCTTATTGAAAACAAAACTAGAAATATTTTTGGGTGATGCAAGATTGCCTTACACCCAGGATGCTCTTGCATCAGACACTCGGGGTAATTTGAGAAGTGACCCTTTCATGACTTAGGTGTGTAGAGGAAAACCAAGACAGTTAACCCCCTCCTTTGTCAACTTTGTCAACCATGATGAATCTTCAATAGGTCATCCTTTCCATTTGACTAGATATTCTTCATATGTCTTGCTCCTTGTGCTTCTGCCAACATGACTATCTAGTATGTCCTCAATCTCCTTGATAGTTGAACTGATTGCTAGAATACTCCACTGCACTGTTGTGATCTCATCTTAACCACCTCCTTTATGATACTCTATCAAATCTAAAATGTTAAATACTAGTGAAATATTCAACTTAGTAGGAAACTCTACCTCATATGCATTTCCCAAATTATGCTTCTTTAGTATCTTACATGGCCCAAATTTCTTCATTTTCAACTTGTTCTATGTTCCAACTAGAAATTGCTCCTTCCGCAAATGAACCATGACTTCATCTTCGACCTAAAATTTCTTATGCCTCTTTTTCTCATCTTCCTTAGCCTTATACTATGCATTCATCTTGGTAATATGCTTCCTTACCTCCTCATAGATGTTCTTCAGATGTTCTACAAAATCATCAACTTCAGTACTACTTATTTCTCCTTTATCTTTCATTCTCAACTCAGATGCATTTCTTGGACTACTTCCATATACAATCTGTCGATGATGTGATGAACTAAACTTTAAATCTATCTTCAACTCTTCACTTTCTGCTAGTGTCATTCTATGTGCTACCTTATTTGGAAAACTAGCTCCGGGAATCAAGTCCATTTGATAATTGATCTTTCTTATTGGTCGTAATCCATCAGGCACATTATCAAATATAATATCTTGAAACTCATTCAATAATTCTACAACTTCTACAGCTACATCTTCTACTTCCTCTTTTCCAGCCTTTGGAATTAAGGTAAAACACATATGCTCATGTTGCATACCATCTAAAAAATTTCCTCTATCAACAAAAGTTATTCTTGCATTACCACATACCTTTTCTTCTATTTCCTTCAATGGTTTTAACTTATGTCGCACTCCATCCTTTATCAGGGAATAGGTATTTGCACAACCACCATGTACAACACACCTGTCAAATTGCCAAGGTCTACCCAACAACATATGACATGCATCCATATATATGATATCACATAGTACCTCATCTTTGTACCCACCAATCTTAAACTTTACTAAGCACTATTCACTGACCATGACCTTGTGGTCATCCTGCACCTAGGCAACCCGATATGGATGTGGGTGTTTCCATCTCTTGAGCTTCAACCTTTTCACCATCTCTTTTGACACCAAATTTTTAGTATTTCCACTATCAATAATCACATCACAACATTTTCCCTCAGACTTGCATCTAGTGTGAAATAGGCTCCTCCTTTTCTCAAGTTCATTCTCACCACTTAACAAGACTCTTCTATTGATCAATGTTTCTACTCTTTCAGCCTCTTCAAAATTTAATGATCTGGCATCTACATCTAAGTAGTATGATCCCTTACCTTCTCATGGATGTTCTTCAAATGTTCTACAAAATCCTCAGCTTTAGCACTACTTATTTCTCCTTTATCTTTCATTCTCAACTCGGATGCATTTTTAGGACTACTTCCATATACAATCTGTGGATGATGTGATGAATTAAAATTTAAATCTATTTTGAACTCTTCATTTTTTGCTAGTGTCATTCTGTGTGATATGGAGATCGAAATGAAGATATGAAAAAGCAGGATGAGGCCAGTAATAGTCAGAATTAGAGAGGATATAATTTCAATCATTTTCATGATCGAAATAATAGAGATCAAATAGGAAGAGGAAGAGGAGAAGGTTCAGGAAGTGGAGGCTTCTGTGGAACATGTTTTTACTGTGGAGAAGAAGGTCATAGGGAATTTGAATGTCCTCAGTGCCAAGGAAGGACAAATAGGAGGAATGAAGGCCAGACCAGAGTTGCACATGTAGATGAAGATGCTAGATCATCAAATTTTGAAGATGCTGAAAGAGGAGAAAATTTGATGAACAGAAGAGTCTTGTTAAGTGGTGAGAATGAACTTGAGCAAAGGAGGAGCCTGTTTCACACTAGATGCAAGTGTGAGGGAGAATGTTGTGATTTGATTATTGATAATGGAAGCACTAACAATTTGGTGTTAGAAGAGATGTTGAAAAAGTTGAAGCTCAAGAGACAAACACCCACATCTATATCAGGTTGCCTGGGTGCAGAATGAGCAGAAAGTCATCATTAGTGAACAGTGCCTAGTAAAGTTTAAGATTGGTGGGTACCAAGATGAGGTACTATGTGATATCATATCTATGGATGCATGTCATATGTTGTTGGGTAGACCTTGGCAGTTTGATAGGTGTTGTACATGATGGTCATGCAAATACCTATTCCCTGATAAAGGATGGAGTGCGACATAAGTTAAAACCATTGAAGGAAATAGAAGAAAAGGTATGTGGTAATGCAAGAATAACTTTTGTTGATAGAGGAAATTTTTTAGATGGTATGCAACATGAGCATATGTGTTTTACCTTAATTCCAAAGGCTGGGAAAGAGGAAGTAGAAGATGTAGCTGTAGAAGTTGTAGAATTATTGAATGAGTTTTAGGAAATTGTATCTGATAATGTGCTTGATGGATTGCCACCAGTAAGAAAGATCAGTCATTAGATGGACTTGATTTCAAGAGCTAGTTTTCCAATGAAGGCAGCACACAGAATGACACTAGCAAAAAGTGAAGAGTTGAAGATAGATTTAAAGTTTGTTGATCACATCATCCACAGATTGTATATGGAAGTAGTCCAAGAAATGCATTTGAGTTGAGAACAAAAGATAAAAGAGAAATAAGTAGTGCTGAAGCTGAGAATTTTGCAGAACATTTGAAGAACATCCATGAGGAGGTAACAGATCATATTACTATTTTTAAGACATTCCTCCTATCTGTCCTTCCTTGCTGCTGAGGAAATTCAAATGCCCTATGACCTTCTTCTCCATAGTGAAAACATGTTCCATGGAAGCCTCCTCTTCCTAAACCTTGTCCTCTTCATTTTCCTCTCTGATCTTGATTATTCTGATCATGGAAATGATTTAAATTATCTCCTCTCTGATTCTAACTATTACTGGTCTCTTCCTTCTTTTTTGGATCTTCATTTCGATCTCCATATGACCATCCACCAGATCTTCCATCATGACCTCTTCCACTTTCTCTACTCTCAAAATTCTTGTTCAAATTTTTCTCTACTTTGAGGGAAAACTGGTATGCCTCTTCAATACTGTTCATTCAAACCAGATTCAACTCCTCCTGAATGTTCGGCCTCAACCCATTAAGGTAATGAGAAACTTTTTCCTTATCAACTTTCGCATGACCTATTTTGATGAGGATTTGATAGAACTCCTCTGTATACTCCTAAACAGATCATCCCACTTGATTCAAACTTTGTATTCTCTTCAGTAGGTCAAGCTCATAATCAACAAGGATGAACTGTCACTTCAATTTATCCACCATCCCCTCCCATCTTGTGATTTTATCCTTTCCTCTTCTATTTCACTCCAATTGAATCTCTTGCCACTAGATCTTCGTATGACCCTTCAGTCTTGCCTTCGCAAACTTGACTCGATCAGGATCCTTGATATCTTCATACTCAAAATATTCTTTACATTTATTGATCCAGTCGATCAATTCTTTTAGGTTAAGATTCCCTGAAAAAGTAGGAACCTCGATCTTAGGTCTTTTCTCGATCTTGGAAATGGCCCTAAAAAGCCTTTCTTCCTTTTGATTCAAAAATTTGACTTCTACTTCTTGATCATCATTCCCTTCTTCGGCTTCATCCTCACTTTCGTCTCTGACATTAATATTCATTCCTCTGTGAATCTCTTCTTGCAATGCTCGCACTTTTCTCTAGAGCTTTCTAACCTCAGGTGTCAAAACACTAGCTCTTTGTCCACGTTCCTTTCATGGAGGCATTTTCACGCGTATCACTGAAACTCTAACCACGGTCCTGGTGCAAACTGCCTCACAGTTGATGATCTAATTAACAGAAACCCTAACCCATGGTCCTGGTGCAAACTACCTCATAGTCAATGATCTGTTTACACACTCAGGAACTCTTTCTCTTATACCACTTGATGAAGGGTGCTCCCCTCAATACCACAAACACATAACAAAAATAGAGAAACAACAACAATATGCAAGAACAAAAAATTGACTTCTTATTATCTCCACAAATGTGGAATTACAAATTTTAGAATTACAATATGCAAAGCCACATGAGCATTCCCTTTACAATATTCTTAAGGATAAAGCCTCAAATCAATACACAGATCTACTACCCAAAACTGCTCCCAACTGCCTAAGACAACACTATAGCCTTCCTTATATAGGCAATTTTTCATCGCCTGGGAAGGTTCTAGAATTTTAGCCAATAAGGCCAACCAAACTTAGAATTATTTTATTTTACAATTTATTACATCAAAGTCAACTCAAAATATATTTTAAAACCCAAACATAAATATTGAAAGAAAATCATTTTCCACCATTTCAGGTGACCCAACTTTCGGAGACCATAAGTCATCACCCATTAACCCAATTGACTATTATGACCCCATTTTGGAAAGGGCACAAGTATCTCTACAACTCTTGTATTAAGCAATCTTCATTTAGTTGAAAATTTGACCTCATCTGGGGCCTCTAAAGCCTTCAAAATTGATTTGAAAGTTTCTATACCCTGTTTCCACTACCAAAATTTTTTAATATCTTCAAAACTAGATTTGATCCATCAATGAAAGTTTACTAGCAGGCTGATATGACCAAAATGAATCTCCAGAGAAGAAAATAGACCATTCTAAGCCCGAATAGAAAACTTACTAAAAATAGTAACTTTTCAAAAATAGCAGCTCTGCACAAGATAGACCTTCTTGAAAACAAAACTAGAAATATTTTTGGGTGATGCAAGATTGTCTTTACACATAGGATTCTCCTGCATCAGACACCTGAGGTAATTTGAGAAGTGACCCTATCACAACTTAGGTGTGCAGAGGAAAACCATGATGGTTAACCTCCTCCTTTGTCAGCCATGATAAATCTTCAACAGGTCATCCTTTCCATTTGACTAGATATTCTTCATATGTCCTGCTCCTTGTGCTTCTGCTAACATGACTATCCAGTATGTCCTTAATCTCCTTGATAGTTTAACTTGTTGTTGGAATACTCCACTATGTTGCTGTGATCTTATCTTCAACACCTCCTTCATGATACTTTGTCAAATCTGAAATATTAAATACTGGTGAAATATTCAACTTAGTAGGCAACTCTACCTCATATGCATTTCCTGAATCATGCTTCTTTAGTATCTTACATGGCCCAAATTTTTTCATTTTCAGCATGTTGTATGTTCCAATTGGAAATCCCTCCTTCCAAAAATTAACCATGACTTCATCTCCAACTTGAATCTCTTTATGCCTCCTTTTCTCACCTGCCTTAGCCTTATACTATGCATTCATCTTGGTAATATGCTTCCTTACCTCCTCATGGATGTTCTTAAAATGTTCTACAAAATCCTTAGCTTCAGCACTACTTATTTGTCCTTTATCTTTCATTCTCAACTTTGATGCATTTCTTGGACTAATTCTGTATACAATCTGTCGATGATGTGATGAACCAAACTTTAAATCTATCTTAAACTCTTCACTTTCTACTAGTGTCATTCTATGTGCTCCCTTATTTGGAAAACTGGCTCCTGGAATCAAGTCCATCTGATGACTAATCTTTCTTACTGGTGGTAATCCATCAAGCACATTATTAGATACAATATCTTGAAACTCGTTCAATAATTCTACAACTTCTACAGGTACATCTTCTACTTCCTCTTTCCCAGCCTTTGGAATTAAAGTAAAACACATATGCTCATGCTGCATACCATCTAAGAAATTTTCTCTATCAACAAAAGTTATTCTTGCATTATTACATACATTTTCTTCTATTTGCTTCAATGGTTTTAACTTATGTCGCACTCCATCCTTTATCAGGGAATAGGTATTTGCATGACCATCATGTACAACACACCTATCAAACTGCCAAGGTCTACCCAACAACATATGACATGCATCCATATATATGATATCACATAGTACCTCATCTTGGTACCCGCCAATCTTAAACTTTACTAGGCATTGTTCACTGACCATGACCTTGTGGTCATCTTGCACCTAGGTAACCCGATATTGAGCTTCAACTTTGTCACCATCTTTTCTGACACCAAATTGTTAGTGCTTCCAATATCAATAATCACATCACAACATTTTACCTCACACTTGCATCTAGTGAAAAATAGGCTCCTCCTTTGCTCAGGTTCATTCTCACCACTTAACATGACTCTTCTATTGATTAGTGTTTCTCCTCTTTCAACATCTACAGACTTTGATGATCTGGCATCTTCATCTACATGTGCAACTCTGGCCTAGCCTTCATTCCTCCTATCTATCCTTCCATAGTGTTGAGGACATTCAAATGCCCTATGACCTTCTTATCTATAGTGAAAACATGTTGTACGGAAGCCTCCTCTTCCTGAACCTTGTCATCTTTCTCTTCCTCTCTGATCTCTATTATTCTGATCATGGAAATGATTGAAATTATCTCCTCTCTAATTTTGACTGTTACTGGCCTTATCCTACTTTTTCTAATCTTTATTTTGATCTACATATGATAGTCCACCAGATCTTCCATCATGACCTTTTCCGCTTTGTCTGCTCTCAAACTTTTTGTTCAACTTTTCCTCTACTTTTAGGGAAAACTAGTATGCCTCTTCAATAATGTTTATTCGAACTAGATTCATCTCCTCATGAATGCTTGGCCTCAATCCATCAAGGTAACAGGTAAATTTCTCCTTATCAACTTTTGCATGGCCTGTTTTGATGAGGATTTGATAGAACTCCTCTGTATACTCCTAAACAGATCATCCCGCTTGATTCAAACTTTACATTTTCTTTAGTAGGTCAAGCTCATAATCAATAGGGATGAACTATCACTTTAATTTATCCACCATCCACTCCCATCTTGTGATTTTAAATCCTTTCCTCTTCTATTTCACTCCAATTGAATCTCTTGCCAACAAATCTTTGCATGACCCTTCAGTCTGGCCTTCACAAACTTGACCAGATTAGGATCCTTGATGTCTTCATAGTCAAAATATTCTTCACATTTATTGATTAAGTCGATCAATTCTTTTGGGTTAAGATTCCTTGAAAATGTAGGAACCTTGATATTAGGTCTTTTCTCGATCTTGAAAATAGCTTGGAAAAGCCTTTCTTCCTCTTGATTCAAAACTTTGACTTCTACTTCTTGATCATCATTTCCTTCTTTGGCTTCATCCTCACTTTCATCTCTGACATTAAGATTCATTCCTCTATGAATCTCTTCTTGCAATCCTCACACTTATCTTTGGAGCTCTCTAACCTCAAGTGTCACAACACCAGCTCTTCCGCCACATTCCCTTCATGGAGGCATTTTCATGAGTATCACTGAAACCCTAACCACGGTCCTGGTGCAAACTGTCTGAGAGTCAGCGATCTGTTTACACAGAAACTTGAACCCATGGTCCTAGTGAAAACTACCTCATAGTCGATGATCTATTTGCACACTTAGGAACTCTTGCTCTGATACCACTTGATGAAGGGTGCTCCCCTTAATACCACAAACACATAACAGAAACAGAGAAACAACAACAATATGCAAGAATAGAAATTGGTCTTCTTATTATGTCCACAAATGTGGAATTACAAATTTTAGAATTACAATATGCAAAGCCACATGGGCATTCCCTTTACAATATTCTATAGGACAAAGCCTCAAATCAATACCCAGATCTACTACCCAGAACTGCTCCCAACTGCCTAAGACAAGACTACAACCTTCCTTATATAGGCAATTTTCCACCACCTGGGAATGTTCCATAATTTTAGCTAATAAGGCCGACCAAACTTAGAATTATTTTATTTTACAATTTATTACATCAAAGTCAGCTCAAAATATCTTTTGAAACCCAAACAAAAGTTTTGAAGGAAAATCATTTTCCGCCATTTCAGGTGACCCAACTTCTGGAGACCATAAGTCATCACCCATTGACTCGATTGACTATTATGACCCTATTTCAGAAAGGGAACAAAGAGCTCTACAATGCTTGAATTAAGAAAACTTCATTTAGCTAAAAATTTGACCTCATCCGGGGCCTCTAAAGCCTTCAAAATTGAGTTCAAAGTTTTTGTACCCTGTTTCCACTACCGAAAATTTTCAATATCTTCAAAACTAGACTTGATCCAACAATGAAACTTTACTGGTAGGTTGATATGACCAAAATGAACCTCCAGAGAAGAAAATAGACCATTCTGAGCCTAAACAAAAAACTTACTAAAAATAGTAAATTTCCAAAAATAGCAGCTCTACACAAGATATCCCTTATTGAAAACAAAACCAAAAATATTTTTGGGTGATTCAAGATTGCTTTTACACCCAGGATGCTCCTGCATCACACGACTGACATTGTTTCATTATCAGTTGACTGGAATCATTTCATTATCTTATACAATGATAGGAATAACCACTAGTTAGTGGTTATCATAACACATTAACAATGTGTTATGATAACCATTAATTATTGGTTATCATGTGGTCAAGCAATCGACTAAGTCAATCTTAATAGTGACTGCATAATATACGAGCTAGGGCATCCATTTATACGAACTTGATCGTACGATAACCAATATGAATAGAAACGATTGGCATCTTTTCATTATCGGTTGACCGACATCGTTTCATTATCTTACACAGTGATATGAATAACCACTAGTTAGTGGTTATCACAACACATTAACAATGTGTTACGATAACCATTAATTACTAGTTATCATATGATCAAGCAATCAACTAAGTTGATCTTAACAGTGACTACATAATATATATGAGAGGATGCTAACAAAGGTTGTGGAATTTAGCTTTACACCTACCATTTGCATTTTCTTGAAAATTTCTAAAGCCTTTTCAAAAAACCCAAATTTTTACATAGCCCGTAATCATGGCATTCCATGATACCACATATCTTTGATGCATTTTTTCAAAGAGTTCATGTGCCTTGTCTATAGTTCCACATTTTTCATACATGTCTACCAGGGCAGTTGTAACTACAACATCTGACAAAATTTCTTTATCTTTTATACTTTGATGGATGTCCACACCCTGTTCCAAAATTCCCATTTTGGCACAGGCAGGGAGGATGCTGGAAAAGGTTGTGGAATTTGGCTTTACATCCGCCAATTGCATTTGTTTGAAAGTTTCTAAAGCCTTTTCAAGGAATCTATTTTGTGCATATCCTACAATCATTGTAGTCCATGAAACCGTATTTCATTGAGGCATTCTCTAGACCCCTAGAAGAAGGAAGTCTAGAAGATGAAATCAAGAATATGATTTTTAGCTATATGAATATAATGCAAAAAAACTAGAGCTTGGTGTTCACTTCAAATAGAGGATCAACATTCAAGATCTTAGCAGAATCATATCCATTTGATATCAAAAAAATACTACTCAGCGTATATGATTGTGATTGAAACCTCAAAGAAAAAGGGAGCTAATGTCATGGTAGGCAACTTAAAATGGCCTTCCTTGGGAATCAGTTCTATAGAGTTGCCAAAAATGTTGGAAGAAAAGAAGAAAAAGAAAAATGCCAGTGCAAAGGAGTTGTTTGTATTTAATTTAGGAAAATCTAAATCAATATTGTCTCAAAATCTCCATGGTTAAATAACATATATGCTACTCAAATGTACATTGCGATTACTAAAAAAAAATCAAAAGAAAAGATCCCTCTTTTCCTTTGTATTATTTTAATAGTGAGGATTTCCATTGTATTTTTTAGCTACACCAATACTTACATATCACAAAAAATTTTAAAAAAATCTAATGACAACAAAAACTTACATCTTATGATCCAATCTAGTGTTATTTTTACTCATTTCCATCATCCGTAGGAAGTGGAAGATTAAGATCCATGACCAAATGAAATCCTGTCACTAAAAGCATCTACTTTTGTCTCCAAATTGATGACAACAAATGAAGAATCACACACTCTCTGAACACTTCACCTTTGGCCTCCCTCTGAAAGCTACCTATTATAATATCCATTGGAAGCTTTGAGAACATAAATGAAATCATTACAGTGCCTAGAGAGATCATTTAAAGAGGAGGAGGCAGTGCCATTTTTATCTATATTCTGTTTAATGGAGGAATATGCAAAATTTGTCTTCTCCTTTGCACCTCAGAGGAAAATAGTGGCAAAATCGTAAGCTACGATGACTTCCATTGTCAGGTAGAAAGTTACAAGACAAACTCTTTATTTTTTTGTAGGACCTTTAATCTCTACTATTAATTGACCAAGAATCCTAACCAAGAACCTTTCATTAATACACAAATTAAATGGCAGAGTGAATTTTTGTTCCTCTTAATTTTTTCTATTTTGTCATGCCAGAGACAAAAGTAAATTTATTAAATTAAGAAAATGATTTTTTTTAAACAAATAATTTTAAGACGAGAAGTTTTGTTTCAAAGATATGTCTTAAAAATTGTAATTATGTAGTAGTGTTAGTTTTAGATAATGAAATTAATAATTTAAATATTCAATATTAAATAATAATATTTTCTTTAAATAATATTTATAACAATACAAATGATATCACACTAAGGATGCATTGATATGTTATGCTACATGAGTTTGAGTATAGGACCGTATAACTTTTTTGTGAAAACTTCTTGAAAAATTGTTGTTTATGAAAGATCGCGTTGCTCTTTGCATAAAATATGACTTGTCTAAATGAAAACATTATTCCTTTATACATAACTCTAATTCTTACCCCTTGAAACCCAATTCATTTTTAACAAAATCAATGGTATTTTTTGTTTATGCATCCTATATTACTCTTTGGATAAATCAGAATTGATGTTTCCTTCAAAACATCTTTTTACACATGCCAATTGCATTTTCTTGAAAGTTTCTACAACCCTTTCAACACATCCATTTTTAGCGTATCCTACAATCATTGTAGTCCATGAGACCATGTTTCTTTGAGTCATTCTCTCAAATACTTCCCATGCCTTGTCTATTCTTTTACATTTTGCATACATGTCTAATAGAGCATTTCCAACTATAATATTTGATGGAAATCCTCGTATTATGCTTTGATGGATATCCATACCTTGTTCCAAAGCTCCTATTTTGGCACAAGCAGGGAGGATGCTGACAAAGGTTATAGAACTCAGATATATTCCTCCCAATTGCATGTCTTTGAAAGTATCTAAAGCCTTTTCAACAGATCCATTTTGTGCATAGCCTATAATCATGACATTCCATGAAACCACATCTCTTCAAGGCATTCTGTCAAATAGTTCACGCGCCTTGTCTATCTTTCTGCATTTTGCATACATGTCTACCAGAGCACTTGCAACCACAACATTTGACAAAATTCCTCTATCCTTCATGCTTTGATGGATGTACCACCCATGTCTTTTGTAGGCTATAATGATCGTATTCCATGAAACCCTGTCGTGCTCTTTCACTTGGTCAAATACTTTACAAGCATCAACCAAACTTCTGCACTTCGCATACATATAAATAAGCTTATTATGAGTTGTGCGTGTACCAAATACCCATCAGCTATGAGTGATGAAAGAGTGGAATTTTTTTCCCAATGAAAGCCCTCCCTACACAATGCTGTAAGTTTGAAATGAGTAGTTAATGGCAATGACATTTTATGATTGTAATTGAAGCATGTTATTCACCATACTTAAACATTTCCTACCACGGAGACATTGTCAGTAGTAAATCTATGAGCATTTTCACATGATATCATACAATCAAGTTTACTGTTTACCTACTTAGGTTTACAATCTTTCTTGTTTTATTGATCCAACATTTGGAGGAACACTGGTTGAATGTAATAGAGTTATTGTAGGTCAAATGTAACTAGACATAATTCTTATTTGTTGGACTATTCTTTTCTTTATTTTGTATCCTTTGAAGAGACCTTAAGTTGGACACTTGTTCATTGGAAACCCTCTTCATGAAGGCCTTGAAGTTGACTAGTTCTAGCTTAGGTATAGTTAAATTGTCCTTGCTGCCCTAGAATGACATCTTTGTTCAAACCATTGATTGCAAACATTTTTTAAGTACTTGAATCCACAATAGAACAATAGTGGTGAATGTATGATTATTATAATCATATGATTATATGTTATAATATTTATGTAATAAATGCAGTAATGATGGGGCGGTGCATTATTGATATAGGCTCGATAGCTCTTGTCAATGTGCTAGACTGTCAATGTGGTGGTGGGCAGTGTGTGTTGAAGACTTCACGGACATAGAGAAACCCTAGACGATAATTTTGGTGTTGCCCAAATAGAAAAAAGGTTGCTAATGTGTATATATTTAATGTTTCAAATGTAAATACTATTCATTATATTATAAGAACTAATATAGATTGGGCATCACAGGGAAATAATGGCTATAGATACTTTAGTTGGGTCAATGACAACTCATCTACATCTATCCGATCTCCACTTATCTGTGATGAAGGATTTGAGTGCAAAATGTGTAAGGCTAGGGAAAATGCTGAAATTATATTTTTATGATGCCTTCTCTGTATTGTAATCACATATCTTTGTTGCGACCATATGCGAAGATGAGCTCAGGAATTAGTGAGTTTAGTATTTTTATATTGTAACTAATATTTTAATATGGATATGGCGTAACTTCTCTTTGCCTCAAGTGCACATATATATGGTTTACATCTTTTTTTACAATAATTCTTCATGTTTATGGCTTAGGTGAGCCCCAATCTTCTATCAATCATTTCCATTTAAGGCTTATCATTTCCATTAAGGTTTACATTCAAAATTTGATTACAATAAGATCAATATATGATCAAAACAATATCATATGACCATGAAGGAAGGAAGATTTGACATAAAATATATGAAGGCTACTTAGTTTATCTTAGGGATAGTGATAATTTAATTTTAACTTTGGTTGTGTTAAAGGAACTATGTTGACTTTATTTTGTAGTTTTTTAACATGAGAGTTTGTAGATTAATAGGAGTTCACATTTTTATGGGAGCGTATCATTCAATTGAGTATTAATGCCCATCTATATCTAGTGAGATGAACATAACTCATGTACCTCATGCTAGTTTGCTTGGATACCTTGTATACACTATTTTGCATTAGACTAGACATTACTCTCTCTCTCCTACTCTTGTGCTAGGTCTGACTTATATAATCAAATGTTGATCCAAACTCTCTCAATTATTTAATTAGTCTATATTTATATAAAAAGATTACATCTTTATGTAGTAATAAATTAAATAAGATTTGAATAAGATTAATAGGAGTTCACATTTTTATGGGAACATATCATTCAATTGAGAATTAATGCCCATCTATATCTAGTGAGATGAACATAACTCATGTACCTCATGCTAGTGTGCTTGGATTAGACTAGACATTATCCAACTGCCTGTGAGGGTTGTCACTGTTATTAATTTCAGCATTCTGGACTTGGGCATTTGATCTTTGAGAACTTTATATAAATAATCACTATTTGGATAATGTCTAGTCTAATGCAAAATAGTGTATACAAGGTATCCAAGAACACTAGCATGAGGTACATGACTTATGTTCATCTCACTAGATATAGATAGGCATTAATGCTCAATTGAATGATACGTTCCCATAAAATGTGAACTCCTATTAATCTTATTCAAATTTTATTTAATTCATTACTACATAAAGATGTAATCTTTTTATATAAATATAGACTAATTAAATAATTGAGAGAGTTTGGATCAACATTTGATTATATAATTCAGACCTAGCACAAGAGCAGGAGAGAGAGAGAGAGAGAGAGAGAGAGAGAGAGGAATGACGAGGATATTGATGCTCTACTTAGCCATCATTCCTCTCTCTCTCTCTCTCTCCTACTGGTCCTTTGGTTTGTATTAAACAAAATAGAATTTTCAGCATATTATTATCATTCTATTTCTTTTTTGTAAACATGCCATTAGCATGTATTCCAACTTCATTCACTCCAATCAACTCAGCTTCTTCCATTCTTGTTCTATAGCCTTTCTAGGCCTGCCTAGTAGCCCTTCACACCCTAAAATCAGAAAATCATTCACGAACTTCCCAAATAACCCAACAATGTTTTTACATTTTCTAGTACCCTTTTCAGAGTTACTAAATATCACTAATTTTTAAATTAGTATGATTCAACCTACTCATCTACTTGCCATGACTGGTGTTGACAACAAAATTAAATTTTGAAGAGGTAGAATCTGCCCTCTTCTTTGGATTTTTATCCCAACCACCCATTCATTTCCACCCAGGTGTAGGACCATAGAAAACAAGGCATGAATGAGGAGACAAACATAAATTTTAATTGCCATTTCTACCAAGTTGTTGCTTATAATCCCATGAATTAAAAATGAAAGAAAATTGAACAGAGCAAGGTTCCATTTAAATGCATTTAACACAAAAAACAAATTTACAAAATTGAACCAATGACATGTTTACAACAAAGGTCTAATAGAACTCCCAACAATTCTTAAACATACTTTATTTGATATGATGAATTCTTAAATAGAATAGAATTTTTAGCATATTATTATCATTCTATTTCTTTTTTGTAAACATGCCATTAGTTCAGTTTTGTAAAAAAAAATTTGTGTTAACATGCCATTGGTTTAGTTTTGTAATTTGTTTTTTGTTGTAAGCATGTCATTGGTTCAGTTTTGTAATTTTTTCAGGAACAATCTGGCCAAGGTCTAGATCAATACTGCTCGCAATCTCATTTCCAAAGTGGGAAAAGACCATGTTAGGTTGATAAAATATGGTGATTCTCTTTATCGCTACAAATATTTGAAGGTTGCTGTACTTGGACGGATGTGTACCATTGTTAAGAGAATTGGACCAAGTTTGGCTTACCTTGAATAGGTGAGGCAAGAGTTCTTTGGGTCATACCCTAATGTTGGCAAGAGTTCTATTATTAATAAGATTACCAAGGTGGATGTGGATGTGCAACCTTATGCTTTTACTACTAAGTCTCTATTTCTTGGGCATACTGATTATAAGTACTTGAGGTATCAGGTTATTGATACCCCTAGTATTTTGGACCACCCCTTGGAGGATAGGAACACCATCAAGATGCTCATTATTATTGCCTTGTCTCATTTGAAGGTGGATTTTTTTTTTCCTTGATGTTTCGGGGTCCTATGGTTATAGTATTGCGTAGTAGGCAGCTTTGTTTGATAGCATAAAACCTCTATTTTCCAATAAGCCTCTTATTGTAGTTTGTAATAAGATTGATTTGTAACCATTAGAGACACTACCAGAGGAGGATGTAAAATTGGTTGCAGAGATGAGATCTGAGTCTGGGAAAAATATGGGTGGGTTCTTTGGGAATCAGGAGGGGGGGGGGGATGATGGCGCGCTACTCTCTATGAGTGCTTTGAAGGAAGACGGGGTGATTGTAGTTTTGGATGCCAAGGCACATGCTGTCAAGGAGGCCATGAAGCTAGAGAAGGATATTGAGAATGAAAATGGTGGGGCTAGAGTTTACTCTACAAGCTTGAAGAAGTGGTATATTTTGGAAAATGAAGAGTGGAAAGAAGATGATATACCTGAGATCATGGATGGAAACAATGTTGCAGACTTTATTGATCCAGATATCTTGCAGAGGCTTGAAGAAATGGAGAGGGAAGAAGGGCTTAGGATGATAGTTGAGGGTGACGAGGATGATGAGATGGGGGAAATGGAGTTGAATCCTGATGAAAAGGAAGCTCTGGCTGTAATTAGGAAGAAGAAGAAGATTCTTATCATCGAACATAGATTAAAGAAGAGTATTGTAGAGAGCAGGCCTACCGTACCAAGGAAGTTTGACAAGAATAAAGAATATGGCTTAGACAGAATGGGAAGACATCTTTCTAGCCTAGGCTTGGATCCTTTGACAATTAGCTTGATAATAAATGAAGTAGATGAGAGATGAGCAATTATCTTCCCAAGAAAATTCTCATAAAAAGTGTGGAGCTAATAGGAGATTGATGTTTAATTATATTGGAGACTTGAGACCAAGTACGAGCCTTACCCATTCAATCAGTCTTATGCAGATGAAACACATAGATATAAAAGGTGGTTGGGATCTAATATGGAAAGTACATAGAATATCTATGACTGCAAGCCAAAGTAGGTGAATGAGAAATATTCAGGATTGGTCATCATTGTATAATGGTTGGCCCTATAAGTAGAGAAAGTTAAACTATTCTCGAAAGAAAGAGAAGCTCAATAATTTAAGGTCTCAGTCCATGGAAAAATTAAATTAGACTTACTATCCAAATTGGACAAATTATGTCCAAGTTTGCATCTTGGTGGATGATTTGGATGATGGCAAGAGTGCTAGAAAGGTTGATGCAGGAGCATCCTGGGTGTAAGAGCAATCTTGCATCACCCAAAAATATTTCTATTTTTATATTCAATAAGGGCTATTTTGTGCAGAGCTACTATTTATGGAAAGTTACTATTTTTGGTAACTTTTGTATGTGCTCAGAATGATCTTATTTCTTTCTTGGAGGTTCATTTTGGTCATATAAGTCTGCCAGTAAAGTTACATTGCCAGATCAAGTGTATATTGGAAGATATTGAAGATTTTTGGTATTGGCAGCAGGGTACAGAAACTTTGAACTCAGTTTTGAAGGCTTTAGAGGCCCTAGATGAGGTCAAAAATTTGGGTGACGGGCGCTTGCACTGGTCAAGCCTGTAGAGCGCTTTGTGGCATTTCTGAAATGGGGTTATAATAGCTGAGTGGGTCAACTGGTGATGACTTATGGTCTTCAGAAGTTGGGCCACCTGAAATGGCAGAAAATAATTTTCTTCAAAATTTCTGTTCGGGTTTCAAAGGTTATCTTGAGCTGACTATGATGTAATAAAATGTAAAATAAAATAATGCTAAGTTTGGTCGGCCTTATTGGCTAAAATTATGGAATCTTCCCAGGTGGTGGAAAATTGCCTATATAAGGAAGGTTGCATTATTGTCTTAGGTAGTTCAGAATAGTTCTGGGTAGTAGATCTGGGTAATAGTTCGAGGCTTTGTCCTACAGAATATTGTAAGGGAATGCCCATGTGGCTTTGCATATTGTAATTCTGAAAGTTTGTAATTCCACATTTGTGGAGATAATAAGAAGCCAATTTTCTGTTCTTGCATATTGTTGTTGTTTCTCTATTTCTGTTATGTGTTTGTGGTATTAAGGGGAGCACCCTTCATCAAGTGGTATCAGAGCAAGATTTCTTGAGTGTGTAAATAGATCACCGATTGTGAGGCAGTTCACACCAGGACCGTGGCTAGGGTTTCAGCGCACATCACAAAAATGCCTCCACGAAGGGAACATGGTGGAAGACCTAGTGTTGTAACACCTGAGGTTAGAGAGCTGCAGAGACAAGTGCGAGCATTGCAAGAAGGGATTCAAAGAGGAATGAATCTTAATGTCAAAGATGAAAGCGAGGATGAAGCCGAAGAAGAATATCAAGAAGGAGAAGCTGAAATTGTGAACCAGGAGGAAGAAAGACTTTTTTGGGCGATTTCCAAGATTGGGAAAAGACCTAAGATTGAGGTTCCTACATTTTCTGAAAATCTTAACCCAGAGGAATTGATCGACTGGATCAATGAATGTGAGGAATATTTTGAGTATGAAGATGTTGAGGATCCTGATAGGGTCAAATTTGCGAAGGCCAGATTGAAAGGTCATGCGAAGATCTGGTGGCAAGAAATTCAATTAGAGCGAAATAGAAGAGGGAAAGATAAAATCACAAGATGGGATCGGATGGTGGATAAATTGAAGTGACAGTTCATTCCTGTTGATTATGAGCTTGATCTACTAAAGAAAATGCAAAGTTTGAAGCAAGCAGGAAGATCTGTTCAGGAGTATACAGAGGAGTTCTATCGACTCCTCATTACAACAAGCCATGCAGAAGTTGATAAGGAGAAAGTTGCCCGATACCTTAATGGGTTAAGGCCAAGCATTCAGGAGGAGTTGAATCTAGTTCGAATGAGCAGTATTGAGGAGGCATACCAATTTGCCCTAAAAGTAGAGGAAAAGCTGAACAAGAAGTTCGAGAGCAGACAAAATGGAAGAGGTCACGGTGGATGATCTGGTGGACGGTCATATGGTGGCCAAAATGAAGATCTGAAAAAGAAGGATGAGGCCAGTAGTAGTCAGAATCAGCGTGGAAATAATTCCAATCCCTTCCAGGATCAGAATAATAGAGATCAGAGAGGAAGAGGAAGAGGACAAGGATCTAGAAGAGGAGGCTTCCGTGGAACATGTTTTCACTATGGAGAAGAAGGTCATAGGGAATTTGAATGTCCTCAGCGCCAAGGTAGAATAGATAGGAGAAATGAAGGCCAGGCCAGAGTTGCACATGTAGATGAAGATGCCAGATCATCAAATTCTGAAGATGCTGAAAGAGGAGAAACGTTGATTAACAGAAGAGTCCTGTTGAGTGGTGAGAATGAACCTGAGCAAAGGAGGAGCCTGATTCGCACCAGGTGCAAGTGTGAAGGTAAATGTTGTGATGTGATTATTGATAGTGGAAGCACTGACAATTTGGTGTCAGAAGAGATGGTGACAAAGTTGAAGCTCAAGAGACAAAAACACCCACATCCATATCGGATTGCCTGGGTACAGGATGACCACAGGGTCATGGTCAATGAACAATGCCTGGTGAAGTTCAAGATTGGCGGAGACCAAGATGAGGTATTGTGTGATATCATATCTATGGATGCATGTCATATGTTGTTGGGTAGACCATGGCAGTTTGACAGATGTGCTGTACACAATGGCCGTGTGAATACCTATTCCCTGACAAAGGATGGAGTGCGGCATAAGCTAAAGCCATTGAAGGAGACCGAAGAAAAAGTATGTGGTAATGCAAGGATAACTTTTGTTGATGGAAGAAATTTCCTAGATGGTATGAGGCATGAGCATGTATGTTTTGCTTTAATTCCAAAAGCTGGTAAAGAGGAAGTAGAAGATGTTCCTGTAGAAGTTGTAGATTTGTTGAATGAGTTTCAGGATATTGTATCTGATAACATGCCTGATGGATTACCACCAGTCAAAAAGATCAGTCATCAGATGGACTTGATCCCAGGAGTGAGTTTGCCGAATAAGGCAGCACACAGAATGACACCTACAAAAAATGAGGAGTTGTACAGATAAGTACATGAACTGTTATAGAAAGGATTGATCCGTGAGAGTCTGAGTCCCTGTGTCGTACCAGTGGTATTAGCACCAAAGAAGAATGGAGAATGGAGGATGTGTACGGATTCTAGGGCAATAAACAAGATCACAATCAAGTACAGGTTTCCATTGCCACGAATAGATGATATTATGGACTATTTGAGTGGAGCTGTGTATTTCTCAAAGATAGATCTGAAGAGTGGATATCATCAGATTCGGATCAGAGAAGGAGATGAATGGAAGACTGCCTTCAAGACAAAGGAAGGACTGTATGAGTGGTTAGTCATGCCTTTTGGGCTAACCAATGCACCGAGCACTTTCATGCGGCTCATGAACGAGGTTCTGAAAGAATTTCTGGGTAATTTTGTCATTGTTTACCTAGATGATATTTTGATCTTTAGTAAGACATTGGATGAGCATATGATGCATATTCGTATGGTATTTGAGAAGTTGAGAGAAGAAAAATTGCTGATTAATTTGAAGAAGTGCAGTTTTGTGAAGAAAGAGTTGGTGTATTTGGGGTTTGTAGTTTCAGGAGAAGGTCTAAAAATGGACCCAGAGAAGGTACAGGCTATCCTTGAATGGCCTACACCAAGGAGTGCTACTAAGGCAAGATCTTTTCATGGTCTAGCTAGCTTTTACAGAAAGTTTATCAGAAATTTTAGCAGTATTTGTGGACCCTTGACTGAAACAATGAGAGGGGATAGAAAAGAGTTTAAGTGGACTAATGGGGCAGAAAAGAGTTTTCAATTGTTGAAATGAAAAGTTACAGAACAACCTATTTTAGCACTTCCAGATTTTAATAAGGTGTTTCAAGTAGATTGTGATGCTAGTGGTACTGCAATAGGAGCTGTTATGAGCCAAGAAGGTAAACCTGTTGCTTATTACAGCGAGAAGTTAAATGACGCCAAGAGGAAATATTCTGTTTATGATCAAGAATTTTATGCTATAGTTCAGGCATTAAAGAAGTGGAGACATTATCTACTTCCTAAGGAGTTTGTTTTGTATACTGATCATCAAGCTTTGCAATATTTGAATAGTCAAGGAAAATTGAATCAAAGGCATTTGAAATGGGTTGAGTTTTTGCAGAGTTATACATTTGTTTTGAAACACAGGAGTGGAAAGTCTAATAGGGTTGCAGATGCTCTTAGTAGAAGGCAACTATTGCTAACAAAAATGCAGATTGAAGTGGTTGGGTTCAATGAACTCAAGAATTTGTATCTAGAGGATCCTGATTTTGGTGAAGCTTGGAAAGCTTGTACAGAACCTGTTACTCTAGACAGGACGAAGTGGCTGGATTTCATCATCCAGGATGATATGCTATTCAAAGGGAGTCAATTGTGCATTCCACGAAGTTTTATGAGGGAGAATCTCATCAAGGAGAAGCATAGCGGAGGATTGGCTGGACATTTTGGTCCTGACAAAACCCTTTCTTTGGTTAGTGAGAATTACTATTGGCCACAGTTGCAGCAAGATGTGAAGAAGTTTGTACAGAGTTGCAGAGTATGTCAGATGGAAAAAGGAGTGAAGCAGAACACAGGGTTGTATCAGCCATTATCTATACTAGAGAAGCCTTGGGAGGATATCAGCATGGACTTTATTCTTGGTTTACCGAGGACACAGCGGGGACACGATTCAATTTTTGTGGTAGTTGATAGATTTTCAAAGATGGCACATTTTATTCCCTGCAAGAAGACTAATGATGTTGTTCATGTAGCAGAATTGTTTTTCAGAGAAGTAGTGAGACTTCATGGTTTGCCAAAGACCATAGTTTCAGATCGGGACACTAAGTTTGTTGGATATTTCTGGCGTACATTGTGGAAGAAGTTGAAGACAGATTTGAAGTTTAGTTCATCACATCATCCATAGACTGATGGACAGACAGAGGCGGTGAATAGAAGTTTGGGAAATTTGCTGAGATGTTTGGTTGGAGATAAGCCAACAGGATGGGATTTAATTTTATCACAGGCAGAATTTGCATACAATAATTTTGTCAATAGAAGCACTGGTAAATCACCATTCCAGATTGTATATGGAAGTAGTCCAAGAAATGCATCTGAATTGAGGAAGATAGATAAAGGAGAAATAAGTAGTGCTGAAGCTGAGGATTTTGCAGAACACTTGAAGAACATCCATGAGGAGGTGAGGAAGCATATTACCAAGATGAACGTACAGTATAAGGCTAAGGCAGATGAGAAAAGGAGGTATAAGGAATTTCAGGTTGGTGATGAAGTCGTGGTTCATTTGCGGAAGGAGCGGTTTCCAGTTGGTACATATAACAAGCTGAAAATGAAGAAGTTTGGACCATGTAGGATACTGAAGAAACATGATTCAGGAAATGCATATGAGGTAGAATTACCTACTGAGCTAAATATTTCACCAGTGTTTAACATTTCAGATATGACAGAGTATCATGAAGGAGGTGTTGAAGATGAGATCACAGCAGCACAGTGGAGTATTCCAGTAACCAGTTCAGATATCAAGGAGATTGAAGACATACTGGATAGTCGTGTTGGCAGAAGCACAAGGAATAGGACATATGAAGAGTATTTGGTCAAATGGAAAGGACGACCTATTGAAGATTCCTCATGGCTAACAAAGGAGGAGGTTAACCGTCTTGGTTTTCCTCTACACACCTAAGTCATGACAGGGTCACTTCTCAAATTACCCTGGGTGTCTGATGCAGGAGCATCCTGGGTGTAAGAGCAATCTTGCATCACCCAAAAATATTTCTATTTTTATATTCAATAAGGGCTATTTTGTGCAGAGCTGCTATTTATGGAAAGTTACTATTTTTGGTAATTTTTGTATGTGCTCAGAATGATCTTATTTCTTTTTTGGAGGTTCATTTTGGTCATATAAGTTTTCCAATAAAGTTTCATTGCCAGATCAAGTTTATATTGGAAGATATTGAAGATTTTCGATATTGGCAGCAGGGTACAAAAACTTTGAACTCAGTTTTGAAGGCTTTAGAGGCCCCGGATGAGGTCGAAAATTTGGGTGATGGGTGCTTGCGTGGGCCAAGCCTGTAGAGTGCTTCGTGGCGTTTCTGAAATGGGGTTATAATAGCCGAGCAGGTCAACTGGTGATGACTTATGGCCTTCGGAAGTTGGGCCACCTGAAATGGCAGAAAATAATTTTCTTCAAAATTTCTGTTCGGGTTTCAAAGGTTATCTTGAGCTTACTATGATGTAATAAAATGTAAAATAAAATAATGCTAAGTTTGGTCGGCCTTATTGGCTAAAATTCTGGAACCTTCCCAGGCGGTGGAAAATTGCCTATATAAGGAAGGCTGCATTATTGTCTTAGGCAGTTCAGAATAGTTCTGGGTAGTAGATCTGGGTAATAATTCGAGGCTTTGTCCTACAGAATATTGTAAGGGAATGCCCATGTGGCTTTGCATATTGTAATTCTGAAAGTTTGTAATTCCACATTTGTGGAGATAATAAGAAGCCAATTTTCTGTTCTTGCATATTGTTGTTGTTTCTCTATTTTTGTTATGTGTTTGTGGTATTAAGGGGAGCACCCTTCATCAAAGGTAGCAACCACACTAGAGGGTAGAGAAAAGAAAGGACCTGTTGGGTGCTGAGACAAGGTGGATGAGCGATTAGATGATCATCTACATCAACATGGGAAGTTTGGCTTGGGTGTGGGTTGTATCTCGGGGGGATAGTCTGAGGGATTGGAAAAATAAGGCACCCAAATTGGAGGATGCTGTTGGTGATAAATATCTAAAGATAAATATCTAGACTAATCACCGAGTAGGATGTCATTGGTGATTACTCTGGATATTTATCTTCAGTTATTTTTTTTTTTTGACATTCCATTTTTAGTCAATCTTTTGATGACTATGTGTCAAAACCCCCACAAAGTTTGGTCTAAAGTTCAACCAATTTTTGTCAAAATTTTCCATCGTGGGTTTTGCATCCTGGTCGGATGGTCTAAATATTTTGACCAAGATAGGTAAAAAGGTCTAAAATTTTGACCTACTTTGGTTGAGAGTTCAACCTGATGAATTCCTAATAGCAATTGTGAATTTTGACCAAGATGCATGTTGAACTTTATACATTGAGAAAGATATGTCAAACATTTGACTCAAAAATAGCGACCAAACCATTGGTCGAATAGTCCACCAATATTGGTAGAACATTTGACCAATTATGCATCAAAAATAGGTGCAAAATGTACTAGTGTGTGTTCATCTCCTTGGTCATTACTAAATATCTCGTTCATCGCTAACACTTTCCTTCTCGGCAAGCATTGTCTTTGCTCGGTAATTATCCATTGCTCAATAATTACTAATGTTTGGTCGACACTAGATTTTCTCGACATATACTGGTGCTCAGTCGATACTAACATCACTTAGCTTAAACTATATTTCTTCACTTTTTCTTGGTTAAGCCTATGTTTCCAATCTTCCTTGTTAAAGATAAACAATACATTATCTTATCAATGTGCCAACTAATCAAGTACCCATCAAAGTATCACATAACTCAACCTTTCCTTAGGTCCTCTTGTTATCTCCTCTTTTAAATCCTCTTCATCAATCAAAAGATATGGTACTCTCCTAGATAGAAACTATCTTACCAGTTAATATTTGACATCAATGACAATATAAAAATTGTTTCAATTATAGTTTCCGACAATCTTCCTCTTTGACATTGATGGAAACACCACACGAACATCAGCTGATTCACCATACGATCCAAAATTTTTGTGCAAAAAATCTTCATTAATATCCTTAGCTTCATTTTGATTCACATCCAACACATCCAAATACTAGCTCCCTCTTGGATAAGTTTAGCTTTGTCTATTTACTAAATCTCTCCCTCTGAATCTTTTCTGAATCTCTCCCTTAATGTTGTATCTCTCTGGTTCATTGAATCTCTCCCTCTCTGGTTCATTGAATCTCTCCCTCTTTGACAACAATGCCAAAGAAACTTGTATCTGTCACTTAAAACTTTACCATGTAGATGTCTTCATGTCAGTTCTTTATGATGTATACTCCCTTTGTCATCTTGCTTATGATTTATTATCATCTTTTCTTTACTTCTCACAACTCTAGGCAACTCCTAAAGTGTGACCTCTTCTGCATCAATTTATTAGATATTCTGATTAGCACGTTTGATGCAGTGCTCCTATATGTTTCTAGGTAGCCTCAGTTAGGGGAATCACCCCTAATTTACCTCTAAGGTATTCATGATAATTTTTAGGTAATGATTTTTTGAATATATCTACTAATTTTTCCTTTGTATTCACATATTCCAATCTCACTTCTTTGTCTTGAAATAACTCTCTTAAGTAATGATACTTGATAGAAATTTTCTTAGTCTTAGTGTGCATAATAGGATTCTTTGATATGTTAATAGCACTTGTTTTATCACAAAAAATAACAACCAACTGAGTGATTTCCTCCTTCATACCTTTTAACAATTGCTTGATCCACACTAAATTTGAACAATACATTACTGCTGCTAAATACTCAACTTTTTCTATAGATTGGGAAATGCAGTTCTATTTCTTGCTTGTCCAACAGACTAATCTCTTTTCTAGAAAGAATGCACCACCACTTGTACTCTTTCTATCATCAACATTTCCAGCCCAATCTACATCAGTGTAGACTTTCACTTCAAACTTATCATTCTTCTTGTAATACAAAACTTAGTCCTTTGTTCCTTTTAGATATCTCAATATCCTTTTCACTGCCATCATGTGACTCTCTTTAGGATTTGTGGAAAATATTGCAATAATCCCAACTTCTAGGGAAATATTTGGTCTTCTATGGACAAAATATTGCAGCTTTCCAATCATGGATCTATACAAGGTTTGATTCACTTCAGCTGTATCATCAATTTTAGATAAATTTTATCTAGTAGCCATAGGTGTACTTACTAGTTTGGAATCTTCCATACAAAAAGTTTTCAGTATCTCAACATATTTAGATTGAGTAATATAGGTACTTTTTATCATCTGATAGACTTGCAAATAAACAAAGACTTTGATCTCACCAAACATAGACATTTCAAATTCAGTTTGCATCTCATTTGAAAAGGTTTGACATAGGGCATCTTGTCCTCCAAATATGATATCATCAACAAATATTTCAGCTAACAAAATCCCTTTACCTTTTTCAGTCTTCAAATATAGATTGTTGTTTTCATTTGTCCTTACAAATCCAATCTTTATCAGATAGTTATGCAGTCTTTCATACCATGCTTTGGGGGTTTTCTTTAATCCATATAGTACCTTGTGTAGCTTGCAAACCATATTCTTCTTTCTTGGGTCAATAAATCCTTATGGCTATTCAATGTATACTTCCTCTTCTAATATCCCATTCAAAAATGAAGATTTAACATCCATTTGATATACTTTGAATCCTTTATAAGCTACATATGCAAGTAGAGCCCTCACTCCTTCCAATCTTGCAACTGGGGAAAATGTCTCCCCATAGTCAATGCCTTCTTGTACATACCCCTTTCATACCAATCTAGCTTTTTTTCTAGTGACTTCTCCATATTCATTTATCTTGTTTATGAATACCCATTTTGTTCCAATAACATTCTTGCCTTCTGGTCTTGGCACTAGTGTCCATGTTTTATTCTTTTCTATCTTCTTTATTTCTTCATTCATGGCTTGTATCCAATCTTCATTCTCTAAAGCATATTTCACTTTTTTAGGCTCAAACTCACATAGTAATCATGTATGATGTTTCAACTTACTTCTTGTCATAACTCCAGATTATTTATCTCAAATGATTTATTTAGGCTTATGATGTCTTCTCACACACTGTGCCAATGTAGCTTCAGATTTCCTTTCTCCTTGTTCTTGATCTTTAGGTTCATCTTGTAAATTCTCTGTGTCTTCTTCTGATTGCTCAGAAACATCCTCCTAATGCTTGACAATATCTTGTTATCGCTCGGTAGGCTCATGCAATTCCTCAGCATCTGATTTAGGTGCATTACTAGCATCTCCTTCTTCCATGTATACAAAATATCTGTAATCTTCAGGCTCTTGGTTGCACTCAACTTCATTAAATTTCATCATCTACATGTCCAGATCTGATATCTAACTTATAGAATTCATTAGTGTATTCCTTCACAAAACTATCCTTATATTTCAAATTTTTCATTCTTCTCAGTGAATTAACTTGATAATCAGCATGCATAAACTTACCTTTCAATTTGTTAATCATATTTTCCCATACCTTGATCTTATCTTTACCTCTTCTTTGCTAATAATTCTGCAAATGTTCCCACCACAAGGATGCATGTCCTTTCAACTTAGTTCTTGCAATTTTCACCTTCTTATTTGCTGGAATGTTTTGATAATCAAAATACTTCTCTATCTCATAGATCTAGTCCATCGATTCATCAAAATAAAATCTTCCACTATACTCAGGAGGACTTAAGTGAGGTTTACAATTAATTCTTGTCAAATCTCTCAAGAATATTTCTTCACCTTGTTCTAGCATAGGTTCTTGTCCCACTCCTTCTGCTTCTTGCAATTATTCTACCTCATATTCACTATCATCCTCAATAGGTACTCCTCTTTTTTGGGTTGTCTCAACAACTTCAAGTCTTGTGGAAATTTTCATCAACATATCCATTACAAAATGATCTTCATCTCTCCTACCACAAACCATATTCGCAACCCTCTATAATTCTAGGTCAGATCACAACCTTCCATCCCACAACCAAATCAACTAGGGCTTACAAAAGAGGCATGCTATGATACCACTTGATGCAACACATAAGGAGGAAAACCCCAAGATGGGATGTCCAACTTCACAACAAATCACATGTGGAATAATAACATAGAATTTAGAGAGAGATAATGCGAGATCAATGATCTATTTAGTAATTAAAACATAGATATTGTGCTATAAGGCCTTCCTGGTTAGGGCCATATATAAAATGAATCAAATATTGAAGCTTGGTACTTCATAATATATCAACAATTAATCTCCAATATGACTACTTCCTAACTACAACCACTCAAAGACATATACCTAATCAGTACAACAAGGGTTGCCCAAGAGTTACATCTCCAAAGAAATATTTACAAAAAATAAGGGTTGGCCCCAAAAATAACTAAAAAACCACCACAAAGAACATAAGAAGGTGCGACCAAAGATATAGGTCCACACAAGATCCAACAATCATGCACCAAGATTACACATGCTAATAATCAATGAGAAATGATTGTACATACAATCATCAGGTCAGCTTAGGTAGAAAGGAACACACTACTGAAGCAACCAAATGAATCCTCACATGAAGCTTCTCGATTAAACAAGATGTGATCACAAGAAATTATTTATAGATAGGTCCTAAATAATAAACAATGATCGCAACACAAGAAACACATGAATACATGGTCAATGAACAAGATCACCAAAAATAAGAAATCATGAACAAAAAATGAGCCATAGAAAAGATAAATTGAAAAGAACTAAACCAAAAGAGATGTGATCATAAAGATGAGAACTAAAGAGAGTTCATAACATTATTCTGAGATTGCAACCAAAATCTCCTCAAGATGAATAACTAGTGAACCAAATTGTCAAACAAGGAACAAGAACAAAAATAAATAAACTATTTTCTTTTTGGTTGATGCAAGATTATAAAGAACCCAAGATGTTCCTAAATCAATTATCCATCTAAATATTCAAGTTTAAGAAGAAAAAAAGACCACTAATTTTATAGAAACTAAGATACATGAAAATATGGTGAATTCACTAAGCTTGACGAATAACTAGTTACCCCAAGGAAGGAATATAAGGACACAAAAGAAAAAAATGACAAAGGATTGAGACTCAAAAGTGGTGTTACATTTTAGGTTTCATCAACCTTTTAAATAATTAATTTATTATTTTCCTAATTCCTTTTGTAACGTAACCATAAGAGGTTAAACTATTTAACCAATGGTGATAAAAGAGACCATTGAAAGGTAAAGTTACTTTTACTATTTGTCATCTAGGAAAAAGGACAAAATATTTAGACATACCCTCTTGTAATCCTCTATTTTTAGGTGTTTTGACTCTTATTAGGGATTGTAAGATCATCTATGAAAATTAAAATGAATATAATAAGATTCTATGACAAATCCTATGATGGTTTATGATAGATTCTTTCCATAGGTGGACATGCATGAGAGATTCCAAGTTATGAGAATTGGAAGAATGTGTGTAAGAGACATTTATTGGGGGTGGGCATGAGGTTTTCTGGGAAATTTTATTTCCTATTGTTTTTTGATACCACAATGGTATTCATCCTCACAAAATCCTATTAATTGGTTCCTTGCACTAAAGTTATTCATTTAGTCTTTCTCAATCTCTAGGTTACTGGACTAAAGATGGAATCTATAGAGGTCTATAAGTTTATTTATATTGTATTCATCATTGGATTAGTAAAATGTACTTTCCTCTCTTTCCGTGGTGTTTTTTTTTTCCTGAAAGGGTTTCTCCATGTAAATCTAATGTTTCATGTGCAATGGATTATCATTGGATTGGATGGAAGAGTTTTTTAGATCTTGATTAGAAAGAGGGTCATGAGATGACATGAAATGAATAGTTTGATCTTGATTTAACATATTATTTTTACCTTTTTCTAGTGCAAAAGGGATAATTTAGTATTGATTTCAAAATAAGATCTTTGGATGCTATGAAAGGTATGAATTGTTCTAGGCGATCTATGTTATAATTATAGGAAATGAAGAATAATATACATTATTGGAGGAACTACCCTTATTAGAGGAATTCTCTTTTCCATGTTTAGGGAGTTGATGATGGAATATGGATGAAGTGACTGAGAGGGGGGGGTGAATTATTCAACCATAAAAACACTTCACAATTAATTCTTTGCAGATCCCTTAAGATATCTTAATAATGTTATCTGTTTTAGCACTCGGTAAATAGATTGCAGTAACTTTGAAGATGCAGAAAGTATTAGCAATATTATCTTTAGATATTCATCAGCACATGTATATGATTGAGAAAGCAATTAAGAACACAAGAGACACAAGATTTAACGTGGAAACCCAATATGGGAAAAACCACCAATGTATCTAGATACTGATTTTCACTTTTCTGAAGTGATGCCCGGTTAAAAGCCAACCCGGTAAAAGGTTACAAAACACACTGTTAGGTGTGACCTTGTTAGAGGATTTAAAACACCCTGCTAGGAGTGGCCTGGTAAGAGGTCTTGAAAACAATTCAATGGAATTGTCACCTTGTTAGAGGATTTACATTATGGCTGTTAAACCAACTCGGTTAAGAGATTTAGAATTCACTGTTACAATGATAAGAAGGTAACAATGAAAAAGTGACCTGTATAATAATGCAACTGTCTTGCTGATTAAAGATCTCTGTTCTGCATAAGTTTGATCCTCTCTGATCAAATAAATCTCTGCTGCACCTCAAGGATATCTGAACATCCTTCACAAATTCGCATATACTTTTTCTTCTTTTCTTCTGTAAATCTTCTGCTGTGTTATTTTTACTTTTCACATTTTGACCTTTTATTTATATGATTTTGGATTAGTCAAATCGACATTATTTAGTATAACAGTCAGCTGAATTAAGTAAACTCTATTTGCAAAAATCCTTCAAGGGCCGACAGTGCTCGGTGACCATATCTTTTTATAATTTTTTGGAGACTGAGGGAACTCGGTAAACACCAACAATCCTTTACCTTTGATAACCGACTGAACTCGGTAAACGCTAAATTTTCTTCAATGACCGACTGAACTCGGTAAACACTAAACTTTCTTCGATGATCGACTGAACTCGATAAATGCTAAATTTTCTTCGATGACCGACTGAACTCGGTAAACGCTAAATTTTCTTCGATGACCGACTGAACTCGGTAAACACTAAAATTTCTTCGATGACCGACTGAACTCGGTAAACGCTAAATTTTCTTCGATGACCGACTGAACTCGGTAAACGCTAAATTTTCTTCAGCAACCGAGTGGACTCGGTAAGCACTAATATTCCTGTCTGGCAGACCGACTGAGCTCGATAGAAGTAGATTACTGCGGACTATGACATTGTGTGACATCAAAGACAATACATAATTGAGTAGCAATTTCCTTCAGACAATTGTTTCCAACAATCTCCCTCTTTGGCATTGATGGCAACACAATATGTCATAGCATAAGAAATTTGAAAGAGTTAGCTCGGTTTGGATTCAAATCTCCCTCTATCAGCAAACTTCCTGTATCCTAAAAATTCTTCCTTCTGACTATTGAAAAATTTCTTGAAGTAATAGCAAAGACAGAAGTAAACAATCTCCCTCTTTGACAACACATGCCAAAGACAATTCACATATTACCGGTGAAAATTAATGTACCTCAAGTACTGATTCATATGCAATGATTCCTTTAATATGCTGCATCAACAGGTTGATTTTCAATCATGTTCTGGTTGATGCATCACTAAAACTGTATTTAGTGAGCCTCGGATAGGGGAATGACCCCTAACTTACCTCTTAGATACACAAATGCATCCTTAGGTAATGGTTTGGTAAAAATGTCTGCAATCTGTTCTTTTGTATGAATATATTCTAATCTGATTTCCTTGTCCTACACCAATTCTCTGACAAAGTGATATTTAATAGCAATGTGCTTGGTTTTGGAATGCATCACTGGATTCTTAGAAATGTTTATTGCACTGGTATTGTCACAAAATATAACAACTGGTTCTTTGATTTCAACCTTCATACCTTCTAATAGCTGTTTAAACCAAACAATATTTGAACAGTTTACTGCAGCAGCAACATATTCTGCTTCAGCTGTGGATTGAGATGTACAATTCTACTTTTTACTAGTCCAGGATACCAGTCTTTTTCCAAGAAAAAAATGCTCCACCACTTGTGCTTTTTCTGTCATCAATGTTTCCTGCCCAATCAGCATCAGTAAACACTTTCAAGTCTAGATTGCCTCCAAATTTATACCACAAACCATACTCTTCAGTTCCTCTTAAGTATCTTAAGATTCTTTTGATTTCCATCATGTGATTTTCCTTAGGTTTTGCTGAGAATCTAGCTACTATACCGACTGCTAAGGCAATATCAGGTCTTGTATGTACTACATACTGCAATTTTCCAATCATAGATTGGTATAGGGTCTGATCAACTTCTTTTGAATCATCATTTTTGGTAAGTTTCAGTCTAGTACACATGGGTGTACCAACTGGTTTTGAATCTTCCATTCCAAACTTCTTAAGTATCTCCTTAATGTATTTGGATTGAGTAATGTATATACCATTCTTGCTTTGCTGAATTTGAAGACCAACAAAGAATTTTATTAAACCAAACATAGACATTTCAAATTCTCTGTTCATTTTCTCTGAAAATTCTTTGCACTGATCCTCATTCCCTGTAAATATAGTATCATCCACAAATATTTCTGCCAATACAATTTTGTCATCCGGTCCTTCTTTGATATACAGATTGCTGTTATCATTAGCTCTTTTGAAATTAATCTGGATCAAATAGTTATGGAGTCTTTCATACCATGCTCTAGGAGCTTGTTTTAAACCATACAATGCTTTGTATAACCTCCAGACCATGTCCCTTTTGTCTGGATCAACAAAACCTTCAGGTTGTTCAATGTAGACTTCTTCATCAAGAATTCCATTGAGAAATGCAGATTTTATATCCATCTGATATACCTTAAATCCTTTGTGTGCTGCATAAGCAAGTAGAGTTCTTACACCTTCTAATCTTGCAACAGGAGCAAAAATTTCTCCATAATCTCTACCTTCTTCTTGAGAATAACCTTTACATACCAGTCTAGCTTTGTTTCTAGATACTTGGCCATCTTCATTCAGTTTATTTCTGAATACCCATTTTGTTCCAATTACATTCTTATCTTTAGGTCTAGGTACAAGAGTCCAAGTTTTGTTCTTTTGTATTTGTTCTAATTCTTCATTCATTGCTTCAATCCAACTTTCATTCTCCAATGCATCTTTGATATTTCTAGGTTCAAAATCAGTAAGTAGACATGTACCTTTTAGCTTGCTTCTTGTCATAGTACCATCTGATTTGTTTCCAATGATTTGATCTGGTGTATGATGTCTTCTGACATATTTGGCTAGTATAGGTTCCTTGTCTTTTGAATGATTCATGATGTTGTCTTCTAGGATCTCTTCTTCAGGTTGCTCGGGCTCGGTAGATATTTTCTCGGTAACTTCAGGCTGAGAGTCGGTCTGAATTTCTTCCTGTGACTCGGTTTGAACTTCTTCCTGTGACTCAGTAACTATGCTCGGCTCGGTAGATATAGCTTTCTTATTGATAGTTGTGTCTGTCAATGTTTCAGGTTCAATGTAAACGAATCTTCTGTAGTTCTCAGGTTCCCTTTTGCTTTCTTCCTCAGTCTTTTCTGCAAACTCATCAAATTTTACATGTATACTTTCTATGACTTTGTGAGTAGATAAGTTCAGACATTTGTATGCCTTGCTTTTGCTAGAATATCCTAGGAATATTCCTTCATCACTTTTCACATCAAATTTATTTCTTCTGGATTCTTTTAAGATATAACACTTGCTACCAAATATTTTCATGTAACTTACATTAGGTTTATAGCCATACCATAATTCATAAGGAGTTTTGAATGTGTCTTTCTTCAATTGTACTCGGTTCAAGGTATGAACTGCAGTGCTGATAGCTTCCTTCCAGTACTTTATAGCGATGTTCTTTTCTATCATTAGAGTCCTTGCACAATCCATAATAGATCTATTTCTTCTTTCTGCTATTCCATTCTGCTCAGGAGTTCTAGGAGCTGATACCTGTCTTTTGATTCCTCTTTCAATGCAGAAGTTGTTAAAATCATGGGAGATGAATTCACCACCTCTGTCTGATCTTAAGCATTTCAATCTTTTCCCTGTTTCTTTTTCTACTCTTGCTAAGTACCATTTGAACTTTTCAAATGCCTCTAATTTTTCTCTTAAATACATGACAGTCATCATTCTAGAATAATCATCAACGAAAAGAATAAAGAATTTATCTCCAGTATAGCTTTGTATTCCAATAGGTCCACATAAATCAGTATGCACAATTTCCAAAATTTCTTTAGACTGATAGTTCTTACTCTTAAAACTAGTTTTACTCATTTTGCCAATCTGACAATTCTTACATAGACCAGTGTCAGGTTTCTTCAAAGTAGGAATGCCTCTAACCTTCTTGAATTTTCTTATTTTTATCATGTTATCAAAATTCACATGACATAACCTTTTGTGCCATAGCCAACTTTCTTCTATTTGAGCAATAAAGCACGAATATTCATTGAGATCAAGATAAAATAAGTTACCTTTTGTTTGTTTGCCTGATCTAATGAGTTTTCCTTTTCCATCCAGCAGTCTTGCTTGACCATTCATGAATTCAACCTTGAAACCAGTGTTGATTAGCTGTGCTACACTTAGAAGATTATGTTTTAGTCCTTCAACCCAGTAAGCATTATCACATATGAGTTCTTTGGTTAATGAGATTCTTCCTTTTCCTTTTATACAACAAGGTTCATTGTTTCCAAATCTTACATTACCATTGTCACAGTCTTCTAGATATTCAAATTTTGTCTTGTCACCAGTCATGTGGTGTGAACATCCGCTGTCTATTATCCATATATCATCTTTGCTTATATGAGAAATAAGTGCCATCTTATCTTCATCATCATCAAATTCATCTTTTATAGCAATAAAGACAATTTCTTCTTCACTATCATCAGAATCTTTAGCCATAAAACACGATTTCTTACCTTTATCCTTGTATGATTTGAAATTCTTTTTTCCATAGTACTTGTGACTTCTCTTTTCTTCTTTGACTTGCTTGTTTGGGCACCTAGCTGCAATATGTCCAATTTCTTCACATGAAAAACAGATTAAAGGAGTTTTACCTTTATACTTACCTTTCCCTCTAGAGTACTTCTTTGCAAGTAATGCTTCTACAATTTCAAGATCACTATCAGAACTTTCTTCTGATTCTTCTTCACTTTCTGACTGAACTTCTTTAATTTTCTTGTTCTTCTTTAGTGAAACCTTAGCCTCAAATGTTGATTCAATATTTTTGGAACTAGGAACATAGTTATCATAGTTGTCTAATTCAAAAGCTGTCAATCTTCCAACTAAAGCATCCAAAGTTATATTGTGGTTTGCTTCACATCTTCTTTCTTGAATAACTGATACTCTTATTGCATAGATAGGGAGTAGTGTTCTGAGTACCTTACTTATAACAGTCTCATCTGAGATTGTTCCTCCAGAAGCTCTAATTGCACTTACACTTGCTTTGATTCTTTCAACATATTTTGCAATGTTTTCATCTTCCTTCATATTCATCTTGTCAAACTGTCCTCTTAGGCTTTCTGCTTTTGCTCTTTTCACATTTGCATCACCACCATATATTTTCTTCAGTGCCACCCACATTTCATATGCAGTAGTGCAGTCTTTAATATCATCAAATTCTTCATAGCTGAGAGCAGATGCAATGTCTATCATCATGGTGTTGTGAGTCTTTTTATCTGCAATGTCTTCAACAGTTAATGCGCCATTAGGAATTGTGTACTCTTCATCAATGTATTTGCATCCTGAATCACCAATGGAAGCTAGATGAAGTCGCATGAGACCTTGCCATGCTGAAAATTTATCTCTGTTAAGCTTTGGAATTTCCCTCTTGTAAGACATCCTGATCTTTAGCTTAGGTCTTGAAACCCTTCCTGCAAGCACCAAAAGCTCTGATACCAATTGATGGAATATGGATGAAGTGACTGAGAGGGGGGGGGTGAATCAGTCAACCATAAAAACACTTCACAATTAATTCTTTGCAGATCCCTTAAGATATCTTAATAATGTTATCTGTTTTAGCACTCGGTAAATAGATTGCAGTAACTTTGAAGATGCAGAAAGTATTAGCAATATTATCTTTAGATATTCATCAGCACATGTATATGATTGAGAAAGCAATTAAGAACACAAGAGACACAAGATTTAACATGGAAACCCAATATGGGAAAAACCACCAATGTATCTAGATACTGATTTTCACTTTTCTGAAGTGATGCCCGGTTAAAAGCCAACCCGGTAAAAGGTTACAAAACACACTGTTAGGTGTGACCTTGTTAGAGGATTTAAAACACCCTGCTAGGAGTGGCCTGGTAAGAGGTCTTGAAAACAATTCAATGGAATTGTCACCTTGTTAGAGGATTTACATTATGGCTATTAAACCAACTCAGTTAAGAGATTTAGAATTCACTGTTACAATGATAAGAAGGTAACAATGAAAAAGTGACCTGTATAATAATGCAACTGTCTTGCTAATTACAGATCTCTGTTCTGCATAAGTCTGATCCTCTCTGATCGAATAAATCTCTGCTGCACCTCAAGGATATTTGAACATCCTTCACAAATTCGCATATACTTTTTCTTCTTTTCTTCTGTAAATCTTCTGCTGTGTTATTTTTACTTTTCACATTTTGACCTTTTATTTATATGATTTTGGATTAGTCAAATCGACATTATTTAGTATAACAGTCGGCTGAATTAAGTAAACTCTATTTGCAAAAATCCTTCAAGGGCCAACAGTGCTCGGTGACCATATCTTTTTATAATTTTTCGGAGACCGAGGGAACTCGGTAAACACCAACAATCCTTTACCTTTGATAACCGACTGAACTCGGTAAATGCTAAATTTTCTTCGATGACCGACTGAACTTGATAAACACTAAACTTTCTTCGATGACCGACTGAACTCGGTAAACGCTAAATTTTCTTCGATGACCGACTGAACTCAGTAAACGCTAAATTTTCTTTGATGACCGACTGAACTCGGTAAACACTAAACTTTCTTCGATGACCGACTGAACTCGGTAAACGCTAAATTTTCTTCGATGACCGACTGAACTCGATAAACGCTAAATTTTCTTCAGGAACCGAGTGGACTCGGTAAGCACTAATATTCCTATCTGGCAGACCGACTGAGCTCGGTAGAAGCAGATTATTGTGGACTATGACATTGTGTGACATCAAAGACAATACATAATTGAGTAGCAATTTCCTTCAGACAATTGTTTCCAACAGTTGATCCTTATAAGCCTTGGATCAACATATGTGGTAGGGGGAGTGTATTCAAGACCAGTATCACTAATATCTATAATGTGTTGAATGATATGTCTTAATTTAATGCAACGTGAAGTTTGATGTACTTTAATTATCTGATTATAAAAAAAATCATTCTTTGTATATGATGGTGGTTTTTGGTTAGTTTTGTCTTTCTTGTTTTGGATAATGTGATCATTTTATCTTTAAAAAGTTTTTTCAACTATTTATGGAGTGTTGTTTCCCATAATTTTTTCTTAAGCTAGAAATGGTAATACCTTATGTGTTTGTTGATATGTTAGATCGGGCTTGAATAGATTTAGAGTCCACTAAATCATCATGGACATAATTATTATACTTAGGCCAAAAGTGATATTTATCATTAGACATAGAAAGGTTTTCCTTAATATCTTTGTAAATATTAACAAGATCCTTATAAATGAGGGCCTCTTCAATGGTGATACCTTTTTTCTATGTTTTTGAAAACAAAATTGAAAATAGTGTATCTTCAAGTGAAAGGACATTTCTAAATTTAAGTTTTGAACAAATATGTTGAAAAATTTATCTCTCAAGAAGGTATAGGATCATCTACATTATATAATTCTCCATTGTTGTAAGAAAGAATAAAAGATCTCTATATTTCTCTATTTTGGACTTGATCCCATGAGGTAAGTGTTAAAACCATTCAATAGCTTGTCTACCCAATCTTTGAGGAAAAATTTAAATGAGATAAAAATAATTGTATGAAACCTCTATGAAAGGTAGATAAAACTCTCTTACATTCTCACGAGGATAACCCTTTCAATTTTACTTGTCAAATTTGGGAACCTTAAAGTGTTGTAAAAGGTGTCACATGTATAAAAATATGAAACAAATTAGGACATATGTATTTAAAAGTATAAATATTCTTAGTAGGTACCATTTGCATAATTATTATTTATTTCTTTGATCTTTAAATTTCATATTCCAAGTCAATTAAGGTGTCAAATGAGGCTTATTTGAATGACCACGAGTAACATAGTGTAGGTATAAGAAAGAGGTTAAGTAGGTGGAATGTAGCTAGGGTAAGCATAGGATGAGAGGCCATTGGTTTACATTGTTAATAGGTTTATACATGAGAAGACATTGGTTGAATTTTATGATGAGTGGAAATAATGTAGGATTTTGTTGTTGTGGAGTAGATAAGAATTAGAGTAATGATTCCACATAACCCATGGGAGGAGGGATTGATGGATAAGACATGATTATTTTGTGACGAGGTGGATAGAAGGTGAAAATAAGAGGAGATGAATTGAGTATAAATTGTCTAGGCATTGAACCTTAGAGGTATTGTATACTGGAGTCAATATGTTAGGTAGTGGTATGCTAGGAATGGATACACTAAATAGATTTGTTTGATAGAGGCACTAAAATCAATAATAATATTTCCTTAGGACTAGGGGAATTGATACTTAGAGGTGATGTAGAACCTTATCAAGTGGAAACCAAAGATATCAATCAATATTTTAATTAAGAACCATTTCTATGACATGCATTCCTTTGACATATTTCTCAAATTCTCTTATGTCTTATAATGTGGGAACCCTATGAAGATCTTATATTATTATATTTTAAGATGATTATTGAGTTTTTTTATTTTTTCTTGAGACAAGACTTGTGAAGGCATTCCATGTTTAAATTCCTCTTAAGTTTTTCTAAATTTTTTTCTATGTATAGATCATATTGTTGTTATGTGTTAATTTACAGTTTGTAATTTTTAGGTGTTGTTTTTTATAAAAGTAACAACAAGAGGGTGCTGGCCTATGGCACAATAAACATCACTCTAGAGGTGAATTAACAACAGATTAACCACATCTAGAGTAGAAGTAATATTAAAATATATTAGCATTCTACCTCTATCTAAAACTAAAACATAGAAAATAGAGCACCACCAACAGATATCCATAGTCTCAAAAAAAATCAAGTTCAAAGTATTGAAATTAAAGAAGTTTATAGTGTGCCACGTAGGGCATAAAAACCTTAACATAAAATTAGTATTAAATCTATAAACTAAATAAAAAGCACAGCCCAACGGGCTAGTCAAATCATCCCAAAAAACCATAACCAGGGTCAATTTATCTTCCATAAGTGCTTAGACAACAATAGATCCATCCACTCCTACAAGAACTTGAAGAGTTCCCGAGGGTCTTCATCCTTAGTAACATGCCCATTCAACCCCTTCTCATTCAACATACAAAGGGTGATGGAGGAAGTGCGTATGACCTTCAATACAAAATTTATCATGTCCATCAGCCTCTTTTTGGTACCCTCCATGTCCACCTTTAACTAGGCCACATTGTGTTCGAGCGGAGTAATTTGATACTTGAATTTTCCCACCAACCCAGAGCCCATGTTACCCACCTCCTCATTGGTCTCCTTAGTCGCATCCACCTCCTCTATGACATTGTTCCCAATATTATCTTTTTCCTTAGTTAGGTTATGAGTGTCATTTTCTCCCTCATGGCTATCCGAGTCCACCGTGACCTCCTCCTATTTTAGCATATTATTAATGTCTTTTTTGCCTCTTTCCATAGCTAGACAGTTAGAGTAGTGAGGTTGGTCAAGCTGGGGTTTTGCATCCTCAAAGGTGTCAAGATTGAGGATAATCCTCCCACCCTTTTTATTAGGGTGGTGTCAAGAGGCCTCCGGGGTACAGTCACATTTCATACCATCCAGGAATTAGGGATAGGGTGAATATCAGAGGACTTTGGGATCTTAGTAGGGTAAGATTCATGTATACCCTTAGACCCAAAGGGAATATGAAGGCCTTTTTATAGAGAGACTGGACGTGAGGGATGGGGATGAGGCATAGCTTCAAAGACAATAGATAAGGTGGAAGGTGGGCATAGAGACCTGCGAAAATTGTAAAACCTTAAGATTAGGCCTTGGTAAAGGAAAACAAGGTTTTCCCCAAATTTTTTGCCTTAGAAGCATCAGCCACATTAATCTCCATGGAGTGAAATAGAAAAAATAGAATAGAGATCAAATATTTATGCCTAAGATTATTCAAAAAAGGCATATGGTAGTAATACAAAACCCCATACCATCCTTCCAACATGAAGTACTGTATGCAAATTAAATGTCTAATCCTAGAAATGAAATACTAACTATTATAAGCTATTAAATAAACCTAAAATGTATTCCAATGAAGATTACAAAGAGAGAAGTGAATTTTTGTTTTTTACCTTCACTCACCCATGTAGCTTGTCTCCATTATCCTCCTAGCCTTGAATTCTTGGATTTGGTGAGCTCTCAAATTTGCAAATGTGCCCCTTTTTCCCAAGATGTTTCCAAAGTATGGAGATAGTGAATGCATATGCAACTAGCCTAAATCTAGATTATGCAACTTTGATGAATGAAAATGATATGTGAATGCTTGATATAACACTAAAATGGCTTGATTTCTATGGATGATTTAATGCTTGGATGCTTGAATGCTTAAAAATCACTATTGCTATTAGGCTCTCAAAGGGAGAGGAAGGCCCATTTTATAGGTTTTTAGAGGACTCAAGCCTAGGTGGCAAGATCTAAGGGTGGAGATTGAAAGGTGGAAGATCCTAATGTTGGAATTGACTTAGTTGAAGGGGTTGAGAGAAATAGGGATGTAGTTGGAATGTGAGAGGAGGAATAGGAGAGATGTTCCTCCTACATTTACAAAGAGGAGTGGTAGGTGGAAGGGAAATACACTTGTCAAGTATCTCTTAAAGACCCTTGAGAAGAAGGTGGAAATACATTTTCCTCATAAGGACTCTTGACACAAGTGTCCTATGATTCACCTTTGACTCTTTGAGGTGGCTAACAAAGTTCCTTAAGAATAGGGAATGTGTTCTTAACCAAGTTTGGAACATGACATGTGGTCATGAGACCAAGTCTCATGAGGCCACATTGCCCTTAATAATAGGACATGTGTGTGTGGATAATTGTGACTTATTAATAATTAATATAAATAAATTACTTTAGCCAAGATGATGTGTTAGGTGACTAGGTCTATGAGATGGACTAAAAGAATTAGGCATATAGTGATTGTGTAATTGATTAATTCATTAAATCACTTTAATAAGATTAATTAGAAGACTCAAGATAAGAATAATAAGACAAGTGAATATACTAAATAAATTAAATAATTTATTTAATTATAGAGGAAATAGACATTAATTAAATAATAAATATTTAATTAATTTATCAAGCCAATTTTAAGTGTATGCATTTTTCCCCTATTAGAAATAATGCATTGGTCACATTGTTTCAAATGAAAATCAAGCACATTGCCCCTGCCCCAGTCAGAAGTGACGCTAACATGCCCCCTTGAGAGATTGATTGACAGTTTTATCAGTATTATTTTATTATTTTTATTTTTTGGAAAATTTGACATTAATTTTGTTGACGATCAATCTCATGAAAATAGTTGAAAGAAATAGATGAGAAAATGGAGTGACAAAATTATCACGGTATGTAGGGTCCATGGGTCCATAGGCTATATATAGGTGTAAAAGGGTCTGATAGGTTATCATTGTTACACTTGTCATTGAGAGAGAAGAGTTGTGGAGAGAAGAGAGTAGAGCTGAGCAACATATCGTTCCCTTTGTTAGATCATAGATTTGAGAGCGTTCGATGGTTCCAAAGACCACCCGACTATGGAGAGTTGGTAGGTGGTTCAATCCTCCCTTGTTTGCAATTGATTTCCCATAGTTTAGAATTAATTTTAGCATGTTTTAGGGTAGATTCAAGCTAGGTTTAGTTATAATTTTTTATTGTCAATGGTGTAGAACAAATGCGCAGTTGTGACACATGTATGCACAACAATATGCCATGTTTGCACAACATGTTATTTTTGCGCATACATGTGGGGCACCTGTGCAAACATTTTAGGAAGTTTGAATTGTTGCACATTTACTAAATAAATGTGTGCATATGTGAATCAACGCATACATGTAAATGTGTTGTGCATATGTGTAGGAAAATTGCGTGTATGTTAATTTTGCACAAGTATTAGGGGATACTGCACATGCATTCTTCTATGTTGCACATTTGTTTTAGTAGATGGAATGAGTTAGATGATTAGGATGATTAGGTCAAACTATAGGGTGTTGAGTTAATTTGTTTTGTCAACTGAGTGATTTGATCATTTTTAAGGTAGGGAAAATCATTGCATAGTCTCTAGTCAACCTACCTGATTAGATAATTGATAAAATTATTTGTTTAGACATGTGATAAACATGTGTTTGATTAAGATATAAGATAGACAGATAGACTAGTCTGTAGTAGACCTGATAGTTTTCTTTTTTTTTGTTGATTATTATAGGAGGATATTATCAATGTTCTGATGTCATGAGAGATATATCCCACTACTCAGAACTTGAGGTTGACACTTTCAAAGAGCAACAACATATTGATAGGTAAGACTAGATTGTATCACATCATCTATATGCCCAAGATTAGGTAAAATTTAGGGATGTTGATAGCACTTGCAGAGCAATGGCACTCTGAGACTAGCACCTTTCATCTCCCAACATGAGAGATGATTGTTACATTGGAGGATGTATACCAGATTCTACGTCTTCCGATCACTGGTGAGCTTGTATAGTATGATCGACATAGGGGATTGACATAGTGCACAACTGTCTTTGGTGATGATAAGATTGAGGAGTCTGAGATCACTTGGGAGGACATGGTGGACCTTTACGAGCCTCTTCCCATTGTGTTGGCTAGAGAGATCGGTGACTATGTCTTTCCATATCAATGATCCCATAGATTTTTAGTAGGATGGGGGCAGACCCTACAACAAATGATGGAGGGAACCCATTTTTCTTGAGGTGTATTTTTATTAGTTCACCTATACCATGATTTGCACCAAGTGGTATATTAGAGAATCTCATCACTATCAGCAGGAGTGAGATTTCTCCATGTCTTGGCATGGGAGCATATTACTGTAACCAAACTAGTGGCCATGAGGTTCAGAGGCCTAGGGAAGCCTTATGTCTTTCTATATGCATCCATTGAGTCTCAGCATAATTTGGGATAGTTAGAGTTTTGGAGGCATGCATTGGACACTATTGATATAGTTATCTAGATACCATACATTGATTGTGAGTTGTGGGATGATGAGAGGTAGTTGTGCTTCTATTTCAAGTCAAGGTGGATGATAGGTAGGACCCTATTTATTATTGAGAGGTAGTTGGTAGGCCAGGTAAAAAGATAGTTTGATTGGATTTAGGGGATGTTGTAGGGCATGATAGAGCTCCCTAGAAATCACTAGAAGAGACAAGACTAGGGCCCATGGTATCTTTTGAGATTGCATGACATGAATTTTTGGACATGCCATTTTAGGCATGGTCAATGAGGCAGGGAGTGGTGGACTCAGGGATGAAAATGAAGTATGAGAGGTATTTGAGGGATCACCCTTTTCCCAAGTTGACTGATCTAGAGGAGAGGCCACCATGACAAGATGTAGGAGAAGGCATGGGAGATAGGATGCATGGGAGAGGCTAGAGAGGTGACGAGGGTAGAGGGAGAGATGGTGTGCGGTCCTACCTTGACCCATCTTAGCTCGATAGCTATTTTGACACTTGGTTTATCTTGATGATATTTTGTTTAGAGACATTAGAATTATTTTGGATTATGACTTGCTATAATTAGACCTTATGAGATGTTTGTTATAGATTTATATGATGATGATGTTAGTCGTACTCTTTATATGCTCATATTAGTTTCATACTTACCTAATGATATATGAAATTATGAATTATACACTTGTTACGTTATCTTATAGAATAGAAAAATGTTAGTAGTGTAATGGTTCAATGATTCAACTTAGGGTTTCTTATTTATGTGGAAATTGAAGTTACATTTTGATGTTTTAAGAATTAGGGTATAATGTGGATTATGTTTATGATTCATGAAATGTAGTTCCTTTATATATATTGAGTTCAGATGTTATTATTTCACTTTCGATATGATTATGTATGCATTGAGTTTATGAGGTACTAACATCAAAATCAAGTGTGCAGGATTATGACCATGGTTGTAAATGCAGGGAAACAAAGATTGAACCATGTGAAAATCAGCTTAAGCCAAGGTTGGCTCTAAGAAAAGAACAACCTTGTTATTATGTGATTTTAATCATAAATGTGATACATGTATGAATGATGTTGTAAATATTTGTAAATTCATAATTTGATGTAAATGCAATTATGTAAATGTAAATGTAAATGTTAAATATCCACTAGGCATACCAAGTGTGTAATGTGATGTGTATTTATTGTGAGGTGTCACTTGACACAAGTGTCACTTGACACTTGTGTAGTGTGTTGGCATGCCTTAGTGGAATGTGGACCCTACCTTACCCTTTAGGTTATCATTTGTATCCCTAGGCTTGGTTAGTGGTTTAGGGAACCAAGGTTATGTCATCATGATTCTATTTTCGGATGCAAACTTAACTAAGGTTTTTGAAGGGTTGATTGGAGTCCTAAGGTGTAGTTAGGGTTTGTTTTTAGTGCCCCAAGACATGGGCATGGGTTAGGGGGCCAAATTTCACCATTTTCACTTCTCTAAGCTTCTATATTGCCTCTTTAAGTGGGCCATCTTTGGTAATGACGAATTTGGGAATATTTTTTTTAGGATAACTCACCTTCCCATGTCTTGAATTGTGATCCATTTCCATAGCAAGGGAAAGTGGAAAGTTAGCTAGGATCTAGAAACCTAACTCACTTGGGGATGAGGGAATGAGAGGAATTTTTTAGGGTCTTTAGGAAAAGAGACTAAAGAAGGAGACTTCTTGGCCATGCTAGTTTGGATTTGAAAGGAAGAGACTTGGGAAATTCTAGGATTTTTTGAGAAGGAAGGAAAAGCTAGGAAGGAAAGGATTAGCTCTTCTACAAACCTCCATTACCATTGCATAGGAAAAAGGTTGGTGGCTCTTCCTTATTTTGTTCATGTTATTGTATTGTGAAGATGAAACTTTTGTGTGAGTATGTCATGTTTTGTTTTCTTTATGAAACTGTATTTTGTCCTTGTTTCTCCTTTTTGTGTTTATCAATTGTGAAATGGGTGTGCAAGATAATTATCTTCCTTGGGAGGATTTGAGAATATCTTGGGGTGAAGGGCTTAGTTGGGGAATCCATGTGTTTGAGAAATTGGATGTATGAGAATCCTTGAGGCCTACTTATGTTATACCTTGGGGGCCATAAGGAATATTTTTGATGCTCTTGTGATGAGCTGGTATGTTGGAAGGGAACCTTGTGAAGGCATGTAAGAATTTGTTTAAGTATGACATCTCCATATGAGATAATTTCACCTTCACCCATATTGGGATCATTTATGAATTCCTATGTGCAAGCTTGGGAATGGGAGTAATAATGTGATTGTTCATGTCTCATAATGTTGAATGTATATTGAATGTGTGTTGAGTGTTTGTAACCTATCTATCCTTGTTTCCTCTAGCTCGGGGGTGGACATGTAATGGCCTAGGTTGGGAGGTGAGCCTCCATGGTCATGTGGTAAATATCTTTATGTTGCAGGTTGTGCTTGCATGGTGTGAAGATGAAGTTCAAGTTTGAAGTTTGAAGTTAAAGTTGAAAAATTTAAAGAAATATTTTAAGTGTATTAAGCTTAAGTGATCTTGCTCTATTCATATTGTTTTCTAAGATATTGTGATTGTAAAAGAGAAAAGGTTAAATTAAGGCTTATATGTTATCCTCTTGGAAGAAGGTTTTATTACTAGTTGAATTTCAAATTTATTTCTTAGTAAAATTAATCCTTCTTTAAAAGTTAAATTTACTATATCTATAATTGAATTTTAAATCAGTTTCCTGCAAAATGTTTAGTTTAATAATTGACTTAAAATCTTGCAAATCCTATGATGTTGTAATGATGAAACTTTCTAAGTTAAGCAATACAATGTATGATATTAAAAAATGATTTAATTTTCTGAATAAAAGAAGAAATAAAGAATCTTACATTTAAAAGTCATTTATCTGCTATTTTTGTTTGATTTAAGCATCTGCATTTTAAAAGGATAATTTTGTTGTGTTTTGCCCAGTAGATTTTGGGCATTACATTCTGGTATCAGAGCTATGTTTCAGCTCTAGGACCTTGTATGTTAATGACATTAAAGGGAAATCTTGTTCCTATGTGATTATGTGAAATATGACTATGTTCCTAAATTATTTCTGTGTTAGAGTCCCACTTCCTGCAAGTCTATGCTGTTAAAATAGAGAAATTAGAATGCTAGGCAAACAAAGTATGATGTTATTAATTGATTTATTTTCATGCTTGATATCTCTTTTAAACAAATAGATTAAATCTGTTTTGAAAATACAAGTTTTGTTGCAAAGTAATTGAGAAACCTTGTTTCATAGGGTTAACTACTTGGCTAATTTTACTATTTGAGAAACTAGTACAAATAAAGACTGCTAAATCAGAAAGAGATGATAATTTTTAATGTTAAAAAAAATAGTTTATTGCAGATTCAGATTGATCTTTCCTTTATTATCTATTCAAGAACACAAAATATTAAAACCTGATTCATTTATGAGGAAATATTATTAACTTTAAAACATAGGTAATGAACTTTGAGTTTTTGCAAGCCAATTTGAACAAGTCTTAAGTCTTAGTAATATAGTATATATATCTATATAGTAATATAGTAATATGTATCTACATTTATATTTACTTTCATGCATAATATGTGCAGATTAAATATATTAACATATAATAATATATGTTATTTTGGTGCCAGATTAAAGCATGTTAAACTATTTAATACATTGCAAAAAATTTTGAATGATAAAATAGATTATATATATATATATACACACACACACACACACACACACACATATATAATAGTATATATATAATAATAAATATATATATAATATAATATATGTGTTATACTTTAAAAAAAATAATAATAAAATATCTTTTTTTTAAAAAAAATTATTTAAATTTAAAATGAAAGAAATTATTATATTGGGGAAGGGCCAAAGCCCTTATACCACAAAATTATTATTTTGTTTGTGTATGGAACCTTTCTATCCCCTTACCAATTCTGTAGGTTCCCATCTGAAAGATAAGTCAGCTAGGCATTTCACGGTAAGCATTACCGAGTGTTAGGAAACTACTCGGTAAACCTACCGAGTCCTCTTGGTTAACATAGGCACCGAGCACCAATTGAGTAACAACCAAGCACCAGTAGAACTCGAGGGAGTACAAGCTAGTTGGAGACACTAAATCCTCTAGTGAGGATAGTGTAATTGTGTCTGTTATAGGATCTTCTAAAGGTGTAGAGCACTCTCCTAAGTCCATTGTGGGTTCAGAGTAACACTGAAGGTCTCACCATTTACCGAGCTGCCTAAATAGGGGAGAGCTCTGCATCAAGTGGTATCAGAGCATCTAAGATCCTTTGGGTAAAGATATACCAGCACCATGGAGGGAGAAGATGATGGAGGATTTTCATCAAGGATGACCAATGCAGAGATAGTAAGATACTTGAAGGAGAAAAGGATAGAGCATGATGATCAGAGAGACATTGAGATATAGCAGACGAGGCAAGAAATGAACAGGCTGAGGGAAGAGCTTCAAAAGAAAAGTAGTGAAAAATCTATTAATGTCAAAGTAGGGAGTGATGAAGAACCCCTTGAGCAGGAGGAAGAAGAATGTCCTATAGACCATAGGCTACTTATGAAGACTATAAAATCTATGGAGAGGAGAACCATGGATGTCAAGCTTGAATTGCCTACATACAATGGGAAGATGGACCCAGATGCTGCAATGGATTAGGTGGATGCCCTAAATAGTTTCTTTGATTGTGAATACATCCTTGAGAATCAAAGGGTGAAGATTGCTAAGTCAAAGCTCAAAGGCTCTGCACTCACATGGTGGAACTTCACTCAAGATGATAGGGTGAAGAATGGAAAGAATCCAGTCACCACTTGGAAGAAGATGGTGACCCTACTTAGGGAAACTTATGTCCCTAAAGATTCTGAAGTCCAACTTCATAAAAGGAGAATGAGTCTAAGATAGAAAGAGATGGACATCTCTAGCTATACCGAAGAATTTTAGAGATTGGTGATGAAATCCAAGCTTGTTGAACCAGAATGTGTAAAGCTAGTCAGGTATATGCAAGGCCTAAGGGTCTCAGTTCAAGATGAACTCAATTTGACAAGCCCTACCATAGTGAATGAATGCTATCAATTGGCATTAAAAGTTGAAGAAAATTTTAGAAGGAGGAATGCATAGAGTGGTAGAGGAAAAGATAAGAATAAAAGAGGCAGAGGAAACTTTGGAAGAAGAGGACAGAACAATAGACCACAAGGAGAATCTAATAAGGAGAACACCCAAGGAGAAAGAAGTGAAAGAGGTGGATACTAAGGTAGAAGAGGAAATGGTAGAGGTAGAAATGGAGGAAGAAATAATGGACAAATCAGATGTTATAACTACAATCAAATAGGGCACTACACCAATAGGTGTCCGGATAGAGACAAGTAGAATAACCAAGGTGGAAGAAGAGCCAACCTAGCACAAGAAGATGATGTTGATAGTGTAAGAGATTGTATGGGAGAAGATGGAGTAAGCCTCATGATGAAGAGGACTTTGATCCAAGCACCAGTACCAGTGGAACCTCCCCAAAGAAAAAGTCTTTTCATAACCAACTGCAAGAGCCATGTAAAGGTATGCAAGTTAGTAATTGATTCTGGTTCTACTAAAAATATTGTATCTAGAGAGATGGTAGATAAATTAAAATTGGAAAAGATACCCCACCCAAACCCATCCCATATATCTTGGTTGACAAAAGGGTAGCAGACCCTCATAAATGAACAAGCTTGGGTAGATTTCTCTATTAAAGACTATAAGGATAGAGTCCTTTGTGATGTTATAGATATGGATGTATGTCACCTTTTGTTAGGATGTCCATGGTAGTATGATCTGCAGGCTAAACATGATGGATTCACAAACCGATACCAAATAATTCAAAATGGTCACAAATACAATCTGCTCCCTCTCCCTGATCCTCCACAAGAAAAACCAAAAGAATAGTTAGTCATGCTTGCAGGAGAACAAGAGATGATAAGTACTATTCAAGATTCTGTTGTAGGATATGCCCTAGTTCTTAAGCCAAAGGAGAAGACAATGCACAATGAAGCACCGAAGGAAGTAGATAGTTTACTATAGAAGTATAAAGGAATAGTTGCAGGAGACACACAAAATGAACTCCTACCATTGAGGGATATCTGTCACCAAATAGATTTTATCCCAGGTGCTCCCCTACCCAACAAAGCTACTTATAAACTCACTCCTGATTAGAATGTCAAAGTCACCAGAAAATTTGGTGAATTTTTTACTAAAGTACTCATACAAAAGAGTCTCAGCCTTTGTGTAGTCTAGAGTGTTTTGGCCCCTAAAAAGGATGGTAAATGGAGACTATGCACTAACTCTAGGGAAATAAACAAAATTATAATCAGATACTGATTCCCTATACCTAGGATTAAAGATCTTTTAGACCAACTTGGAGGATCATGTTACTTCTCAAAAATTGAACTTAAATCTAGTTACCATCAGAGAAGGATAAGGCCTGGTGATGAGTGGAAAACTGCATTCAAAACCACTGAAGGATTGTATTAATGGCTTGTGATTCCATTTGGCCTTAGCAATGCTCCTAGCACCTTCATGAGATTAATGAATAAAGTTCTTCAAGATTTCATAGGAAAGTTTGTGGTGGTCTATTTAGATGACATACTAATCTTTAGTGGGACTATGAAGGAACACATGAGACATTTGGAGCAAGTTCTCCAAAAACTACATGAGAAGAAACTATCTATCAACTTAGAAAAATGTACATTCATGCAACAAGAGTTGATATTTTTGGGTTTTGTTATCTGAAAGGGCACATTGAAAATGGATCATGAAAAGGTAGAGGCTATCATTAATTAGCTCATACCAAAGACTCTGAGAGAAGTCATGAGCTTTCATGGATTGGCTACCTTTTATAGGAAATTTATAAAAAAATTTAGTCACATTTGTGCACCTTTACTTGATACCATCAAGGGTGGTAGAAAAACAAAGTTCTAGTGGACAACACAAGCAGATGAAGCTTTTAAATAATTGAAGGAAAGAGTAGCACAATATCCCATTTTGGCACTACCGACCTTCAACAAATTGTTCACAGTGGAAACCGACGCTAGCAATCTAGCCATAGGCACAGTCCTTAGTCAAGATGGAAGACCGATGGCTTTCTTCTCTAAAAAATTGAATGAAGCAAAGAAGAAATACATCACATATGACTTGGAATTATATTCGATGGTTCAAGCCCTCAAGTAATGGAGGCACTACTTTCTTCCTAAGGAATTTATTGTCTTTATAGCTAATCATGCTTTAAGTTTTCTGAATAGTCAGGATAAACTAAGTTGCAAGAACATGAAATGGGTTAAACAACTCCAAGAATTCACATTTTCCATTAAAAATAAGAAAGGAACTTCAAATAAAGTTGCAGATGCTCTCAACAAAAAAGTAATTTTGGTTGAAGAAGTGTAGGTAAAAAGCATAGGGATTGATGCCCTCAAACACCTATACAAGGATGATTTAGATTTTGGGGATATCTATCAAGTTTTCTCTACTCTATCAGATGCATATAATACTACTTATTCTAAATATTTATTGTGAAATGGCCTTTTGTTCAAAGGAGGTCAACTTTGTATTTCTAAATGCTCCATGAGAGAAAATTTGATTAGGGAAAAACATTGTGGTACACTAGGAGGTCACTTTGACATAGATAAAGCACTTGAACTTATAAGGAGAAACTATCATTGGCCTCAGTTACCGATTGATGTCAAAAAATTTGTTGAATCATGCACTATTTGTCAAAAGGCTAAAGGAGTCAAGACCAATCAAGGTCTCTATCAACCACTATCGATCCCAAAAATCCATGGGACAATGTGAGCATGGATTTTGTCTTAGGAATACCGAGAACCAAGCAAGGATTTGATAGTATCTTTGTCATAGTTGACATATTAAGCAAAATGGCACATTTTGTTCCTTGTAAAGTCTCTAATGATGCTTCACATATTGCTAACTTATTTTTTAAAGAAGTGGTCAGAATTCATGGATTACCAAAATCCATTATCTCTAACAGAGATGTGAAATTCTACGGACACTTTTGGAGAACCCTTTGGAAAAAAGTTGGGGACAAATCTATCATTCAGTTCTTCTTACCATCCATAAATTCATGGGCAGACTGAAGTTGTAAAAAGATCACTAAGCAACCTTTTAAGGTGTCTAACAAAACAATATGGACATACTTGGGATGTTATCCTTCCTCAAGTAGAATTTTCTTTCAATGATTCAATAAACTGATCAACAGGGAATACACCATTCCAAGTGAATCATGGACTCCATCCAAGAGGAGTTATGGAACTAAGAGAGTTACCAACTGACTTTAAAGTCAGTGCACAAGGAGAAGAACTATCAGCATAGATCAAATAGATTCATGATCAAGTCTGAGATACATTGATTCAGAATACCACAAAGTACAAAGAACAGGTAGATTCATGTTACTTTCAAAGTAGGAGATCAAGTATGGGCATACCTAAATAAGGAAAGGCTACCTAAGGGACATACCAAACTATAGATGAGGAAGATCAGTCCCTATCAAATACTTCATAAATTTGGGGACAACGCTAATGAAACTTCTTTACCCCCTACTATTTATGTTTCTCCTATCTTTAACATTTGTGATCTCACTCCTTTCAAGGGTGATGTAGGATATACTAACACTTTATAGGATACTAAAGACACATAGGTAGAGTGGATAAAGGACTTTCCACTGAGCCAACCATTACAGTTGGAAAAGATTCTGGACTCTAAAGTTGTCAAACAAATCAGGAAGAAGACCTACAAAGATTATTTGGTCAAATGGAAGGGGTTACCAGACATTGATGCCACATGGATGAGTGAAGAGTGTATCAACAAACATGGATCTTCAATTTAGAAACTACTCCCAAGTGGGACTTTAGTTTTTTTAAACACGGGAGTATGGTGCAGGAGCACCCAAGCAAGAGCACACAAGGAGCACTCCCCACTCTTCATGACTTTTAGATTAATAGGTTAATTTTAATAAGCCTACTTGTAAGACCTAATCACCCTCAGTGTGGTTATAAACCATGGGTTTTGACTATGGTCCAAAGGCACATTTAGGATGTTAGGTTTCCTAGGTGTCTTTTAAGATGTTTACAATAATGTAAGGCATTAGGCCTATAGGCTCGTTAAGAGAAACAATGCAACATTTTGTAAAAGTTGCAAATATAAAAGAATGTTGTCGGCAACTTCCTTGAAAAGTTGCTACTGACCTATTACACAACCACCCAATGGTCACAACCTTTGAAAAATGGTTGGATCCATTGAGGAGAGTCTTCATATAGCCCTTACAAGCGGGTGGAAGAGAGACGGGTGTTGAGCAGTAAGGAAAATCTCTGTAATTTTTGCATTCAATCAATAAAAGATCCCTATTTTCTCTAATTCTAGATTTGAAACACTTCATGTATGGATTTGTGAGGAAGTACAAAGAATAAATTTGATTGATCTAATACAACCTATGAATTAGGACTCTGATGCATTTGATTTGAATCCATTTGAATATCAAAGTCAAAAGTTAGAAGAATCAGTTTATCTGAGTTTTCAGGAAACCCTCCTGAACCAGGGTTTTGGTCGAGGATGCCCTAACTTGTGTTTCCATCATGGGGTTCCTATGTGAATTTGGGAAATGTAGGTAGGGGCAATGTATTTTAGTTCCTCAAAAGCACAGAAGAAGGGGGATTGTTTGGAGAAATCTATTTGCAGATTCTAGGCCAAGCATCTCTATGTGCTTGGTTCAAGAAATGAACAAGTGAAGTGACATAAGCACTTTGGGGATGGATAAAAACAATCTAAAGATAGATTTTTGTCTCTTTTGGATTCCCAACACCATTGCAATTGGTAGTTAACCTGGAACAACCAATTGGGAAAGTTTTCATTCATCTACCGAGTCAATTAGCCCTGTTAGGACTAGTAGACTAGGGAGTTGTTGAGTGTTGTTCTGTGTATAGAATATTAGGATATGGAGGTTGATACAAGTCATAAAAGGGTGTCTGAATGTACTTAGTTTCCATATAATTCTTGTAAGAATCTGGACCTAGAACCCTTGAACCTCGCCTAGAAGGCTACAAGCTCAGCAAGGTCTAGACTCTTGAACTTTTTACCTAAATCTGGAAGTGTGTGTGGAAATCACTCCCATAGTAGACATTTTATTTGTGTATGGAACCTTTCCATCCCCATACCAATTTTGTAGGTTCCCATCTGAAAGATAAGTCAGCTAGGCATTTTGCAGTAAGCATTACTGAGCATCAGGAAACTACTAGGTAAACCTACTGAGTCCACTTGGTTAACATAGGCACCAAGCACCGACCGAGTATCAACCGAGCACTAGTAGAACCCAAGGGAGTACAAGCTGGTTGGAGACACTAAATCCTCTAGTGAGGATAGTGTAATTGTGTTTGTTATAGGATCTTCTAAAGGTGTAGAGCACTCTCCTAAGTCCACTGTGGGTTCAGAGTAACACCAAAGGTCTCACCATTTACCGAGCTGCCTAAATAGGGGAGAGCTTTGCATCACTATATAGGATGATAATATGTTTGACATGGTGGGTGATGATGTACATATGCCTAATATTGGTGGACATGAGGAGAAGATGGACATGGATATAGTAGGCCAAGACCCATTCTTATAGAGAGAGGGATAGGAGGAGGAGGATATTGATATTAATGTATTGCTAGTCAGACTAGTAGTGATACAGGTACAGGCTGGCTATGTCCCTGGGCTTGAGAGATGGGTTGAGAGGCTAGTGGTAGAGCTAGTGGAGGTGAGGCAAGAGTGAGATGTGGTCATAGAGTGGCTAGGAGAGGTAGATACCTTGTTAGATGAGCTTGAGTCTACACAAGAACTGGGCCCACATGAAGATAGTTTAGAGTTGATGATGAGAGTCGGTAGGGAGATATCCTACAGGAAGGAGGCATACACACAAGTTGTGTTGAGGGATCAATGGAGAAGGAGATTCTGGGAGAGCTCATATGTAGTGAGGACATTAGTACACTGACAGGGACTAGGTGTTAGTGGGAGCACAACTTCATGAGTTCCTAGACCACATACATGTTCATGGAACATAGATATAGATGGTCCTTCTATAGCAGCACAGAGACACAGACAGACCAAGTCAGGGGGCAGTGGCTCATAGGCATTATTGTACACACTTTTATGATTTGTATCATGTATTATGATGTATTTTTAGACTTGATGGACATATTGTTATATGTGATATGTCATTGTATAGATGGACTATTGACTCTTTTTTGCTATATGATGTATGGAATCTCTTATGTGATGGACTTACTATGATGGAATTTCCTATGATGTATTCTTTTATGGTTTATATGTGTATGGATACTAACATATGTAGGATGTGATGATTTATTTTGATATATGCATTTGATTTATGATTCTATCATGTAATTATGTGACACTATGATGTTACTTGTGATGATGATGATTATGTTATGATATTATTTTACATCATGCACTTATAGAAATGAACTTCTAAATTATGTTAATGAATTTCTAAATTTTTCTTACTTATGACAATGCAAGTGAATGTGATGGATTATAATTTTATATAGCTAATTAATATGATGCATATATATGTCTTGATGTAATGTCCCCGCCAGGGAACTCATAAGGAATCAGGTCTATGACCTAAAATTATAACTATTTTTTTTTTTAAACACTCTAACATATCATCATTACTATTCACAAGTACATTCCTTAAGGTTCCCTTAATGAATTCATTTACCATTATTAAGTATTTCATTTTATTACTTAACCTTACAAATTCTATTTCCCCTTCAATTTAATTTACATTGGAACATTGCTTTCATTCTACTTCAAAACCAATTGCCTTAGTGAATTAATTGAATTCATCTTCTTTACCAAACTAACACATCATTTACCTTTAGAAATGAAACAAGCACACATTACTTAACTCATCCACTAAGTACATTTGTTCTTTCCTATTTATTTACTCCTTAACCATATCTATGCTCAACTCAAAGGCACCATCAAAACTCATTTAAGCTTTTCCATTAAGAGTCCCTACTTACTAATTTCAATATAATAATAGAAAGAGTGTAAAGTACTTAACCATATATTGATAACCAACATAAACCATTTAATGAATCATCTTTGCCACAAGTTTAACTTCCACAAATTATCCACTATAACCTTGTAAACATTTTGTAAAGGATTTATATTAAAACCTAGTTTGAATAATCATACATTACTCACATTGAACTATACATTTAAGAAGTCACATCTCATTACTACTTTAAATAACATACATGTTTCCTTTTTCCCTTATTATTTCACCTAAAGATACCCTTGAACTCTTAACATATCTTCTCACTAACCATATATCAAAATGAGTTTCCCTTTAAAGAAGTTTACATCCATAAATAATTGCATTACCATTACTTCCAATTTTCATTTAAAAATTCACAAGAGACATAAGGTAGGAATTACTCATTGATTTATCCATATTCAAACCCCTTTTCAGATTCATAATTCTACCCTTCCCTTATACATAACTTATTTCTTACAATTTCCTTTTACAAACATAATTATAGTCATTGCGCATTACTCGAAGGCATACAGAAAGATAATTACATGAAGTTGCCCAAGGGCTTACATTACATCTTAACATCTTGATAAAAAAAGATAGAGATACATGATACAAGAATAGAATCTTCACCACTGAACAACTCAGAATCCAAGCCATGACACGAACCACAAACCATACCTTGAAAGAGACTTGCCACCCAAGTGAAACTGGTAAAGTTCCACCCCCTATGCTAGGAGATAGAACCAAGGTACTCTCAAGACCTTAAGGTGATCTAAGTCTCAAAAACCAATAGATCCAAGACTCAAATAAAAAAAGAATAAGGCACATAAAAATATCATCATATTATAACACCGAGGTTAAGGTTCTAGGAGACCACCTAAGTGAGTGTCATCACACAACCCGTGTATTGGGATCCACCCTAGCAACCATGTAACCCCCGTCCCCCCTTTATGAATAGGGATCCACCCTAGCAGTTATCCCTGGTCCCGATACTCCAATCAGGTCTGTGTGGCCATTATTTTGTTTTCTTTCATTATCTTTTGAATCCCCCCTTCCCAGGTTAATTTTTTAAGGTTATCACTTTTTACAAACCCACCCATAGGATCCTCTGGCAACCACTTTAGGGTTCCAGCACCTATGGTGAGCCACTCACTTAAGGTTCCTATTCCCTTACCCCATCACAATCCAAAAATACAAGATAACACTTCCAAGTCCTGATTCATAGGTTTAGGAAACTCTCCTGGGCACTCAGGCCCTCAGAGCGAGTCCTAACCTTAGCCATATACATAACAAGAACCACTGGAAGAATGTCTATCACAAGACATCTCAAAGAGAAACATAAAACCTTCCACATGCATCAGTATAACTTTACAAGGCTCATTTATAGGTCTAAGGAACCCTCCCATGCACACTAGCCACAAAGATGAGTCCTAGCCTCATAAACTAAGCTCAAATCTATGCCAAGGGAAAAATCATTATAAGTAAACCATATAACTTCTAAAAAACAAGTGATGAATGTACATAGGTGATACAAATTTCACACATCACAAATAAAATACATCATGAACACTTTCAAGAACTAGAATCAAAGCATAGAAAATAATAGGAAAGTTTAGGAACGTTTGGGGAACATTTAGGAGGCCCTACAACAGTCCTAGTCCTTTGGACAACCTTAACCCTAATTCTGATCCCTAAAACACATCCTAAACCTTATTAAAGTATCTAAATGCACCATATAATCCAAACAAAACAATAAATGAACATATTTAAAGTTTACACAAAATTTCATATGCCAAAACACCATGCTCTACAAAATCTCACGTGCCTGAATTATAACTCAGTCTAATTTTTAAGAAATCTCAAAATTAGAAGTTGCATCTTAACTCCTATGAAGCTGAAACCTATCTCAATCATCCCAGAAGGTACCTAAACCCTTTATACAAGTATAACTTAAAGTATAAGAAACTATTCTTATACTTATATGGTATACTTGTATAAAGCCTATTTTTCCTATCTGGCTCGGTTCACACTAGCAGTCCTGTCTTGCTCGGCTAACACTACACCGAATCTGCTCGGCTAATACTAGACCGACTTGCTTGGCCAATACCAAACTGACCCTGCTCAACAAATACTAGACTGACCTGCTCGGTCAATACTAGACTGACCTGCTCCGTCAATACTAGACCGACAGAAACTGCAAAACATGATAGTTAACTAAGTCTTGTGGGTAAAACTGGTAATTATGGGGACTATGGTTGCCTAATCTGAGCATGACCCATTTGAGATCTCTCAGTTTCCCTTCAAAAATGGGTCATTAATCCATCCTATCTATCTAACAAATCTATTCTAGATCTGGACAAGGAAAGGTGGTGCCCAAACTGACAAGGACCAGTAAGGTTGAAACAATAGTTCTAAATTATGGAAACATTCATAATACATTCAAAATAGTATAATACACTATCCTACATGATCAAAACCACTTCTACCCTCCCAGGTAGATTTCACCATAGTGAACAAATAAACATTCATAAAAATTACTTCCCGAAAACATATTTCAAATACATAGAAAAACAAAACATATATATAGTTCTCATTTTCAAATAGAAATAAACCATCATATTCTCATCGAGTTACATATCATTCATATACATAATCATGCATATGGGAAGAATGGAGATTCATCCCAGTTTAGACCCTACCTGGGGTCCTATGGAGAATCGTCCTCCCTTGGTTGGAGACTCTCTACAAACTTTCCAGCCTTGAGTAGATATTCTCCCAAAACATTCCTCTAGCATTCAAACTTCAAACAAACCACACACGCTTTCCTTCCAAATTGAAGAACACTCAAAGTCACAGAAAAACTCTAATAAATTTTCCAGAGAAATCACTGCAAAAATCCTCCAAATTTTTCCTAAGAAAACTCCCCTCCCCTCTTCACACAAAAGAAGCAAATATTTATCTTACGACTATGTGGTTGGAGTAGTTACTTTACGAGAAGAAACTTCTCCAACTTTCGTAGTTGGTTGAATAATCAATAAATCATTCCCATAAAACACTTAATCAAGGTTTTAATAAATTTAATTAAAATAATCTCAAAATAAAACCATAAGAAGAAAACTCAACAAATAACTTTCAAGAAAACCACATAGCACACATGGAAACCAACTAGCCTAACTTCTAGGAGGTCTCGAGTTCAACTCCCTCCTAGATAGCTAGTTTTACTACAAAGAGCATTTATTTTTATTATTACTATTATTAATATTATTTTCACTTTTTATTTAATACATTTATTGAATTCAATAACATACCATTACATAATTAATGAAAAACATACAATTATTATTATATAAGCATGGATATATGCGTGTGCACCCACATATACACATACCTATATAAAATACAAACAATATAACACATATAAAATAAATAAATATATATATATACATATACTTACAACGATACATTTAACTCACATCATAAATCACAGAACAACGTCAAACCATAAATCACAAGACCACATCACATACTACATTCGGATCCCCCAACTAGGGTAATCTCCTGAGCAAAAATCTAAGTCCATGGTAACCTTGAGAGTAATCTTGGTAATACCTCCACACAACAACAGTTTGAGGATTTTGAGGCACGCTCAGACTTGTGTAGCTAGGTGGAGTTGATGTCTGGTATCTGCATCCTACAACACCAACCAACATGTATATATACATATATATAAATAGACAATGGCAACAAGGAGGGAGAGTGCGACATCGTGTGGACCTTCTATAGGAGTAACTACGACTGCCTCCCCTCATCCTACACTCACACTAGACCATGACATCAACAAAGCATAATTGGATTAGTATGGTTAGTACCAAAGTAATCTCTTTTCCATATTGTATAAAAGAATGCATCATAACATAATCATGTGAATATAAATCATCTATTAACTTTCAAAAACCCATTTAACCATCAGGCATGTACTCAAAATGTCCCATTATCAAATCAAGATAAACAAATCATATAACCCTAAATGCATTAGTCATGTCTTATCCCAAGTAACATTATAAGAAAAGGTAACACATCTAACCCTTAAGTGTTTATAATCAATTAACCTAAGGTACACATGAATAATAATAATGAGCATTTCACATAAAAGCATATAAGTCTATCAGGTGATCCTTTTAGCATTAAGGTCCTTAACTATTTCTGACACACAAGAAGATGTATAGGAACACTCCTATGCAATTATTATTATTTCCCATATTAAAATATGAAGTTAGGATGAGTTGTAAGTGGTTTGGTTTAAGAAACCATCACAAGAAGGATCATTCTCACATATAGTCCTTCCTAATTTCAAAAGATCATAACCAAGACTTGATAGGTTTGGAGGGGCATTACACTTGATTATGGTAGAAATTAATGAAAATAATTTGAAATGTACTTATGAAATGCAGAATGGATATTTATAAATGGAAAAATTCCAAATGATAATAATAACAATAATAAAATAAGGTAATGTGGTAATAAGATAAGATGATAATAATATAAGATTATAATATTATGATATGATAATAAAAATGTTGACAATGAAGCTCAATGAATATGTATAAATGCACAAGTGATAAATGATGAAAATAGAATTTATAGAATTAATAATGTAACATGAAACCTATTATGAAACACATATCATGGTTTTTGATGTCATATGTCCTCAATTATAATAAAAAATATGTCTAACACTAGAAGAATGAATAAAATAAACTAGATAACCTAATGAGCAAGAAATCCTACAAAACTCTATAAAATGAGCACTTTAAAAGGATCGTAATGAATGAAAAATGAAATGCTAAATGAATATCCACATAACTTCATTAAACATCTTAGATCACGGTAACTAAAATTTTTTTATCATCATTGAGCTCATTATGTTGCAAGAAAATGCAAACATCATGGTATAATTAATCTAGGATGACCTGAGCATTTCATACATGGAGTTTAATATAGAAAGCTTGACAAGAATGTAAGTATAATTAAACTGATATGACCCGAGTTTTGCTTGCATGATCAACAGACAAGGAATATTCTCCCCTCCATCAGGGAACAAATATTTGGAGTCGAGGTATGTGTGGCATGTCACTATTAATAGCATTTTCATAACAACATAAATTGTATGATTTGATTCTTATTAAATTGATGAAGGCACTTATGCACAGACACCCCCAATTACTTGTTCCTTCAACTTTATCAGAAAATACCCCACAAAAAGAAATCAAAGAAAAATATCATGCCCCATCTTGACTATTCTATTCAATGACATATGGGAGTGTTGAACTCATGCCAAGGATATCCCGAAATAGCATAGGAAACATAATAACAATGAAATAAAAATATGAATGCATAACCTATAACAATCATTCTAACATGCTTTCCATGAATACACATTTCTTTCCAAAAGAAGTTGATAAGATTTTGATTTGATAGGATGATGTTTGAACTAGTCAAATGTATAGGTAAGAAATTGCATTTTGAAAGATATATCACATGTTATGAGTCATAATCAAGATATCATTGTGTAAGAGCATTTGATTATGTTTATTTCTTGGTGAATATACTCCATTTTGTCCTCTATGGGTCATGATTGTCATAGATCCACTTCCCAAAACTAGGTCGAGGACATGCTCCCAACTAGGTGACAGACTGACTTATTATGGGTGAATAAAGACACATGAAATAGGATGAAAACCAAAACATAAGACCAAGCTATGGTGGGGGTTTTATTATGGGTATATACATTGGACATGATATTATGGTCAAGGGTTTTCATTATGGATATGTACATCAAATGATATACTAGAAGAATCCTAATAGAGAGAGGAGCTAACTTGTCACAAATGACACCTGTTTCCAAGTTTTCACCACTTGTTTTTATTGTAGATTTCTTTTGATTTTTTTTTTGTATTTTTATATTTTTCTATTTTTTTTTGTATTTTGTATCCCTTGCATTGGGAATTTTAAGCATATAACTTCTTGAGGTGCATATTATTGAGAGGCTCATCTAGAAGATCACCCTCAAACATAGACAACTGATAAGCCCCTGAGCCATACACTATTATAATAAAAAAAGGACCCAACAATTTGGGTTCAAATTTCCCCTTCTTTTCATGATGTTGCTGAGTTTTGGGATTTTCATGAAGGAATAAATAACACACCTACAAGTTTTTGGGCCTCACTTTACTATTATATTGGAGATACATCCTTTATTGATAAACCTTTATATCATCAAAGGCTCTTTGTTTGCGCTCATCCAAAAATTATAGTTCATTTAACCGCGACTCTATACTCTTCATCTAGAATCAAATCTCTTAGGGATATGCGTTGTATCATCTTAAAATGGAAGCACTTCCATGTTAAGAATATTTAGCCCTTTAGGTAAGTGGTTTGGGGTCATGTTGAATGCCTTGAATGGGTACTTGACTTGGATCTAGCTTTTTCCCCTATTCTGCCCCATTTTCCAATTCTTCTTGGCATTTTCCTGGCATTTTGGACTGTGAACCTAAGATTCTTGACCTCAGGGTCAAGGTCGACCTCTTAGGTCAAGGTCAACCTTGACCTTGACCTAGGTCAGGGATGACATCGACCCTGACCTAGGTCAAGGTTGACCTTGTCCTTGACCCTAGGGTCCGGGATCCTTGGGGTTAGCTTCCAATTTTGGGATTTCATCAAAATCTTGTCTTTTCCCTCTTCGGGGCCACTATTTCTTGAATTAAGTGTCAAATTCTCAAATTAATATTTGAGGTGGACCTTTCTCAATATTTGTATAAGATTCCTAATTTATTATTGGAGATTAGCCTTTCTCAAGTTTTGTGCCTAATGCTCAAATTAATTTTGGGGTTGGCCTTACCTCAAATTTTGTGACAAGGCTCTTAAATAATTATTTTATTACTATATTAAGGGTGGCCCCCTTCTAGAGTTTTGTGTCAAGACTTTAATTTAATTTCCTCTCCATGTGCACCTCTCTAGAGTTTTGTGCCATGGGCCTGTTGGTTAGAAATTTCATTTTTTTTGTTTTTTGCCCTAAATTTATGGATGATCTTGAAAAAATTGTAGTCTTTAGGGTTTGCTAGGTCTAACTACCTTTGAAAATCAGAAAAACCCTAGTTTTGGTCATTAGCATTCTAATCTCCTGTTACTTTATCAAATGACTTAAGTCTCAAAATAAGCACATGCGCTTCTATTTTCCTCTTAGTCACTGAATCTCCTTAAGGTTTAGGAATATTCCCTTTTGTTTAGCGAATGCCTAAAAACCTTTGTCACCCGATCTAATGAGCTTTCTAGAATATTCTTTATATCTAACGACTTAGCATTTCCCTTTTAGTCTCCAGATCTCGCAATGTTTTCTTGAGATCTAGCGACTGCTGTATCAGATTTACCACTAAGGGACTATAGTCACATGATCTCCAAATTAAATTTACCTATGGTCAGGCAATCTTGAGATGTTTTATTAAAGTGGTCTTTTGTTCGGCGATTATGGTTCTCCTTTTAGTCACTGAATCTCTAGATGTAACAGTGGTCTTCTTTGACGGTTGTCTCTAGATCTCATGATCCCCTCATGGTTAGTCTTTTCATTCAATGATTGAGAGTTCCTTTGGTCACATTATCTCTAGATGTTGGCGTCTATCTGTTGCACGGTTAGTTTTTCCACGACGCAATTGTCTCCAAATCTTCGAATGCAGTGGTTAGGTGACAAAGGATTGTTAGATTTAATGAGAACCGTTGATGATTTTTGATCATGTGGATGGTGCTTGATCTCCAATTTTAACTTAGAGTTAAGAAATGTTCTTGTGACTTGGAGAATGCCTCAGTCGTGTGTTCTCAGGACTAAACCCCAGTTAAGTGAAAGATTATGAGATTTAGCAAAACTCTTTGTCGCCAAGTCTCCAAATGTACCTGAGGTTAAGTGAAGGTTAATGTAGTGGTTAAGGCCTAGCGGTTATGATTATATTTAGTGATCTGGCAACTGTGTGGTCATGAGATCTCAAGTTCCTAACACTTAAGTAGAAAACATTCAACGATTCAGTGATATGGTTATCTCTGGGTCGCTGAATCAAGCGATTAGTTGTGAAAATCTCTTGCGACTTAATGTGGGCCGTAAGATGAAACAAGGAGTGAGATCAATGGTAGTCACATATTCTTAGATAAGAAGTCAAACAGTCAAAGTTTTACGAGATCGTGAGACTTCAAGTTTGTCGCCAGATCTCCAAGTTGGGAAATCTTAGAATAAAGTTTGAAAAGTCAAAAGTGTTCCACAAGTACAAGAATCCATCTTAGTCACCAGGTCTCGAAATAATTTTCTAAGGCACCAATATTATAAAAAGGCTATGCATCTTTTCCTTCAGTCGCCAGATCTTAGAATGTTTAAATTTAAAATTTATGGCTATGGCTAGTAAATTGAAACCCTGTGCGTGCTGAAGTAATGGTAGAAGTGACCTTTTGATAGCTGGAGATGTCAGATATGGTGGCACATTCAATACTATAGGTTAAAATAGTTAGACGCGGTTCAATTGAGAATTATGAAGCTTATTGAAGAAGTACAGAGTGCTAGATTTTTTGAGCTTTTCAAATTTGCAGTGTGATCAGCAAATTTGCAAAGGAATTTTTAGAGCTACAGTTAGGATGAGTCAGGTGATAGCAAGTGGAGCTTCCAATAGTTGGGGGTCTAAGGAGAAAGTTAAAGAGAGCTTCTCGGATGAATTTCTCACTCTCTTGCCGAGTTCATCCCAAAATAAGAAGGTTAGTGATGACATTTTTGTCGATGACTTAGCTTACTGTAGGGATGCTAGAACTCCAGAGATCACGGGCATGTGCCTGTTTACATATTTCTACAAGAACTAGGATAGTGTCATACCGGTTTCAAACCATTGGACTTTGGGGTTGGCCAAATTGATTGTCCCAGAGGTTTTTCCAGATGTGGAATTACTCCTCATGCTATCTCAGAGATATGATCCTCTCTCAAAGACCATTAGAAAAGAGGATGGTTCACCCTTGGTAACCCTAGACCAGAATTCCTTCATGAATGCTTTCAGAATTTAGTTTCTAATGGCCACAGAAATCAACTTACAAGCTCTAGCAAATAGATATGTCAGAGAGGCTACTCTGGTCTCCAGGGAGATTAAGAGTCATATGCCTAAAGAAAATAAAAATTATATTGCACCTATGGCTGGATTGATTCCGTATGCCTACAAGGACCTGAAGTTTTACATGAAATACATTGCATATGGGATATGCCAGGTTTTGGGAATTGATGTGGGACCTGAGAGGATTACCTCAGATATTTTGATGTTAGTGATGGATTCACAGAGCTGTATGGTGAGAAGAGGGTATGACTTTATTGGTTATATCATAAACAAGATGCATGATGGTTTTTTGTCTTTGAAGAACTTCACCTCTGGTTCTGCACCCAGATTCATGCACTACTCCCTATTGATGCACCTAATTGTGTATCACAATCATGGTCTTATAAATTTGAATGATATCAAACCACAAATGATGTGGAATGGACAGCCTAACCCAATACAGTTCTGGTTAGGAATTTGGAGCCCTTTGTGCCCTAGGCAAGATTTTAGTGCCTTTGAGAATTGGATTGTGTACCCCATTCTCCGAAGTTTGGGTGTAAATTGTGTAATACCCCAAAAATGGGCTATAGGTTCATTAACCTCTATATCGACACATCGAACGAAATTTCCATTATAGTCCTAACCAAAGGCACATCTGAGGACCATCAAATCCTAATTGATTATCATATATTCTACATCAGAGAATATTCCTAGTAATATTCCTAATTTATCTAATTATCTTTAATTTAATGATTATTTGGCGATAAATCACATTTATCCTAAGTTTGATTAATTGAATATTTTCATATTTAATTAATTAAGTTTAATTCTGCCACTTAATTATTTAATTGAATTTAATTATATTTATTCCTAATTATTATTATTTAAATTTGACAATAAATCAAAATTCCTATTATTAATTGATTAAATTCTTATTTAATTAATTAAAGCAAGTTGTCAATTTTTAATAATATTGTTTTTGAATAAAAGTTTGATTAAATGATTGATTAACCCATAAATCAATTGTTTTATTTTTCAAAAATCAGTTAAGTTGAGAATAAATCACTTTATTTATTTATTTAATTCTTAATTATTATGCACATTCAAAAGAAATAGTTAAACTCCAAATCAGAAAATCAATGCAAGTTATTGACTTTTTGGAACTCAACATCATTTTTGAGTTTTAAAGTTGATCTAAACTTCTAAGTTGAGTTAAAAAGCTATTTTTGCATGATTTGCATGTTTTTGTGAATTAAATTATCTTTATTATCAGATTACTCAAAAATCAAGCTAAGTTAATCTGAGTGATTTATGGCTTTCTTCCATGCATCCTCTAAAGCCTTGGATTTCTATAAATTAAGGCCTCAGCTCATCTCAAAGCATCTCATATTTTTGCACAATCACATTGGAGGATTGAAATTGGAAGAATCAAAGCTTCTTGCGAATCAACATTGTTGTGAGATCAATCTTGTTTTTTTATATTCATTTAGATTCATTTTCATATCATTGTTAGATCATTTAGCATATCATAGATTTCATATCAGTTTTCATCATATCATTGCAACTAAAATCCAAAAAAAAAGGATTAATTTGCATTCATATTTCATATCAGTTTTGCATTAAAATCTTTCATTTAGGTGTCGTCAAGGTCACTGATCTCGATACAATTTGAGAACATCAATCTCACACCTATTAGAAGGCAGTAGATTGCTTGGTTAGTTAGCTTTCAATTTTGCATGATTTTGATTTTTGCTAACCTCTAATGTTTTACTAAAGTGTTGTGTCTACAGATTAGGTACAATTTTTACACACACATTTCTGGTGCCCACCGTGGGGCAACCCACCTTTGCATGCTAGTTTTGATTTTTTTGGAGAGCTAAAACCCTAAAGTTTCAAAGATTTAATTTTATCTCCCAAACTGCTTGGATTTTGGCTCTAAAATTTTTTTTTTAGGTTGGAGACATAGTAGAGAAGCTACAGTAAAAAATTTAGAATTTTCTGAGATGTTTTGTATTTTTAATAATTTTTTCTTGAAATTATGGAAAAAATTAATATCTGACACAAATCAGCATATTTTTTAGAAATTTTTATATTTTTGGAAAGCCCTTTAAATTATATAGGGGGTCCATTCTTTATGTTTTAAATTTGGAAGCAATATAATAGCTCAAATAGTCAATTTACAAAAACTAGTCTATTTTGATAAAACGGGTCTCTAGGGCACAAATGAAGAGATTTTTCTAAAATTTTTACATTTTTGGAAAGCTCTCTATTTTTTGGTAGGGTTATTTATTTTTAATTTCTATTTTTGTGGCCAAAATCATTAAAAAAAATCAGATCTTGTTGACTAGGTCAAATGCAGCAAAAAAAATAAAGTTTTGTGATGGGTATGCACTTATTTGTTTTACATAGTTCAATGAATGATATGAGTTGTCATTTAGGTTAATTGCTGGTTATTATTACTGATAATAATTTATTTTTAGAGCTAACCCTATGGTTTTCATAAGTTGAATATATGTTGCATATCTTGTTTGCTTGTTTGCTTGTTGGAGAGTTCGTCACTTGCTTGCATGGAAAAGCTCAACAAGAATTGCTAAAAATTAGGTAAAATTTACTAAGCACATTGTGAGGATCCCAGGTATTCTCCTTCATCTAATAAAATTTTGATTTGGACTTAAAATAAATCTCTTATGTGTCTGGCTTGTGTGCATCTTTTCATGCTTTTGTCTATTTCTACACACTTGCATAATTGATACTAGGTTGTGACCCCTTAAGGATTCATTAAGTAGTCTTATATACTTGTGATTGATCTTGATTACTATCTTGGGTTATTGGACTCACTAATCCGCTGACCCCCCGTTCCACCCCATGGTTGCAAGGTCAGCGCCACATTAAAGGGGAGGGGTCAACAGGACATAAGCGTTAAGTGTTCCACTTGGCAACCCATTTATGCTTTTAGGAACTCACTTGTTTTCTAAGTTGGGGACTCATTTTCAGCTTCTGTGAGGTGTTAAGTGTTCCACCTTGTGGACTCATCTCATATTTTCTTTAAGCGTTAAGTGTTCCTCTTTCTACTTTTTGGGTACTTTCGGTAGATTTTCTTTTGGAAATATACATCTATGCTCACATAGTAATTAGGTCCTATGAACACTATTCATGATTCTTGAGAGATTGGATTCCCAATGAAATCCTTCTTGATGATAGAATCCTTATAGGTAGGGAGGATACTTAGTGCATTTCACATTCAACTTGGTTAGTGCATCTTCTCTTATTGATCGATACATTCTCTCCCAGGAGAGGTTGATAGATCACGTGGGGTTGACATCACAAGCTTTGGTGAATTAAAATTAGTTAGTGTACCTTCTCTTATTGATCGATACATTCTCTCCCTGGAGAGGTTGATAGATCACATGGAGTTGACATCATAGACCTTGGTGAAGCAAAACTTTTTCTTAGCATGTCGGATTTATCTGTTTGCTTTGTTTGGGTTAAAAGTGAAAAGGTGTCAAACCCTTGGATCTAGAGCCAAGTCCCCTTGTGGTATATTGCTGTGAGTCATCTTTAGAGAGGGTTAACCGTAGCGGACATTCCCTTCATAGGGAAAATTGCGTTGATGGAACCTCAAGTGGTAATAGCTATTTTTACCATGGTAGTGACAGCCGCTATATAAATGTCCTTATGGAAGAAATCTTCACAGGTGTGGTTCATTGTTGGGTTGTCAGATCTCCCTAGTAGCTCCTGAAGATTAAGTTCTCAGACTATGTCAAAACCTTGGTGCACTGGGATTGGAGTTCACCCCTTTGGATCATAAAAGTTGTAGAGTCAAACCATTACTAAAAACCCTAGCAATGCCAAATTTTTATTTTCTAGGGTATATGTGCGTCATTACAAAACATTTTGGAACATACACAATTAGCGCTTATGAGGATTAGAATGAATAAGTCACTTGATTGTTCATGTGCAAGGTTGCTTTTTCCCTTGTTCATTGTTTTCAGACATGCTTGAAATCACTAGCTTGCTATTTTGCGTGCTTGTTTATCTATTTGGTTATTGAAAATTAACAAATCTATTACAATCCTCAAATTTGGACAGTACAATTTGCAAACAATTTGAATCTGAAAACTCAAAATTTGCAAAATTTGAAGTGAAATTCTTTTCTGGAGTCAAAAGTCATCTCAAGAGGTCAAAAAGTCATAAGAGTTTTTTCAAAGTGTCATTTCATTATAGCCCATCTGTCGTATGATTGAGTACCCAGTGTCGTACGAGTTTTCATGCCAGCAAATTCTCAAAGTCAAAATCTTGCAACTATTGTATGAGATTTTCAAGTGTCATTTCAGTGGCTACCCACTATTGTATGAGTTTTGCAACTATTGTTTCATAGCATACCCACTATTGTATGAGTCTGCAGAGTGTCGTTTGGGAAAATTGTTAAGAGTTGTCAAAAATTTTTAGAATTGCCAAATATTTAGCTTTTTTAGCCTAATTTCAGAATCTGTCGAATGAATCACTATGTCAAGAATAGAGCAGTAGCCATTGAGAATCCAATCATTTTCCTAAAGTGGCCTTTTGAATTTGATTTAGCCTTTTGTTTAATTGATTTGAGTCTTTATCATCTCATGTCAAAACCTTGTCATAACTATCAGCCTTCAATCAATCATCAAAATGACTAAGTGTTGTGATATCTTGTTCGCTATCTTTTGGGAACCTACCCATACATCTAGGGCATAGTATCCTTCATCCATGTGTAATTAAATCTTCAAATCAATAAAACCTTGACAAGGTTTTGTCATCTGATCATCTTGATTCAATTCATTCTTCAATTATCTGGATCTTATTCTTTTGTTTCACTTGAGGTTAATGGTGGAGACTAGAGCTTCCTCTCACAAGAAATCTATCAGCACTCTCCAAACTCCAACTCTTGAGCAACTCATCAATTCTGGTCTTTACGAGGATGATGGTCTTGGCAACTATCGATTGAAATCTAGTTACATACCTCCTCCATCAACTCACAGAGGTACTCAACATACCCCTCATCAATCTAATCCAGGGAGTCCACAAACTCCTACCATGTCTCAAGCAGGGACAAATTTTGGCTCTCAAAGAGCTCAATCTCAACATGGTGCAGATCAGGAACCCGCACCTAAAGAAATTTCTCAATATCAAAATGATGATAACTTCAAACGGATGATGAAGCATTTCTTGAAAGAAGATAGAGAAGCATACTTTTTACAATTAGCTCATCAAGGAGCTAAGCTTCCTCCTAATTTTAATGTCGAAGCTATCATCACACATGAGGAAGAAACTCCACTCACAGCTATGATGAAACAAATACATGCTTTACAAGTCAAACTGAATCAACTCGAAAAAGAGAAGGAACCTAAAGAGTTCTCCATGGAGGCTCTATGTCCTTTTCCATTTGAAAAAGACTTGTACATGCCACCATTTCCAAAAAGAGTGGAGATGCCGAAGTATGATAAATATGATGGGCACTCAGACCCTCAAGATCATGTTAGGGAATTTTGTACACAATCAATGGAGTTCATGCATGAATCAACCTACCTTATGCACCTCTTTCCTAGATCTTTGGGAGGAGCATCCATTCATTGGTTTTCAAAATTGCCTTCTACTATCAAAACTTTTGAGGAGTTGATCAAATTGTTTTATCAACAATACTCCTACAATATTCAACACCTGGTCACCATGATCGATATATGTAATCTCAAGCAATATCCAAGGGAACCATTCCTAACATTTCTCAAGAGATGGAGGAAGAAGTTCTCTCTATATGCCAGACCTATTCCACAAATAGAAAAATTGGAAATCTTCATCAACAACCTTGTTCCAGAAATAAATTATCCTCTACAAATGCAAGATCATACATCTTTTGATAAGATGGTGGATAATGCTATCAAAATAAAAAAAGTGCTTGTGAAAAAAGGAGAAATCACACTTCAAAAAGACAAGTATGAATCAGGATCTAGTTCTAAAGACAAGAACAAAAATTGGAACAAGAATAAGGGCATCATCATAGATGGCATTGTTGACACTATCCATGCCCCATCAAAGGCACCAGCCTACAATCTCACTCTTGGCACTCAAGCCATTAAAGCTTCAGAGAAAAAGTCTTCTGAACCATCTCAAAAGAAGCCAGAATACAAAAGATGGGATAAACATCAGAAATTTACTCCTCTGGGAGAGTCTTTAGAATCAGCTATGAAAACTCTACTGGCTAATAACATCATCTCTTTACCACCAATCTGACCAAATGATCAAGACCCCAAATAGAAATGGTGGAGAGGAAACAAATTCTGTGATTTCCATCAGAGTAAAGGTCACAAAACTAATAATTTCTACCACTTGAAGCATACCATTCAAGATTTGATTGATAGTGAAGACATCACAATTGACAATCCCACAAGCAATAATGATCATACAACATTCACAGAACCATTTCTGAAACATGGTCAAGAAGTTTTGACTTCTCAGCCTAATATGGGGGCAAAAGTCAACTATGCCTACCCTAGAAATAATGTTGTCATTAATATGGTTGAACCATGTCTCTTTGAAAGTTGCAATGTCATCACAATTATATGATGAGATAGAGATCATTCCTCAGCTAACACAGTTACTCGATCACAAGCTCAAACGCATCTAAAAGGACAAATCCCAGATTCATCAAATGTCCCTAAGGTGCCCTTCAATCTTTCATCTGCTTCTAAATAGAAGGCTGCTTCCAAATCTTCCAATCCAAAGGATATAAGGCATACATCTTATAGCATTGTCCAACAACTCCAACACACTAATGTGAAAATATCCATGTTTGAGTTTCTTCGAATATCTCTAGCTCATAGAGCCATTCTCGATAAAGCTTTGCTTGGTTCCAATTTTCCTGATGACCTTGATTTAGACAGGTTCTAGACTATGGTTGGACATCTTACATCTCTGCAATATATCTCCTTTTTAGAGGAAGATAACAACTCCTTGAGTCACCTACATAATCAGCCTTTGCATATAGAAGTCTTGATCCAAAACTGTAGAGTCAAACATGTGTTGATAGATGGGGGCGCTGGCCTAAACATTTGTTCTTACAACTTGATCACACAATTGGGATTTTCAGAATTGGCTATTGATCCTAGAAAGAAAATAACTATCAAGGCCTATGATGAACAAGAAAGATCTTCTAAAGGCACCATTATCTTACCTATTAGAGTGGGTCCAATTATCAAAGATACCATCTGTCAAGTGCTTGATCTACCTTTGGCCTACAACATCCTTCTAGGGAGACCATGGATACATGAAATGCAAGCTATTCCTTCTACATACCATCAATGTTTGAAGTTTCCTTATGAAGGAGTAGAAGTTACTATCCCCACAGATCTGAATACAACTTGCAACACCTTGAAGGAAAGTGTAGATAAGCTTGTAATTAATAACAAAGAATCTTCCATTGAACCAACTAAAGAAGCATCCACACCTAAAATGGAGGATCTTGAAAAAGAGGTTAATGTCAAAGAAAATGGTATGGGAGAATATACTATCGAGCCAATCTTATCTTTGACATCTCTCCCTATCTCACCTAAGTCTTATGGGAAATCTTTGAAACAATCTAGACCAGACTCTAAAGAACCTCTTGAGGCATATAAAAAGAATTTTGTAGCAGAACAAGTATCCAAGCAAGAATTTGAAGAGGATGAAGCTGTGCTATCATGGCTATACAAAGACAAACCTGAATCTCAAGTTGTTCAAACTAGTGACTCTACAGTATCCAAACTCCCTTCTAAGTTGTATGGTCCAAGAGATAAATTAATAGCTAAGATGGGATATTTAGGTAAAGGACCTCTAAGAATTAGAGGAAAAGGTCTTGAGGCACCTCTCCCACATACTAGTAGAGAAAATAAAAACAAAGTTGGCTTACAATTTAAGAAGAAACCATATCACCTCAAAGGTAATTGTTCCCATGTCATAGAGCAGATCACACTAGGAGAACCTCTTCTTAATAAAGAGGAAATAGAACCATCAAATAGTGATTCAGACATCTCAGAACTCATCTCCTATGAAAAATTTCCTAAGGAAATCAAAGACCTTCTTGATGATAAAGATGATCTAATCAAAAGAATTAATGTAGTAGAAACACAAGAACCTACTACCAATCAAGAGATAGTTGCAACATAAGAACCAGCTAATCTCGAAAGCAATCAAGAAGAGGAAGGTGATAGTGATTCTGAGATAGATTCCCATGAGTATGAATTCAAGTCAGAATCCAAGGGTAACCCTTCTTGGGGTATTCACCCCGACTTTACTCATGTTCTAAGATTTCCTAGAGATCCTAAATCAGAAGCTGAATCAAATGACTATGAATGGGGAACCATTCTAGAACCAAATGAAGATGAGCTTATTATAGAGAAACATGTTGATGTTATTCACCAATATGTACCTAATCCCAATGTGAGTCTAGAGTGAAATGATGAACCTATCGAGTTTGATCCACCTATGGCTGAATTGAACTCCCATGATGACATTGACCCTATTCATGAATTGAATGTCTTAAGTTGTAATATCACCTTTGAAATCAAGCATTGGGTTAGGACCAATGATGATAGATCTATATCTGTAAACACTATCTCCCAATCTTTCCCTACTTTGACTATCCAATATCCAAAACTTATTGATCAAACCTCCACAAATCCGAGCCATGGTATTTATACCTTCCTGAATGACTATGCCCTTTCTTGCTACCTAAATGTAGTTGAGCCTATGAGTACTTCCATCAGTGAACTAAGCATCAGCATGACCAAGTCGGACATCAAATATCTTAGTCAAAAAAATAAGAATAAAAAGAAAAAGAAAAAGAGTTCTGAGGGTGAAAACCACTTTGTGGCAGTCTCAGAACCTACAAAAGTAAAAATAAAAGACATATCCAAAGGTGAAAACCTCTCTGAGGTGCCTAAGGATGAGATATTTGATGTCCTTCCAAGTCATTTATAGGATAGATCTCCAGTTCTAATTGAGCCCACTCAATCCATCAATTTGGGTACAACAAAGGAACCACAATTGGTACATGTAGCACAATCATTATCAAAAGAAGAGAAGCAAAAATTTACAACATTCCTAATAGAGAAGAAGATCAAATTTGCATGGAAATATTCAGATATGCCAGGATTGGATCCTAATCTTATAATGCATCATTTATATATAGCTCCAAATGTCAAACCTGTCAAGCAAAAATTGAGAAAGATGCATCCTCATGTTGCACTCTTGGTAAAAGCTAAATTAGAGAAGCTCCTAAACACTGGATTCATCTGAGTTATTAACTATTCAGAGTGGATCTCTAATATTGTACCTATTTCTAAACCAGATGGATCAATTAGAGTGTGCACAGACTTTAGAGATGTGAATAGAGCATGCCCTAAGGATGATTTTCCACTACCTAACATTGATATGATAGTGGACATGACTACAGGTTTCGAGATGTATTCCTTAATGGATGGTTTCTTTGGACATAATCAAATAAAAATTGCTCTAGAGGATCAAGAGAAAACTGCTTTCACATGTACATGGGGGACCTTCTGTTGGAATGTCATGCCATTTGGGCTTAAAAATGCTGGTGCTACATATCAAAGAGAAATGACATCTATTTTCCATGACATGATGCATCGAACCATGGAAGATTATGTTGATGACACATTAGTAAAATCTATGATCAGAACTAAACATCTAAAGGACTTGAGCATGATCCTAGATAGAATGGAAAAGTTTAGTCTTCGACTAAATCCTAAGAAGTGTGCTTTTGGTGTCACTTCTGGAAAGCTCTTAGGATACATAGTTTCAAAGAAGGGCATTGAAGTTGATCCAGCTAAAGTCAAGGCTATAATAGAGATGCAACCTCCCATGAATATCAGTCAAATGAGGACATTGCAAGGAAGATTTCAATCTATTAGAAGATTCATATCACAGCTAGTGGACATATCACAACCTTTTACAAAAACATTACATAAAGGTGTGACCTTTGCATGGAATGAAGAATGTGAGAACAACTTTAACCATATCAAGAAGTATCTATCAAATCTGCCTATCTTGATGCCTCCTATTCATGGGAAGCCATTGATCTTATATGTCTCCACAACAACCACATTATTGGTGGCATTGCTAGTGCAACATGATGAAGAAAAAAAGGAAAGAACCATTTATTATATAAGCAGAACATTGGTGGCGTATGAAAAGAACTATCTATGATTGAGAAAGCTTGTCTCGCTATGATCTTTGCATCGCAAAAACTGAGACACTATATGTTAGCTCATACGATGCATCTAGTAGCAAAAATTGATCTACTAAAATACCTACTAAGCAAGGCTACCCTCATAGGTAGACTGGCTAAATGGGTCATGCTTCTAAGTGAATTTGACATTGAATATGTTGAAAGAAAATCTATAAAAGGTCAAGTTATTGCTGATCAACTAGTAGATGCACCCATGTTTGATGACACACCAATGCAAATGGAATTTCCAGACTCCTCTATTATGCACCTATCTTCTAGAGAATGGCAATTGTTCTTTGATGGCTCCTATACATAGAATGGATCCAGAGAAGGCATATTGTTCATAACTCCTCAAGGATACTCAATCCCAAAAGCATTCAGATTAAAATCTCCTTGCACAAACAATATTGCAGAATATGAAGCCCTTTTGAATGGTATCAAATTAGCAATTGAGTGGAGAGTGACAGAGCTACACATTCATGGAGACTCTCAACTTGTTATTCATCAAGTAAATGATGTGTACCAAACTAAAGATGAAAATCTCATTCCTTACAAGAGAATGGTAGATGATTTAAAGAAGTATTTCATATCTATCACATTTGAGAAAATTCCTAGAACAGAGAACAAGGCTACCGATGCAATGGCAACACTATCTACTTTATTACAACATCTTGAACATGAGCTACGCTACAAGTTCCTGGTGGAAGCACTATCTTATCCTACATATGAATCCCCTAAAACCCACATGATCTACACCGTTGTTGGTCATGATTCGTCCAGATACAAAGACATCTTTTCCTATCTCCAAGACCAAATCATTCCCGATACCTTCAACCACCATGAAGAGAGATATCTTATCCATAATGCCTCCTGATATGTCATCATTGGTCACGATCTATACAAACAAGGTCTAGATGGTATGCTACTTAGATGTTTAGAATGGGAAGAGTCTCAATGTGCATTAGAGGAAATCCATGATGGTATTTGTGGATCACACTCAAATGGTTTAACACTAGCTCGAAAACTTATTAGGGTTGGGTACTACTAGCCTGAAATGGAGAAAGAGGCCATCAAGTTTGCTAATAATTGTCAAAAGTGTTAAGTACATGGAAACTTAATTCATGCTCCAGGGAGGGATCTAATCCCCTTTACAACATAATGGCCTTTCCATCAATGGTCATTTGATCTTATCAGGATGATTCATCCTCATTCTTCTAACGGACATACCCATATAATCACAGCCACAAATTATTTTACAAAATGGGTAGAAGTAGTCCCTTTGACACAAGCAACTGGAAATAAAATATCTATGTTCATATTGAACTATATCATATGCAGATATGGGATACCTTATTCCATAATCATAGATAACGATGGACAATTCAAGAACAAAGACCTAGATGATCTATGTGCCAAATTCAAGATCACACAACATTGGTCTTCTATCTACTATCCTCAAGGGAATGGACAAGCTGAGGCCTCTAACAAAAATCTATTAAAGATCTTGCACAGAACAGTAAACAAAACTGGCAGAGACTGGCATCTCATGATTAATCTAGCTCTATGAGCCTACAGAACAAGTATCAGAATGCCTATAGGGGCTATGCCTTTCACTTTAGTTTATGGGTCTGAAGTGGTACTACCTATTGAGGTTGAAATCCCATCACTAAGAATTAGAATGCATGGTCTAGTAATTGATGATGACTACAAAGTGTCTAGGTTGCAAGAACTTGAACTACTAGATGAGTGTAGACAAGTAGTGTATGATCATCTCAGGGTATATTAGAAGAGAATGTCTAGAGGCTACAACAAGAAAGTTAGACACAGAAAATTTCAGGTTGGCGATCTAGTCTTGAGAGAGAATCCTAAAAATCAATCACATCGAGAACGCAAGGGGAAGTTCAAACCCAACTAGCTGGGTCCCTTTGTAATCACTACTACTTTTGGCTTTGGTGCCTATCAACTCTCAATGACTGAAGGAGAACAGCTCCGAGAACCAATCAATGTTCTCCATCTGAAGAAATTCTACGCCTAAGGCATTTAGTCTATGGTAAAATGTCCTGAAAAAAATCTTAAAAATTGAAAGATGTCCTAAAAAAATGAACATCTTGGTGAAAACCTAGCAATAGGTGCCTTGATGATTCACAAAAAAATAAAAAAATATCAAAAGTACAAAAAAAATTGAAAAAATAAAAAATACAAAAAAAATGAGAAAAAAAAGAAAAAGTGCCTTGGTAAAAACCTAGAAACAGGCACCTTGGTAGCAAAAATAGCATCTCTGCCAAGATGGTGAAAACCTAGAAAATGGGCACCACTTGTTTCAAAATGCTCCATCTATCAGTGCAATCTTGGTCTTACCAGATTTCAGTCTTGCTTTAGTTTGTACATATCTGTCGGTTTGTTTCTGCATTTCCAATTTTCAAGTAAGTCAGTTTGTACACCAATCAGCTCAAGCGTCTGTATCCTATCAATGCTTAACACTTGGGGGAAATCAATGTCATATCCTATGGTCTCCCATGTATCTAAGACATGTCATATCCAGTCAGAGTCCTTTTGAAGCTTCACGTGAGTGAGTGAGTCAGTCTTGTCTCTAGAAAGGATTTTGCATCTACAACAACGCAATCAAACATCAAATTGAAAACAATCTATGATTTTTTACATTCTTTTATCTCCTTGTATGCTTACTGATTTGAATTGAGATTTTTGTATGTTGTGTCCCTTTGAGCTCTTCGATGATGTCCTTTATAGGATTTGGAGAGTGATGATTGGGGGCATAATCTTTTCTTTGTTTTCTTCTTGTATGTGAAAATCTAACAACTTTGGAAATTCTGGATTGAAATGGTGTCCGACTGTAAGAGCCTCTATCTCGAATTGGATGGCCATGTGTACCTTGACCATTGATATCTAGAAAATTTAAGGAAGTTTGATCTAACTATTATCTTTTTGAGTGAGTTCTTTCTCCTATTGTGAAATGCAATCTTACCTAAGGATGTGAATGATAAAGGGTCACTACGGGTAATTCACATCAGATTTAGAATAATCTATTGGCTATTTGATGTATTTGTAATGCAAGGTGTATTCAGGTCATCACAATGTTTATGTTTTGATGCTTATACAAATTGCTATATCAAAATGGACATGATATTCAGGTCATCTTGGTGTTTATGCCTTGGTGCTTATATCTAATCTGACATTCCAAAAATAAAATCAATATTCATATATCCATGGTTGTTGACTAGTGGGTGTTGTATTGATTCTTGTGCATACAAATTGATATTCATATGTCTATGGTTTCATAGCTAGTGGACATTGTATTGATTTATCTGGTTACCTAAAAGTTCAATGATGATAACAAATCGACACATGATCAGTGACTAGGTCCTAGGTCTTAGGTTGCATTTCATATTGCATGCTTCTTTGCATTTTTCATCTTTGCATGATCTCACAATGTTTGGAAACACTTCAAAGCTTAAACAATTCTTAAGATCAATTCTTCAAATTGAATAAGAGCTAAATCTCACATGAAGGTTCCTCCAATGAAATAGCAAGTAGAATCCTTTTTCGGGATCAAAATCAAAATATGAGATCATTCATATTATTAACTACTTGCATAATCGACCTTCAATCATCACAAAAATCTAGAATTCAACTTAACTGATTATCTTACATCAAACTATCAAAATTTCAACTTGGTCCACCATGGTCAACTCATGGTCAAACCTAGTCAAACTTGGTCTCCAGGACCTCTAAATGATGTAGAATGTGTTCTCGGACATGTTTAACCACTTCTCACATCAATTAGCATGCTTCTGAACTATCAACGCTGACTTTTTCTTGTCAAATTTCAATTTTAATCCCGAAGGGGGCATGGTATTGCACATCATTCAAAGTCTGTAATCTAATTTTGGAAATCATATCTTCCTCAGTAATCAAGACAACAACCATGTCTAGTTACTGATTCATCAAAAAAGACCTCATCGCTCGGGGCAAATCTATCATCACTTGGGGCATATCAGATTCATCAAGATCCATATCAATCTGGTATTCTCCTAATCTTGTAAACTGTATCAGTTTTTGCAACCATCAGATCATAGTGTTCTTTCCTTGGTTCTTCAGCAACTAAAGGGTTCGGATGTGATACCTGCTAGTTCTGCTAAGACAATCGAGTCTAGAACCGGTCACTCACTTCTTCGCAATCATAAGGTTTGGAATCAGGTGTTTTGACACATTTTTTTCGCAATCCTTGGTTCATCGCTGCTACAGTGAACATTATCTTTGGTCATTTAGGACCTATTATCTTTATATCAAATCAATATCAATTAGCTTCTGTCTCATATCAATTATCAATTTTGAATCCATTTCATATCTCTATCAAACACATACTATCTTTGAACCACTGCGCTTCGTACAACAATTCAAAGAGGGGAAAAATGTAATACCCCAAAAATGGGCTATAGGTTCATTAACCTCTATATCGACACATCGAATGAAATTGCCGTCAAAGTCCTAACCAAAGGCACATCTGAGCATCATCGAATCCTAATTGATTATCATAAATTCTACATCAGGGAATATTCCTAATTTATCTAATTATCTTTAATTTAATGATTATTTGGCGATAAATCACATTTATCCTAAGTTTGATTAATTGAATATTTTCATATTTAATTAATTAAGTTTAATTCTGCCACTTAATTATTTAATTAAATTTAATTATATTTATTCCTAATTATTATTATTTAAATTTGACAATAAATCAAAATTCCTATTATTAATTGATTAAATTGTTATTTAATTAATTAAAGAAAGTTGTTAATTTTTAATAATATTGTTTTTGAATAAAAGTTTGATTAAATGATTGATTAACCCATAAATCAATTATTTTATTTTTCAAAAATCAATTAAGTTGAGAATAAATCACTTTATTTATTTATTTAATTCTTAATTATTATGCACATTCAAAAGAAACAGTTAAACTCCAAATCAGAAAATCAATGCAAGTTATTGAATTTTTGGAACTCAACATCATTTTTGAGTTTTAAAGTTGATCTAAACTTCTAATTTGAGTTAAAAAGCTATTTTTGCATGATTTGCATGTTTTTGTGAATTAAATTATCTTTAGTATCAGATAACTCAAAAATCAAGCTGAGTTAATCTGAGTGATTTATGGCTTTCTTCCATGCATCCTCTAAAGCCTTGGATTTCTATAAATTAAGGCCTCAACTCATCTCAAAGCATCTCATATTTTTGCACAATCATGTTGGAGAATTGAAATTGGAAGAATCAAAGCTTCTTGTGAATCAACATTGTTGTGAGATCAATCTTGTTTTTTTACATTCATTTAGATTCATTTTCATATCATTGTTAGATCATTTAGCATATCATAGATTTCATATCAATTTTCATCATATCATTCCATCTAAAATCCAAAAAAAAGATATTAATTTGCATTCATATTTCATATCATTTTTGTATTAAAATCCTTCATTTGGGTGTCGTCAAGGTCACTGATTTCAATACAATATGAGAACATCAATCTCGTACCTATTAGAAGGCAGTAGATCACTTGGTTAGTTAGCTTTCAATTTTGCATAGTTTTGATTTTTGCTAACCTCTAATGTTTCACTAAAGTGTTGTGTCTATAGATCAGGTACAATTTTCACACACAAAAATTGCACAATATTATCCACCAAGGTCCTATAGTTGGTGAGACCCCAACAGTTTGTTCATAATTGGACCAAGGGTCACAATTGGGGAGACATTTACTATGAGATGAGCTATATGATGATTAGGGTTTATGGATGCCCTCAGCCTCCTCATCTACTTTCATTTTATGTACCACCAAGAGTTGCATTTCTAGAGTTTATCTGGCAGCTCATGCTCACATAAAAAGAACACCTGGCTTCCCACAGAAAAGGGACTCTCACTCCTTGGCATTTCAGGGTGCATTATATTACAATTGGAAAGGGAGCCTTCAGTAAAGTAAATGATTGGTTGGAGAAATACAGGATGTTTGCAGCTCCACATAGGTATGTAGATACAGAAGGTTTCATGGCTGTTGCAAGGAAATACTACATGCCTACCATTCCTTTCAATAAGATATATGAAGAGTATCCTGAGGTGGATGTGATCAGAAATACCATTGAGGATGATGAGGTAGAGAAAAGAATTTGGCAATTGGATCGGTTACAAAAAATTGAGAAGTAGTTTAAAGGAAAAGGATTGGTATTTGGGGGTTTCTTTCCCACTTTGCCTTACCTCCAAAGACTTGAGTAGATGATGGCTCAATTTGACACACTTGTTGAATCCATGAATGATCAAATTGATGATGCTAATCAGGGTAAAAAGGCTCATTTTGAATCAGAATGTGAGGAGGATAGTGATGGTGGCTATCCCATATATAGTCCACCCACTATGGAACAACCAATGGCTGAAGGGCTTGGAGAAGAGAAAGAAAATGTAGATCTTGCTGAATTACCCAGTTCTGAGGATACTGCTGAGCCTCAAGAGAAAAAGTGAAAGTTGTTAACTAGTGAACCTTCAAAGAGAAGGAGGAAAGATAGAGTAAGTTCACTCTACACAGGGACTAGCTTTCATCACCATGAAATAAGGAAAGCAGTTAGAGAGGCTAAAAGATAGCAAAGGTATGAAATAGAGGATGTAGAGTTGCCTCTGGCTTTAGGCCAAGATGAAAGATTAATTGAACAAGATGCCTTCATGAAGGATGATAATTTTTTGAATTTTGAGGAATTCAAAATTTTTTTGCTATGGCATAAGCAGCAACAGGTGGCCTCAAGTGTACAAATAACTGAGGAGGGTCAAGTGTCAGATGAGACATTGCAACAATTGAGATAATATGACCCTGAGGAATAAAATCTTACTCCGGATGAAGCCAAGGAATTAGTAAGAAGAAGTAACATGTTGCTTGTGCCTGGGTGGAGTTTGTATACTGACTTCATAATAGATCAAATAAAGAGACAGGAAGATGTTACTCTATCTTCTAAAACCCAAGTAGGGGATATAATAAGAGGATTTGGGTATAGCCCATAAAGTCAAGCCTTGGCCATGTGGAGTCTATATCCAAAAGACAAGAAACCACAAATTTTAAATGTAAAAGAATAGATGGAAGGGGATAAAATTATGTGGTCAATCCACAATATAGGGGACCTGGAAATTTCTTAGGTTTTGACCCAATTTGCAAAATTAAATGAAGATAAGACTAAATAGTTGTCAGAGAGATATGGAAACCTCTTGGAGGACTACAGTGCCCTGGTAAAAGATAGGGACTTGTAGATAATAAAGGTTACAAGATTGGAAAAATAGCTAGAGGAGCTGCAATTACAAATTATCAATACCCCTGTAGTAGCCCCTACACCTCCTAAATAGCCTTTGGCAATAGAGGCACAAGGAATGATAGATGAGGAGGTGGCAGCTGAATTGAAGAAGATCAATGATGAAAAGAATGAGGCAGTATTGCAAGCCCTGTTGAGTGTTTTGCAGCATAGATTGAACACAATCAAGGATAAATTTGACCTAGTTTATAATGCTTATGGCAAATTGCCAGAATTGCAAAAGGAGGTCAACAGTTATGTGCAAATTTTGAATGAATTTTATACTATGTGGTCTGTTAGGGCACCACTTTTTGAAAGACTGATATTTGCTCAATCTTTGGGGAGTGACATACCGGAAATAGTTATAAGGGTTGGTGAGGAGATTGACAGAGTTAAAGCCATTTTACCACTTTTCAAGGGAAAGGTGAATTTGATTGAGGCTAAGATAGCCATGCTCAGCTCCTGTGCCAACAGATTCATCCCCTTGATTTTGAGTATAGATGGGACAATAAAGAGCCTTGATAATTGGAGATCGAATGCTGATCTTCTACTACCTAGGAAAGAGGCATTTTTAGGTGAGAATAATGATGTTGATTTAGAGAGCTTCAACAAGGTCTTAGATGAAGCCATCAAAGCAGAGGTGGACCTCACCAAGTTTGTGTCAGATGTTAAGGCAATTACGGATGCTAGATGGGAGAGACAAAAATCCCAACTAAAACTTTTCCAAGGTTTTAATTGGCAGTCAGAAGAACAGGTAACTGCATGGGATGAAATGACAAAGCCCAAGAAGGCTAGATCTACCATAGTTGATTTGGACATTTTGGATGAAGATTGAAAAGGACATCTGACATACCTGACACCTGATCCAAGGAATGCAAGATTGATAAGCTATCATTCAACAATGGTTTAGGTTAGCCTGAAATGGTGGTCACCATGTCTCATTGAAATCAAGGAGCTATCATAAATATTTGCAATTGAAGGTGTTAGTTTTTGAGCAGCCAAAGATGTACCATAGTTTGAGGAAGTTTTGTCCTTTCACCACCTGAGGGTTGGTTGTATATTTTATTGTATTTTTATGCTTTAAAAGGAGTTAGGTTTTCCAACCACCTGAAGCTTGTTGCATTCCCATTAATGAGGGAATTCCAAGGTGGTTGTGAGAAGGCTGTATAGAGTTGAAAACTCATTTTGTAAAGTTTTGGTTGGTAGAAAAAGGAGTAGAGATTGAAAAGATATAGAATATAGAGCTGGATTGCTTAGAGGTAGATCACCAAGCTTTGTGTTTGATCTTCTGAGTAATGGAATTGTGAATGTACATGGCAAGTTGATTTTAATACAAATACACTACAACTTCTACCATATATTGTTGTTGTCTCTTTGCTTATGTATTTTAATCTTGTATGTTTTTCATGTTAGGCATTTGAAATATACCAGTTGTAAGGCAACCTGCTTGACTGTTTTATGAGCTTCCTTCAAGGAAAGAATTAAAAGTTCTTATATTTCATCTTGAAGAGTAAATATATTTGTATGGATCTTTGATGATAACAATATTTGGTTAATAGAATAGTTTTTAAGGCAACCTATTTGGATTTGTAGTTGGTGTGTAAGGCATACTGTTGTATTTCTTTTAGGGTTTACTTGTCAATTTGCACTATGATTCTATTTCCCTTAGGATTAGGCATTGGTTTGGTATTTGTTTCTCACATTTGTATCTTTCATTGATCTCAGAAAAGAAGTTGAAACTTTCACATCATTTATCAATACCTTTTTATTTTTATGTTTATTGCACTTGATAGATTGGACTGTGCCCAGGGCATTTAGTTCATATTTCCTGATTCTGTAAAGAGAGAATCATATTAGGTTGTCCCTCCTTAAAAGGAAGAAGGATGAAAATCCTTAAAGAACTGATTGTTACTTCATTTATAGTCACACTTTGTATGGTTAAAGTTTGCATTAAAGTGATTACAGTCATATGCAAAGTGTACTATAGGTTTATGCATTAAGAAGAATAGAAGCTAATTAGTGTCCACTCATAAGAATATTGTAAAAATATTTATCATTAAAAGGTAATGCCTACCCAAGTCTGTGGAGCTTGAAAATGAAGGAGGATCTTATCCAATCCTCAGCAATTAGGTCTTTCTCTTGTGGGAATCAGTCTCAAGGAACACAAGTTCAAGTATCATTTTAGTCCTACAAGAAAAATCCCTAATAGGGCCCTTAATTATTATTTTCTACGAGGCCCCTCTTATGCCCTAGATCACTATAAAAGGGAGCCTTACTATCTCATTTTATCCATCAAGTTTCCATCCACTTTCATGATCAAGCTCACAAGTGCAAGCAAGCAAGAAGATCAAGCATTCAAGCATTCAAGCCTTCAAGCATTCATGATCAAATTCATCAAGGAGATCCATTAGTAGTCATTGAAGGATTCAAGCTCTATGGAGCTCTCTTGTTGAAGATTCCTCCATTTCTATTCAAGCCTCTTCCTATTCCAAGATCCATTCAAGATTGGTGTTGAAGATCTAAAGACAATTGATTGGAGACATCCTACATTTGATTCTACATTCATCCATTCTTTTGGATTCAAGGATTCGAATCCTCCACAAGGGTTTCAACTCAAGCAAGGTGAATTGTTCCATTTACTTTGTTTATTCCAACAATTTCAATTCAATTTCAAGGTTAATTCCTAAATTGGGTTTTGACTAAGGTAAACCCCTTCCCCCCAACAAACAAAACCATTTTTCTTGTAGGTACAGGTGTAGGACGATGAATTAAAGTACATATCTAGATACCCTTTTTTCCAAACTTCAAAGATCCTCGAACAAAGTCAAAGTCGACCTTCAAAATCTTGAGGTTTCCCTTGACCTTTTATGAGGGTCAAAGATGACCTGATCTCATCTTTGAAAAAGATTTCTGGGTTTTGTAGATCTCGTAGTTTTGGTTTAGATTTGAGAAAATCAATAGTTTTTTAGACCATTTGACAAGGTTTTCAGTCGATTTATTTTCAGAGGTAAGCACCTTTATTTCTTAATTTCAATATTAGTCATCTACATTTACTTTCCATATCAATACAATATCATGTATGTGTAAAATATTGGCTTTGGGGTCTCTATTATGTGCAAACCATTATTCTAGGACCTCATCCATATTTTATCCTTTACATGCACAAAGAGGGTAACTCGACCTTGAGGGGTAGGATAGTTTCAAAACCATAAACAAGGGAATATAGTGTGACTCCAGTGGGAGTATGGATAGAAGTACAATAATCCCATACAGAAGGATTCAATTGGATATGCCAGTCACGACCAACGTTATTGATAGTCTTTTGAAGGATTTTAACAATGGTTTTATTAGATGCTTTAGCTTAGCCATTTCCCTAGGGGTAATAAATGGTGGAAAAATGATGGGTGATGTTGAATTTTTTACGTAATTCATCCATGTCCTAATTTTGGAATTTATTCCTATGATCAATAATAAGATGCATAGGGATACCATATCTACAAATGATATAATTAAGGATAAACCTGGATATTTTTTTGCCAGTGGCAGTGATCAATGGAACAAATTCAATCCATTTAGTAAAATAATCAGTTGTAGTGATAATATATTTATGGTCATTGGAAGATGTAGGGTGAATTGCACCCACCAGGTCGAGTCCCCACTGACTAAATGGTAATGTAGTTGTAAAAGTATGGAGATCCTGTGCTGATGCATGAATAAGATTCCCATGAATCTGACATTTCTTGCATTTTATAGCAAAGTGAAAGAAATTTTTCTCCATAGTAGGCCAATAGTAACCCATATGCATGAGATTCTTAGCCAAGGAAAGACCACTCAAATGTATCCCACAAATACCCTCATGGACATCTCAAAAGGAAGTTTGAGATTCATCATGTTCAAGATATTGTAAGAGAGTACCGTCAAGACCTCGATGATATAAGGTGTTAGGTATTAAGATATAACAAGAGGCTTGGTCGAGAAAGGTACATTTTTGGTTTCTAGATAGTTCAAGAGGAATGGCATTATATTTAAGATAGGTATATATCTTTCCATAAGTTGGATATTCTTTCCCAATGATATGACATACTATACTTGTATCAGGATCATTGTACACTAGGTAGGTCAAAGATTCCACCAAGAACTCAAAATGGGTCTTTGTATCTTCTACATCAAATAGAGAAGCAATTATTGTCATGGAATCTATAGCTTTATTATTGTGTCTTGGAATTTTCTCAAAGATGATTATAGAAAAATATTGCTTAAAGTCATCCACCATACATTTATATGGCAATAAATTGTCATCCTTGGTCTGATAGTCATCATTTACTTGATTAATAATCAACTAAGAGTCTCCATAGACATTTAATTCTATAACCTTCCATTGTAAAGCCATTTTTAGCCCTATCAAAATTACCTCATATTCAGCCACATTATTTGTACAAGGAAAAAAAAAACTTGTAATACTTTGGGATTGTGTATCCTTGCAATGTAACAAATAACACTCTAGCTTCCGAACCATGCTGAGTGTATGACCCATCAAAATATAACTTCCATGCCTGTGTAGATAATGCCAAAATGTCTGTATTAGGAAATTATGTCTATATAGGAAGATCATCCACCAATGGTGCCTCAGCCAATTGATCTGCAATTGCTTTCCCTTTAATAGACTTCCTATCCACATCCTTGATATCAAACTCACTAAGCAACATAACCCATTTAGCCAATCATCCTATCAATGTTGTCCTTTTTAAAAGATATTTTAAAGGATCTATCTTTGCAATGAGCTTGATATAATGAGATAACATGTACTATATCCATTTCTATGAAGAAAAGACCACAACCAAATATGCTTGATCAATTGGTGAATAAATGAGCTCATATCCTACTAGAGTGAGATTGATATAATATATAGCTTTTTCTTTTCCCTCTTGATCTTGTTGTGCTAGAAGAGAACCTAAAGAAACTTATGTACTTGAAATATAGAAAAAAGAGGTTTACTAGAGATTGGTGACATGAGAGTAGGTGGATTTTCTAAATACCACTTGATTTTATCAAAGGCTTCTTCACACTTATCATCCCACTTAAATAAGATATCTTTATGCAATAAGTATTGAAAAGGATGAATTTTATCTACCAGTTGAGAAATAAATCTTCTAATTGATTGAAGCCATCCTTGTAAAGACTATAACTGACTGATATTTGTAGGGGAAGACATATCTATGATTTCCGGACTTTGTCTAGATCAAATTCTATGCCTTTAGCCAAGATAATATACCCTTACAGTTTTCTTGATGTAACACTGAATGCACACTTCTTGGGATTGAGTTTGATCTTGTATTTTTCCATCTGGGTGAATATCCTATCTAGCACTCTCAAGTGAATTCCTTTGGTTTTAGACTTCACTAGGATATCATTTACATAGTCTTCTATTATACTATGCATCATGTCATGGAAGATTGTAGTCATGGCTCACTGATAAGTTGCTCTAGCATTCTTGAGCCCAAAAGGCTTGACATTCCAATAGTATGTGCCCCAAGGACATGTAAAAGTAGTTTTATCCTAGTCTTCTGATGTAATATTGATCTAGTTATAGCCTAAAAATAGATCCATTAAGGATAACATTTCATGACCAACTATCAAATTAACTATGATATCAATATTAGGAAATGAGAAGTCATCCTTAGGACAGGCCTTATTTAGATCCCAAAAATCTATACATATCTTGATAGAATTGTCAAGCTTTGATATTGGTATAATATTTGAACTCCACTCAACATTTTTAATGGCTCAAATGAATCCAACATATAGGAGTTTCTTCAATTCTCCTTTAACTAAGAGTACAATATGAGGATGCATTTTTATGAGTTTCTACTTGACTAGTTTGATCCTTGGTGTGATATATAAGTGATGCATGATAAGGTTAGGATCTAAACCCAACATGTCAGCATAAGACCAAGCAAATTTGACTTGTCTCTCCTTGAAAAATCATAAAAAGGTTTCCCTTTCTAACTCTTTTAAAGATGTTTCTACTTGAAGAACACACTTGGACTCCTTTGTTTCAATGTTGAGAGGTGCAGTTGGCTCAATAAGTATTTTTTATTCCTCCTGATAAATATAATTGGGAATATTATCAATCCTTCCATCCTCAGGTGCCTTTGAGAGGTTTTCATCCTCAGATGCATCTTTTCTTTTTACTTTTTTTGGGTCTAATACTACCAATGAGTGGTTTTCACCATTATATATATTTATAATTTTTATATTTTTATGGCTGAAAAGATTGGCACTCTCTCAAAAATAAGCCATATCATTGAGTTCAATTGGAACTCTTGAATTATGATCCCTTGGTGGTAGATGATCTCTGATTCCAAGATAATCAATAATTGCATCATCATTATGGAAAATGTCAAGTTTTGAATTATTAGGAGAATCCCAATCCATAAGTTTAGGATGGAAAAGAGGTAATGGATCATTTGGGTCAATTTCAAAGGTGATGATGGTATTGATAGATAAATTGCCAAAGTTTATGATAGTATTGGCATGGTCTATTTCCATACTCTCATCTAAATTATCTCTTACAAGATGATTCTCACTTTCCTCATGATTGTTTTGAGTAGTATTATATGGGACTAATCCTAATGATTCAATCCTTGAACTCTCCACCTCATGGTAAGTGCCACTATAAGTATGAATTACATCAACTCCTATCTCTTCAATACAATAAAATAATGAATCCCATTCATAATTGTTAGAATAATTATCATCAACTTGTTCTTGATTATCCTTGAGTTTATTAATGAGTTATGTTCCTATTCTCTATTTTTCTTTATCCACATATTTTCCATCTTTTCAAATTCTTAATCCAGAAGCATTAGTAACTTTATTGAAAGGCGTGATCTTTTCTTTACCTTTGGGTTCTTTGGTCCTTCCCCTTTATAACCTAACCCTTTTGTATCTCTTTGATCATTTAGATTTTTCAAAATTGGTTTTATGAAACCATCCCTCTACAATCCTACATTTCCACTTCCTTGATATCCCATCTTTTGTAATTGGAAGATATGAAAAAAAATGTGTAATGTTTGAAAATGGAGAGGATCAAGATGTAATGTATGTATGATATATAGGACTTGGGAAGGTAAGATCTTCCTCTTAACCCCAAATTCCCAAAGGAAAGATCCAAATTGATTAACCAGAAGAAGATGGTTAATGCACAAATGAATCAATCAATAGAAAATATGAAGAAAGGAGATAGCCTTATATTCTATTACGGAAAGAAGTATTAAAATATTAATTGAATTTGAAGACAAATACTAACCTCAAACTATGAAAGATCTAGAAAATGCTATTTTCTGGTGTCTGTACTCAGTTTCTGGAAATTCTGCAACCAAATTTGGCCTAGAAACACAGAGATAGAGAAAACCCAAAAAAAAAATTCTTTTCTGAGAAAGGTTGACCTTGACCTAAATATAGGGGCACAATCTTGCCCCTTTATGTCGACCTTGACCTGAACTATTTCGATGAAAAATCTATTTGTGGATCCTGAAAGTTTACCAAAAAGGGTGTCTAGATCTACACTATAATTCATTGTTCCGTACCTGTTCCTGCAAGAAAAATGGTTTTGTTTATTGGGGGGGGGGGGGGGGAGGGGTTTTCCTTGGTAAAACCCCAATTTAGGATTTAACCTTGAAATTGAATTGAAATTGTTGTAATAAACAAAGTAAATGAAATAATTCACCTTGCCTATGTTGAAAACCCTTGTGGAGGATTCGAATCCTTGAATCCACAAGTATGGATGCTCCAAATGAATGTAGAATTGGATGTAGGATGTCTCAAATCAATTGAATTTAGATCTTCAAAACCAATCTTAATTGGATCTTGGAATAGGAAGAAGCTTGAATGGATGTGGATGAAGAAATCTTCAACAAGAGGGCTCCATAGATATTGAAATCTTCAATGGCTATCAATGGATCTCCTTAATGAATTGGATCTTGAATTATTGAAGATGAATGAATGCTTTAATGCTTTCCATATCCTTCTTTCTTGCTTCTTGATTGCTTGATTTTGTTTCTTGAGAGATTATGAAAAGATGATGAAAGATGGATTGAAATGAGAGAGGAACACTTCCTTTTATACTAGTCTAGGGCAAAAAATTATAGAGAGGCCTACATAGGAGAAGTAAATTCCCATTTAAACCTTTAACCCTATAAATGGACCTAAATTAAATATAATTTAATAGTTTACCATTCTGAAGCCCGAAACAACCAACTTGGAAGTAGGAAATAAATCTTTCCAAAACTCAACATCCAGAAACTTTGGGATCTTGAAATTTGGACCCTGGGTTAAGGTTGAGGTCACCCTTGACCTAGGTCAAGGTTGAGGTCACCCTTGACCTAAAAGGTTGACCTTGACTCTAAGGTCAAGAATCTCAAGGTTTTAGGTCAAGGATGCTAGAATAATGTAGAAAAGAAGTGGAAAATGGGGTAGAATAGGGGAAAAAGCCAGATCCAAGTCAAAGATCAATTCAAGGCGTATGACATGACCCCAAACCACTTATTCAGAAGGATAAACCAGTTCTAAATGGAAGTGCTTCCATTTTTTGACAATGCATTTAGCCTCCACTTTAGCAAGATTATGGACTCGATGCAAACTCTTGGTAAAGGAGGTCATAAAGAAAAAGAAAATCTTATTGAAATAAAAGGGACAAAAGAATCCTTAAGCCCCCAAGGAATCAAGTCTTTATCAACTCCAAGATTACAATAAGATAGACATCTCTAGAAAAGGAGAGAAGAGGGTTTGATTACCTTGCTCAATGGGAACTTATGCCCCATTGTGAACCACACAAGGAAAAAATGCAACTAGAAAGATGGAGTTGAACTTCCTAGTGAATGTGGCTACTCACTAAACCCATCAAGGATTCACACTTAGGAATATTCTATTCCAAAAGAGAAAAGACAAAACAAGAGAGATCTAGTCTTAAGAACACCTCCGTCCTTAAGGGATCCAAACCTTGAAAATTTAAACTACAGAGATCTAGAGATCCTATAAGATAAAAATCCATGCTTTAAGGATTAGTCATTAATCCATCAAGGGAAAATAGAGCTTTGAAAAATATATATATTGAAAGTGTGTGTGTGCAAAAAGTGAGTAGAGCGTATGCCCCTATGTTAAAGTTATTTCTAACACTTTAATAGGAGCAATGGCTTGAACAAAAATGTAAACAACTCCATTGATTATGTTTCCCCTACGAGATGCTCCCAAGCGAAGACAAATCAAGGGAAATACCACATAAACATATAGAGAACACATAAGGAATATACCTATCATGGGGTTAGTATGATCATAAGATAATATTTATATATGATATTATTGAAGATGAATTGACATCATTCCCCAAATAAAGTAGAACTACAATCACAATGGAGGAAAGAAAATGTAAGAGTTATGAAGAAGATTCTTTTCAGACTACAACACAAAGACTAAAAATATTTAGTGCTACCAAGTTGCAAATCCAAGTGGACTACATAGGGAAAACATTTACGTACAATAGAAGAGAAACAACATAACATGAAAATAACATATAGAAGAGTAAAGATACATATAGAGGAATTGTACAATAGGTTCGATTCCTTTATCACCTTTCACCAAAAAAGTAACAAGGGTCATATATAAGAATCTAATAAAAATTTAGCAAACACATTATGGGAGAAGCACAATACAATAGGAAAACAAACAAAAAGCTACCATGAAGGACAAGCCAATCAAGCATGTCACCTACTCTCCTCATCTCATTCTATATCATTTTGGGAAGGTGGGAAACTCGCAAGAGGGACTATATCCAATACAATAGGAATAATAGCTAGTTCCAAATAAGGATTCTCTTGAGAATCATAATGTTTGATACTGGTGTAATTATCAATTGTGCTAAAAGAATATTAGGTAAATCAGTATCAATGTGAATAGTCTCATAGTTATCAGTATCATCATTAGTATCATCAAAAATATCTTCTTCATCAAGATTAATCAAAATAGAATCTAAGATACAAATAGAATCATCATAATCAATCATCTTAACATCATTATTAGCATGAACTTCTAACACATCAGGCATAGGCTGGTCAAAAGAAGGTAAATAATTTTGAAGAATATAGGCATTAGCTTAAACTTGATCTTGATGCTTCTTATGATGTTCATTAGTAGATCAGTTACATTTTGTCTTGTTTGAAATATGTTTATAACTAGGAGGAACAACCACTAGTTCCTTCATAGGTTCTATAGGAGGATCAATAGGATTCTCAGTAGGCTGAAAAGCAACACTAGGAGCTTGATTAATAGAATTAGAAGCCATGGATAATGGAGGTATGTAAGGTGTAGGAAAAAGACCATGATTAAGATCCATCTAAGGCATGCTTAACTCAATAATATTGTAATGTTTATAGGCTTGATATAAGTGAAAAAGGTTATTAGGCTGAGGACATGAATTAGGTAATGAAGGCCAAAATAAGTCAAGTGTAGCACAATCCCTAGGTCTAGAAGGTTGATATAAACTATGATTAATCATCTTCACTTCTTCATCATGAATTAATTTTAGATACTTATGAATAGGAGAAGCAACGAAATGCATGGAATTCAACCAAGGAAAACCTAACTTAACTTGAAACTGATAAGAAGTAGGAACAATAATGAAGTTAGTGTCCACAAATTTACCAAAAAGTTCAACAGACAAGTTAATAGAACTAATTGATGGATAAATAAAACTATTACAATTTTGAATCCACACATTTGATGTATCATAAGAATCACGTTGTAAGTTCTTCATAAAAATATTTTATTCAGTAACAACATTGACTAAGGATGTAGGATCAACAAGACAACTATGCGTAGGTATCTTAGAAATCCTAGCATAGATGTAGAGGGGACCATCGGGAGATTTAATAGTCTCAAAATAATCAAAGGTAATCAAGAGTTCCCTAGGTCTTTTATTCTAGTTAGGTTGAGGTTGAGGTTTAGGCTTAGGTTGAGGTGGAATTTGAAGTTGAGGTTGAGATTGAGGCTGGGGTGGAGATACAAATTGAGACAAAACAACATGCTCCACATGGTTAACAATGTGATTAAGATCATCCATCTTTGAATCATAAACAATATCCATAGAAGATGGCTGAATAATGGTATTAGTATCATGTGTAGGAAAAGGATTTGTATAGATTTGGAGGGTTTGATTAGGAGGAGAGACAAATTTTCTCCCACTACCATCAAAATTATCAACACTTCTTGAACCTTATGTTTTAAAGCATAACACTTCTCAGTATCATAGCCATTATGATGATGGTATTAACAAAAGGCTTTGGAATCAAAGGATTTGGATGCCACCATAGTAGGTAAAAGAGGTCAAATAGGAGGTAAAGTAAAATTATATTAGCAGTCAACAATTTACTCACAATAGAATGAAAAGATTCAGAAAGAGGAGTAAACATATGATTCAGACGAAAATAGGTGGATGCAGAAGTGGCATTGTTGGATGCAACAACAAATTGATCAATAACTACATTTTATTTCTTATTTATCTTGACATATTTGTTAGGTTTTTGAAACTTGGTTTGATTAGGAGAAGCATCACTCTTATCAACTGGAATAGGAGCCATTGGAGTGTTTATCTCAAATTGACTCGTAATTGATAATGATGAAGCACTGCACAAAGTTGTTAAAAAGAGGTAAATTCAGTAAGCAGAATCTTATCTCTAATATCCTTTTGTAAATTTGAAATAAACATACGCTAAATATCAATATTAGGAACAAGAGAACAAATCCGAGCATACAAGTGCTTAAATATACCAATAAATTCACTCAATTTTTCTTTAGTATTTTGTTTACAATGCATCAAATCAGTTAAGGACACTTGCAGACCAATGTTATTTTCAAATTGTTGAATAAAGGCATTAACAAGTTTTGGAAAGGAATCAATAGAATAAGGAGGCAAGGACCAATACCATTGCAAGACCTTATCATGAAAAGTTCTAGCAAACAACTTGTCTAAAATCCTATGGTCATGAGCATAGTCACTACAAAGGATTTAGAATGTTTTAACATGAGTAACAGGGTCTCCCTTACCATTTTAATTCTTAAGACAAGGCATATTAGCTTTCTGAAGAAAAGGACCTTAGATAATGTATAGGGATAAAGGATTTTCCATGTCACATGTAGGAATGCTAAACTTGGATTGAGTTAAAGATGCAAGTTGTTGTTGTAAAGAGAATATAGTTAGAGCCAAACTAATGATTGTGGAATCATTAGATGAAGTAGGAGGCATACAAACATTAGAAACACTAGGTAAATGTTGGCAAGTTGACTATACTGATGTATATGACTATGATTTAGTGTTTTCATTATGGAAACAAAGTCATATGGAGTTTTGGAGTCAGCGCATTACTTAGAAGATTGGAAAAATGGCTAAGTATGGAAGATTGGACAGTCAGTAGAGCACCAGATGAATAGAGTATCAACACATGTGTGTATGACTGAGTCATGGCATGTGCCCTTAAAGATAAGATTTTGATTATGTAATCATGCTAAGTCTAAGAGTTCATGATTAGATGATTTAGTATGATGAAGATACATCAAGTTGAAGTGCCATAGATAGTGAAGTGACAGAACATAACAGAGCATAGAGCTAACTATTGGTATTTTGGTTAGCATGTATAATATTTTTTTGTAAAGGCTATGCACCTATTTTATTTAGGTTATAGACATGTTAATATCATTGTATGTAAACATGCTTGAGAAAATTCATTTGGAAGCACTGTATGTAATAGGTTGAAGGTCAACCTAGTAAATATTTTTGTATGTGCATATAAATAAGACATGCACCCTTGTATTTGAGTATGGCATGAGATATAGAGTTGATAGAAGAAGAAAAGAAGTATGTGAAGAGAAGTTAGAGTGTTTTAGAGCTTTACAAGAGGATAAAGGATCAACGCACATAAGGAATTGATCAAACAAGAAGTGTCACAACAGAAGTTCACCTTGCAGATATAGTGTATATCTAACATCCAGAAGGTTGTAGCCTTCACCACTTGAGCAATGAGCTCTAGAACAGTGTATCTTCACCTCTAATAGGGTTAATTGTAAAAGACTCCTAACAGGGTCTGACCCTTGACAAGGTCATTGTACTTAAGCTTTGTAATGGCATCTCCTAATAGGGCTAAGGAACATTAACATGTTTATAATACACAAGTACAATTATTAGTGGGTATTAATTCCCACCAGGGGTTTTCCTTTGGCCAAGGTTTCCCCATAATCATATCTAGTGTTATGTGTTATGTTTTGATTACTTTACATTCTTTAATATTCATTTTAACATTTAAGTTATTGAGTTAAGTTTCAAGTATTAGAAAGTAATTATATAGAACACTAATTCACCCCGCCCTCTCAATGTTCCAATTCCTAACAGTAAAGTGTATGAAGCAAAACAAATGGAAGACACAACTGGGAGAACACTTGGAACCATAGTTGGAAGAGGATTGGAATAAGTAAAAGGAACATTATGATAAGAAGGTTTTGAAGTATGTAGAGACATAGGAGGAACACTCATAGGAAGAGAGGGAACTGATGTAGTCACTAAAGGAGGAGTATAAGTAGGAGTGCTAGGTAAAGGAATAGAAGAAGGTTCTGTTAGGAATAAGGTGTCTCAACCTTGGATAATTTCTATTCTTATTATTTGTTTTGTAAAATGTATTTCTTACAAATAATGTTGATGTGTCGGCATCTTGAATTGTGTGTAAGGAGATCATGGCTAAAATAGTTATGATAGATTCCTATGACACGTAAGAGCTATGTTAGGAAGATTCAATGATAGGTGAAGACATGTGGCAAATGATAAATTTGAGTACTGTACATGCTTCCCCTAATACGGTTATCTTTGGGAGTAGCCCTAAAAAGTGAAGTGCATGATATAAGCTTTTTTAGGGTTGCGAAGAGATGTGATGTGAGTGTATGGTTGGAACATTTTTATGTTTCCGTGATTTGTCTTCAAGGTTTTGGAAATCTTCTAAAAGAACTTGCATTGCAAGTGTATTGTAAGCTGTAATAGTTTTGATCAATACATTGTGCAGGTTTTGGAGTGCTGGGGTTTTTACCAAAAGGTTTCCCCAGGGTATATCATTGTGTCATTCTCTATTTTTCTATATGCATGGTATGTGGTTGCAATATCTTTGTTAAAGTAGTTAACAAATCTGAAATTGTAAGGATTTATAAGAATTTGCATAATACTCTCCTATAGAGATTAGCGTAGGAAGCTGTTTCCACACCTGAGTTTCCTTACATTTTGTATCAGAGCTTGATCAACTTTTGATCCTAGCTGTTGGGTAGGGTTTTTTGAGCTGATCTCAAGTTTGAGTGGGAGTTTTTTATAGAGCATTCTGAATCTTATTTGTAGATTGAGATGGCAAGTTCATCATATGGAAGAATGGAGGTGGAGAAATTTAATGGCACTAATTTTGAGTTGTGGAAACTCAAGATGGAAGACATGTTGGAAGATCATGACCTATGGGAAGCGACTTCAAGTGCTACAAGACCAGAAACTATAGCTCAAGAAGATTGGGATATCAAAGACCATAAAGCTAAGGGTGTCATAAGACTCTGTTTAACCGATGCAGTTCTTCTGAATGTTCTAGATGAGAAAACCGCAAATAGTTTGTGGGAAAGACTTGCGGCCATGTATCAGGCCAAATCTCTAGTGAACAAGTTGTTCCTAAGGAAGAAGTTGTACTCTCTACAAATGGAGGAAGGTGGATCCTTAATGGATCATTTAAATGCATTTAATCTACTGGCTGCACAGTTGACATCAGCTGGTGTCAAGTTAGAGGAGGAGGATTGTTGCTACACACTTTTGTGTTCTTTACCAGATTCATGGGACCATCTTGTGATGGCTCTCAAAAGCATGTTAGTCACCTTCAAAATGGATGATGTGGTGTCTTCGCTGCTATCAGAGGAGATGCAGAGAAAGGCTTTCATTTTAGAAAAAGAAGCCCTTATTGTTCGTGGGAGATCCACTGAAAGAGGGAAGAAAAATGAAAATAAGTCTAACAATAAGGGTAGATCCAAATCCCATGGGAAGTCAAAGACTTCCAATAAGTCCAAGGAAAAATTTTGGAACTATGATAAATCTGGGCACTTCCATAAAGACTACAAAGAGCCGAAGAATAAGAAGAAAGGTTCAGATTCAGCTTCAGAAAGATCTCAAGAAGATGGTGATGCATTCATCATAGCTTTGGTAGCCCATGCATATGATGATGTGTGGTTGGTTGACTCAGGTGCATCTTTTCACATGACCTCTCATCAAAATTGGTTCTCAAAATATGAAGAGTTCGATGGTGGAAAGGTGTACTTGGGTGATGATTCTCACCTAAAGATAGTTGGACATGGAAGGGTCACTATTAAATTTCCTGATGGATGAGTAAAGGGAATCAATGGAGTTATGCACATTCCAAGTTTGACACAAAACCTATTATCTGTAAGTATACTGAATGATGTAGGTGTGCAAGTTGTTTTTTTGAAAGAAGGATGCAAGATGATGAGAGGATCGATAGTGCTTGCAAGGGGTACTAGGAGAGGTACCTTATTTCAGCTAGATGCATGTATTCCTCTATGTAATAGTTCTTCATCCTCACCATCTAAACAAGAAGTGAAGAAGTCTATGGCTTTTGGTTCCGATGGTAGTGAAAACACTTTGGAAGGTAAGCTTCCTATAGAAAAGACAATGTTGTGGCATATGAGATTTGGCCACATTGGTGAAAAGGGTCTTAGAACCTTGAAAAATAAAAATCTTGTTGAGGGGTTAAATGATTGCAATCTCAAGTTCAACTTCTATGAACATTGTGTCTATGGTAAACAAAATTGTGTTTAGTTTTACTCTAGTTCTCACAAATTTTTGGATGTTTTGGATCTTATTCATTCTGATGTATTTGGTCCTGTAAAAGTTCCTTCAATCTCCAAGTCTATATTTTTTGTATCTTTCCTAGATGATTATAGTAGAAGGACGTGGATTTATTTCCTTAAAAGTAAGACACAATTCTTTAGTCGGTTCAAGGAATTTAAAGCTCTTGTAGAGAATCAGACTAGTAAGAAGATTAAGTGTGTGAGAACTGACAATGGTGGTGAGTTTTGCTCAGCAGAGTTTGAACAGTTCTGTAAAGAACAAGGTATTGAGAGGCATAAGACAACTCCTTATACCCCACAACAAAATGGAGTTGTAGAGAGAATGAACAAGACACTGATGGAGAAGGCTAGGAGTATGCTTAGTGGAGCTAGTTTAGAACAAAGGTTTTGGGCTGAAGTTGTGGCCACTGCTTGCTATCTGGTTAACAGATCTCCTACATCAGCCCTTGTTGGTAAGACACCCATGGAGGTGTGGTTTGGTAAGAAGCCTTCAATTAGACATCTTCATGTTTTTGGTTGTGAAGCTTATGCACATGTCCAAAGGAGAAAAGATCTAAGTTGGAAAACAAAGCTGTTAAATGTATTTTCATCGGATATAATGCTGGTGTGAAAGGATACAAGCTTTGGGATCTTGTGACTAGCAAGGTGTTGTATAGTAGAAATGTTATTTTCAGAGAGCTAACATATTCTCCTATTGTGCTACAACCAGATGAAAAAGAAAAGGAAAAAGATGTTGTTCAGTTGCCTCCTACCCCTGAGAAGACTGAACAAAGAGACCATGTTGGGCCTAATGATGAGGAGAGCTCTAGCAGCTCTGATAGTTTAGAAGAAGAGGAAGAACAACCTCAACCGTAGCCCTTCAGGAGATCCATGAGAGAAAGAAAGCAACCAGAAAGGTTTGGTTATTCTATGTTAGATTCCAGTTGTGCCTTTGCTTTGATTACTAACACTAATGAGCCTAGATCTATGAAAGAGGCTTTGGGCATGGAAGATGTAGGTTCCTAGATTGAGGCTATGGATGATGAGATGGCTTCATTAGAGAAAAACAAAACTTGGGACCTTGTACCTTTGCCTAAAGGGAGAAAATCTATTGGGTTTAAATGGGTGTTCAAGAAGAAATTCTATGTAGATGGCAGTGTTGAAAGGTACAAAGCTAGATTGGTTGCAAAGGGGTATTCATAGGTAGAGGGAATAGATTATGGTGAAATATTCTCTCCTATTGCAAAGTTGACATCCATTAGATTTCTATTATCTCTTGCTGCATCATATGATTTAGAGATAGAACAGATGGATGTGAAGACAACTTTCCTTCATGGTGATTTGGAGGAAGAGATTTATATGTCATAGCCTGAGCACTACATTGTTAAAGGTAAAGAATCCTTAGTTTGTAGATTAAAGAAATCTCTATATGGTTTGAAGCAATCTCCTAGGATGTGGTACCTTAATTTTGATGCCTTTGTGTTATCAATTGGATTTGTAAGATCAAAATTAGATCATTGTATTTATTTCAAAGTTGAAAATGATTGCCTTCTTATTGTTGCATTATATGTTGATGATATGTTTCCATTTGGGAAGGGTAAGGGTATGATTTATGATTTTAAATCTCAGTTGTCAGCATAGTTTGAGATGAAAGATCTTGGGGCAGCTAGGTACATCTTGGGTATGGAAATCAGTAGAGACAGGTCTAACAGAAAACTTTCATTGAGTCAGAGTAAGTGTGTGAAGTCTGTGTTGGATAGGTTCAGCATGGTAGATTGTAGACCACTATGTGTTCCTATTTCTATGGGAACAAAGTTACTTGTAGATGATTGTCCAAAATCTCCTAGTGAGGTGGAGGACATGAGTAGAGTACCTTATGCTAGTGTAGTTGGTAGTCTTATGTATGCTATGGTATGTACTAGACCAGACATTGCCCAAGTAGTGGGAGTCCTGAGTTGGTTTATGGCTAACCCTGGACGGGTACATTGGGATGCAATTAAGCGAGTATTCAAATATTTGAGGGGTACATCAGATTACTCCATATGTTATTATGGTAACTCTTTTGGATCTCCACATTCAGTTTGTATTCATGGGTTTGTGGATTCAGATTGGGTAGATGATATTGATAGTAGGAGATCCACTAGTGCTTATGTGTTCACTATGTTTGGTGGTGCCATTAGTTGGATGAATAAGCGACAACCTATGGTTGCTTTGTCCACTATAGAAGCTAAGTACATGGCTACTACTCATGCTTGTAAAGAAGCCATTTGGCTTAGAAGATTGTGTTCTGATGTTGGTGTTGATGCAAAACAGATTACTATTTGGTGTGATAGTCAGAGTGCTATTTGCCTTGCAAAGAATCCAACTTTCCATGCCAGAACAAAGCACATTGATGTGCAGTTTCACTTTGTGAGAGATATGGTGGAAGATGGAAAGGTAAATTTGGAGAAGGTAGATACTGTGAAGAATGTTGCAGATGCATTAATGAAACTAGTGGGCACTAAGAAGTTCAGATGGTGTTCAGAGTCTATGGACCTTTTGGCCTATAGCAGTTAGTTACTGCTATGTTCCTGTTGCTCTTACAAGGTGTTCGAAAAGTGGGAGAATGTTAGGAATAAGGTGTCTCAACCTTGGATAATTCCTATTCTTATTATTTGTTTTTTAAAATGTATTTCTTGCAAATAATGTTGATGTGTTGGCATCTTGAATTGTGTGTAAGGAGATCATGGCTAAAATAGTTATGATGAATTCCTATGACACGCAAGAGCTATGTCAGGAAGATTCAATGACAAGCGAAGACATGTGGCAAATGATAAATTTGAGTACTGTACATGCTTCCCCTAATATGGTTATCTTTGGGAGTAGCCCTAAAAAGTGAAGCGCATGATATAAGCTTTTTTAGGGTTGTGAAGAGATGTGATGCGAGTGTATGGTTGGAACATTTTTATGCTACTGTGATTTGTCTTCAAGGTTTTGGAAATCTTCTGAAAGAACTTGCATTGCAAGTGTATTGTAAGTTGTAATAGTTTTGATCAATACATTGTGTAGGTTTTGGAGTGCTGGGGTTTTTACCGAAAGGTTTCCCCAGGGTATATCATTGTGTCATTCTCTATTTTTCTGTATGCATGGTATGTGGTTGCAATAGCTTTGTTAAAGTAGTTAATGAATCTGAAATTGTAAGGATTTATAAGAATTTGCACAATACTCTCCTATAGAGATTAGCGTAGGAAGCTGTTTCCGCACCTGAGTTTCCTTACAAGTTCCACACTAGTGACGGGAGGAGTGAATCCTAAATATTGAGCTTCCTGAGCTAAAGGTTTAACATTTGAATGCACAAGATGAGTAATATCATGCAAGATATTAACACCTTGGTCACTATCATGAAGGAATTTCTTTAGACCATCTATAGCTTGAATAAAATCTTGATTATGGTTTTCTTGAGTAAGCCAATTTCCCATTTTAACAAGTTCAGTTGAAATTTTTTGGACTTTTTTAGGAGGAACTCTTAAAGCATCATCCTCATCATGAGATGAGTGAGAAGAGTTATGCTCCATAGTAGGAGTGGAATCATGAATAATCAAATTGTCATCTGGGATCCTAAGGAGAGGAGAGGAAGACTTAGGATCAAAGAAACCCATAAGTCTACGACTTCTTCTAACTGGAATATTATAAGTAGGACTAGAGGTATGTGATGACTCACCCCAAGCCCATCATAGCTTTCCATATTTATTTCTTATGTTAGACTTAGCACTTGATATCATGTTAGATGCATTATATATTTTATACATTATATTATGGATTGGTCATATTTGATGTCATATTCATGCTACTTTATGATGCATATGATGGACTATATTGTGTTACTATTATGGATTTTCATTATGAGATAATTGATTTTAAAAAAAAAACATGATGATTATGTGATGGATTATTGATGTTATGAGAGTAATTAGAAATTGAGATTTAATTCCGTAACGAGGCAATATGATTTTACCTTATGAAAGTTAAATGTTTAAATGATGTTAAAATTGCATATGATCTTAGGTATTTAATTGAGTTTGTAAATGTTTCGTAAATATTTTGAATAATGTTTATTTCTTATTATGTATTTATATCTCTGTGGACTATTGATATTCGGATTTAGTGTGTAGGTATGAGACCATGGTATTAAATCGGGGAACCAAATGTAGGTCTATGTGAATTTAAGTAAAAGCCAAGGTTGCATATAAAGAGAGACACGACCTCATTGTATTGTGTTTAATTTATTAAACGCAATGTATGTTTGTTTGTATTAAGTTCATAATTGCAAATTGCATATTTAATTGTTTGGGTTTTGCACTCAAGTGGATATGACATGTGTCTTGTGATGTGTAAATATTTGTGTTGTGTCACTTGACACTTGTAATGTGTACAAGTGGCCATGACATGTTCCACTTGAGGATTGGTTGTCCACCAACCTAGGAGAGAGTAACCTTTAGGATCCCCATGTAAATACCTTGGTTAGGGAGCTTGACGTACAATCATGTCATTGAATTTCAAATTGAATCTTATAATAGACTTTTCGAGGGTTAGAAAGGTGCCTAGGGGTGTGTTTGGGCCATTTTTAGTAAGCCCATTTGATATACCTATGGGTAAGGGTCAATTTTAACCATAGGACAACCCATAGTTGACCAAAAAACCCTTCCAAAAGTTGGATTTTCAAAATGGCCGAAAATCAGCTTTTGAAACAAGGTCTTGGTAAGAACACCACCCATTTAGATACAAGGTCTTTGCCCACTTTTTGGCCAACCTTTGTAAGAGCCCATTTTTAGAAAGCTTGTAAGGGGCTTAGGGAAGACCAACCAATGAGAAAAGAGACCTTATCCCTAGGGGTTGTGGGAAGTTGTGTGGAGCTCTTTTTAGTGGGGACTCTTCATTGTTGAGAGTTTGAACACCCACTCTCTATCTTAGAGAAATTTATAGTTTTGGAAGAGCTTGGGAGTAGGAGACTAGGAAAGAGTTAGCTCTCCATCAAATTCTTTCCTTGAGCTTGGATCTAGGTTGGTGGCTCTCACATTTCTCCTTGTTATCTTCTTATTGTGTATGTGAACATATGCAAATGTTAGTGTTCTTGAACTTGTAAGTAAAAATTTTTTTATTGTGATGTTTTTCTTCCATTGTTGTATTGTGTTTCATTTGTGATGTATTGGATGTATTTGTGTAAGGGATTCTCAAGGCCCACTCACCCTTGGGAGGGAAGAGTAGCCTTGGGGGTGAAAGTTTTATGATTGCCATGGGTGTAGAGTCTCTCCTCGAGGAGGAGAGGGAAAAAAATATGGAAGTATGGGCTCCATGTAGCCATTCCATATCTTGTTATTTTGGGGGGGCCATAAGGGAGTTGTTTTGGCTTGATGCCATGGGGGTCACAAGGGTTTTGTTGTGCATTTGGGAATGTGGTTGAGAAGATGATCTTGAAAAGCCATGTAAAGGCTTGATCTATTTTATTTTTGGTATGAGCTTTCCAAGTGTGTTGGAAGAGCTAATTGTGAAGCCATGTGAGAGCTTGTTTCTCTTAGTTTTGGAATGGGCTTTCTCCCCATAGGATATTTGGTCCTCTTCACCCCAATTTTAGGGTCATTATGAGACCCATTATGGAAGTCATGGATGGGAGATTTTGTGTTTTGTTAATATATGTTGATTTTGTTTTTCTTGTGTGTATCCTACCTATTATTTGGTTCCCCTAGCTCGGGAGTGTCCTCTTGGAGGCCTTGGTTGGGAGGTGAGCTTCCCATGGTCTCTTTGGTTTTTTCTTTCTTTTGTTGTAGATTTTGGTTCTTACTTGGAGCTCAAGGTTGGAGATTTAGTTTAAATGAAAAGCAAAGAAAGCTATAGGATGATTATGTAAAAAAAAAAAATAGTAAACTAGTTTTGTATATGTGGTTTAAGGAAAATGCTTATTTGTGGGAGGAAATAATTTTGTAATTTATTGTAGGAGATTTGCAAAGTTGTAAAAGGAATGAGATGTAATCCAATAATGAATTTTCTTTTCCCATGTACTCTTATATGTTTGAAGAAAGGAAAGATATATTTTAATGCATCCTTTACTTATAGATTTATTCTTATGCAAAGTGAACTAGTGGAAATACAAGGAAAGGCAAATGTAAATGAAAATCTTCATTATTTTGATATGCAAAAATTTGTTCCTAATACAAAAAAAACCTTGATGTAAATCCACATTATTTTAGATAATTTTATGAGTTTTAATATAATAAGTGTATATGAGTCTGTTCCCTCTTAAAGAAAGGAGTATGTTTAATATTATTGCACTAAACATGTCATTACTTTTCTTCTTGTTTAAGTTTAAGACAAAAAATTAAAATTTGTGCATCAGTCATATCTCAGTTTCTTTAAAAAAAATGTGTTTATATTGCTTAAATCTATTTTAAAGTCAGATTTCCTTTCATGCTGTCATTTTAAAGAATGCTACAACTATATTAGAAAATTACATGTATTTTATGCATGCATTTTAGTACATTTATTTTATGCACATATTCTTACTAATTGACAGTGAACATTGTTATCTCTATTTGAGCATTAATGATTGTCATTAGTATCAAAGACATCGGTCGGTTACTTATATTAATCCAGTCAGTAACTACAAGAAATACAAGCCAGTCGGTTAAGTCTCCACACTGAGCACATAACAGTTTTATCGAGCATTAGATACTAATACCAAGTGGTAGTAAACACTGAGCACCAGTATAATCACTGAACAATATATACAGTGTTTATCGAGGATCACAGAAAATGACATAGGAATCAGGATTGGCACATCTACCTATGCAAATAGTTACAACAAAATCACAAAATGTTTTACCAAGACTGAGGATCATTTATTGTAAGATTCCATCATTAATTATGATGATGATATTTTGTATTTGTTAGATCTAGGTTATTTTTATACACCATAGACCTTAGGGTTTTCTCTAAGATATTGTAACCTAATTTTGTTAAGCGGCATAAAGCAGTATGCTATATAATTGTAATTTTTGTATCATTTTGATGAAATTGATGTATGAACAAAGAAGTTCTTGAAGCTTTAGCCAACTTCAATATTATCAGTTCAAAGACAGAGTATAATAGTATTCAGAGGTAATCAAATTAAAGAAGAAATAGAATCAGGCTAACTGAGCAGTTCATAACATAATCTTCATAGAAAAGGTGATATCTATTTAGTATTTCATAGATCTGTATCAAACAAATTGAGTTATCATTAGCAGATAGATACCTATTGATTTCTAATCATTGTAATAGAGTTTTGGTAAAACCTCTTAACAAAGTAGACCTAATAGTATTTTTGTCAATCTCTTAACCGAGTGCACACTCAAGAAGTGTTGTTAAAATCCTATCACTAGGTAGATCTAGCTAATCTAATTTATTACTCCTAACAGGGTAAGATCACCATAAGTGATCACCACTTGTAGCCCTAATAGGAAAACCTTTTCTATTTGAAGTAGTGAAGAATTTGTGGGTGTCATCCCCATTGCAGTTTTTACCTTCTAACAAGGGTTTCTGCATTATGAAAATACTTGTGTTATGAGTTGATTATCTTGTTGATTTCATGCTATTTATCTTTGATAGTTAAATGAATGAATGATGCATGGAATGGATACAAGTATTGTTTGAAGGTTACTACTATTTTCTATTTTAGATCTGAAAGGTTTATAAGTGAATTTTTTGTGGGTACTGATTCACCCCTCCCCTCTCAGTACCCTATCTCTCCAATCCAATAATTGGTATCATAGCTTAGTTATCTTATTGGACACTTTAACCACTGAAGGGTAAAGATCTAGTCATGGAGAGGTATAAGTTAGATAAAACTATAGAGAATAAAAAGATTCAAATGTAGATGTTTATTGAGTAGTATAAGCAAGCTAAGGATGGACTGAATAAATTACTGGTTGAAAGGAAGAACCTAGCTATTTTGCAAAATGAGACTGGTTACCATGAAGAAGTGATTGATGATGTATTTGATCATATTGGATCTAGTTCAGGAAGTATTTTTGATGGATCTAAAAGTATAGTCTTTGACTTGTTTGAAAAGAATCTTCACTTAATTGAACAAGTGAAAGCACTACAAAGTAGTTAGGAATCTCAGATGGTAAGAATGGTAGAAGTAATGAATAATGCTAGACAAGTTGAGAAAGAAAGGAATCTAGCTATTGAAGACCGAAGACTGATAAATGAACAACTTCAAGAAAAATAAAATGAGATTCACAGACTCACCGAGCACCATTTCAAAATCTCAAATCAGATGGTGATTGTGAATCAAGAGGTCAACTGAGTTAATGGTGAACTGTCAAGAAAACTTGAATATATAGGTGTACTCAGAGAAGAGAATGAAAAGATGAGAAATGAAGTGAAAACTCAACAACAACATCATGAAGTGAAGAAATTGGCCAAGGATAGTTCTAAAAGGATTGATGATTTTTTGATTAATCAAAGAAGATTTGGAAGAAAATCTTGATTAGGCTATACCGGTGAAGGAGAATCATCACAACAAGCTGAACAAGTTAACAACAATCAAAGTTAAAGACATAAAGTGTTGACATGTTATCACTATTGCAAACTAGGACATCTAATATATGTAGAAGCAAAGCACAAGGTAAACCTCTAGTCACTCCTAAGTTTAATGGATATTGCTATTATTGTGGAAAATTTGGTCACCAAGCTTACAAGTGTAGAGCTAAACTGAATAAGAAACCTAACAATCCTACTATGGAGAAATTATGTTACACTTGCAATGAACATGAACACACTGCATGAGAGTGTAAGGAAAAAATGAAGCAAGTATGGACTCCAAAGCAGAAGACACAATGCAAGCCTTATCAACTGAAGAGACAAGGTAATTATTATGTTTGGGATTACAACACATGGACTAACTGTATTGTATGTGGTAGATATGGGTACATTTCATCAAACTGCAATAGGAAAAGATGCTCTAGATAATCAAAAAGATGGACAAGTACTGGAATGGCATGTTTGCATTATCATAAGGCCGGTCATCTAAGAAAGGACTGTAAAGATCAAGCACCAGAATAAAATCATGTATTTGAGAGTGGAAACACTATTGAAGATATCATGAGAATAAGGAATGATATATGGAAGAAAGCATCAAATGAGAATACTAAGTCAAGTAATGTTTTCTGTGAAACCTCATCCACTGGATTGGGTGACATCGGTACTTCCACCTAAGTTGATATAGGTATGTATGGGATTGACTTTTCAAAATGATCATATTTTACATACAATTCCTTATATATGATGAGAAAATACCAAATCTGCATGAATAAAGATGTATTGTGGTTTATATGTTATGAGCTAACAAAGTCACATAGTTTGTAAAAGTTAGACCGAGCAAATGGTTACTCGTCGGTAATCACTATTCAAGGTTAACCGAGTATTAGTATCAAACTAGAAAAGAAATCATGTGTTAACCAAGATGATGAAATTTTGTAGTCATCACCAAGCTGACAGTTGTCACAAATTGGAAGTAGGTCAAGAATTTATTGCATAAAGTTTTGAGCTGGAATACAGAAAATTCTATAAATACACAAAAGACTGAGTTCATTTTTCACATTGCGATTTCAGAGAGCAAAAATTTTACAGGGTGAGTTCGAGCAAATAATCTTTCAAGCTAATCCAAAGTAGTTGTAGATCAAACCGAGCACATTCTTCGAAATATTTTGAGTAAGTTGAAACCCTAGCGAGCATATTCTTCATACTTATCAAAAAACCTAATTTTTTGAAATGACATCTACTGCGAGTTCTTCTAAAGTTGTGGAAGAGGAAATTAATCTTATAGTGTCAGCAAACTATAATGAACCAAATTACAAGTTACATCTTGAAGTAGTATCTAAAATGGATTTAGTGGGCACTTTTTCAAGCATCCCACCTAGGGTTTTATTGGTTGAAGACATACGTTCATACATGCACTATAAAATTGGGGAAATAGGAGACTTTGACATGTATGTTCAATATTAGGCACTTTTTGATAAAGAAGTAAAGCTAAAACGAAAGCATAAATAGGTTGAAACACTTGGACTAACCAATGCCCTAAATTTTCCAAAGAATTTTAAGAATGAATGGATTAGGGTTGTGTTAAGCCATTATCATGAGGGCACATTCTAGTTAGATAAACTGATCCAAGTGACAAAGAGAATGATTAGCAGGGTTACTGGTTACCCTACTACTGACAAATCCAAGGCATTCTAAAGTTCATTGCAAGCCGATGTTGAGAAAAATATTGGCGCAACATGGGATGGTAGAGCACTAAAAATTGTATCCATTGTGGATCCAAAAGTTAAGTTTGTAGCACAAGTAATTGGCTATAAGTTTTTCCATTCGAGTAGAGTAAATAGTGTACCATGTAGTGCAGTAGACATGGCTTACAAAATCATAAAGAAGGGTCATCAGATAGACCTTGCCGAGCTACTTCTAAGACAGGTTGAAGAAAACATGAAAAGAATCAGGTCACAAAATTCCAATACCTATAAGTTTGTATCATTGCTAGTATGTTTGTTTTTCAATCTCTAGAAATTCTTTCCTTCTGTCAGTCACACTAATTGGCCTACTGACAAACCGATCACTTCACAATATTTTGATATTATGAAAGGTCTAGGAGATAATGCAGAAAATGTTATAGATGGTTATTTTGAAGACTTTAAGGTAAAAATGAATCTGAGAAGTAGGATTATAAGTTCACTGATCGAGAAGTATGATATGGATATCTATTTTCTAGTGAACACTGACCACACAATGATTAAATTTGTTGAACCAAGGATTAAATGGCTAGCACCTATGGGATATGAAATGGATCATGATTTTGTTAGAATAAATAAGAAGGGGGTGGGGAATTAGTTATCCACAGTCCCAATTAGAAAATGTATAACCAAAACAATTTACTAAAACTTCTACAGCTTGGTAACATAAAATATTATTCTGTCTGTGCTTTTACCGATTACTAGTTAATAACATATAGTGATTACCGATCAAATCCAATATGAAACATTTAAATTATGACAAAAAATATCATCACAATCAACATATAACACAAGATATTTAACGTGGAAACCCTATGAAGGGAAAAACCACCTGAGATCGGCAACCCAAAAATTGTTCACTCTTCTGAAGTGAGGTTAGTGAAGACCCAAACCTATTAAAGGTTAAAAACACACTGTGAGTTGTGACCTTGTTAGGAGATTTTAGACCAACCATTATCATCCAACTAGCATTCACTATGGGGTTGACAGGATAACAAATGTACACTCTATGAATGACATTATAAGACTTTCTAGTCCACTCTGTTAAGAGATTTATCGATTTACAATGGTTAAAATGTAACAACAACTGATCTGATTACAACACAACTTCAATTGAAAATTATTAGATCTATGTTAAGCTCATTAAAATCCTCTGACCAATATATCAATTATGTTTCAATCAATATTCAGTAACTTACTGTCGCTCGGTTATAGCTTTTTGATGCTTGGTAATCTCTGCAGTTCGGTTCTCCTTAACTAGTCTGATCAGGCATGCATGGAGCTTATTCACATGATATCTCTGTAGTCTCCTTCTAGCATGATTTCATCATGAAATCCTAGTCTCTTAAATAGACAAGTAAACTATTTTAATTCCATCCATCAGATTTTTCTGCTTAATCTCCCTTGTTGATTTTGTCACTTAAACCTTCCTCGGCTGATGTGTCAGTAACACATTTTGTTTCAATCCCTTGATCTTCTTCAAATTATGTTACTCATTGATCTTCATAAAAAACATTATCTTCAACTTTATAATCATAGCACTTTCCAGCTCATCAACTTCCATCAGCTAAACTAGTCATTTAGTTCTTTTCTTCTTCTCGGTTAACAAAGAAATGTGTCAGTGAACACAAGCTCAATTTATACTATGCTCGGTATACAATACACTATGTCGGTGTATACTAAAATGCTTCTTTAACCGACCACACTGCTTTGTGCATTTTTCTCTATCCTTCATCATAGATGAATGCAACATAATCAAGTTAATAATATAAGGTCATAGATTCATCCATAAGTTATCCAATGTGTTCCTTATCCTTATCTGTCATATCCATCTTCCTCATGTAGATATATCTAATCTTCATCTCTTTTCTTCTTCTTTCTACAGATGTTTGGGTATAGTAACTTACAAGATAAGTATTGTTAAAACTAGTTGACATCAATGACAACATATTACTGATTTAATCATCTTACATATCTAATCAGCAACTCAGTGATCTAGAATTATAGATCTTCAAGTCATATAGTTTATTCAAATCAGTTTTAGTTCATTAGATTTCGCTTTGAAATCAATCAAGGCATTGTTGGCTTTACCAAAGGACAAGAAGGAAAAAAGGTTTGGAAACTTTGAAGGAGAAAAATCTAGAATTAAAATAGGCCTTGTCATTGGTAAAATGACAAGAAAAGAAAAGAAAATGAAGAAAGTTTTGACTGAGCACTTTGGAGATGCATCTAACTCATCATAGGAGTCACCAGTTGAACCTACAACCGAAGGTCAGTTAATGTTGGCTAACAAACCATATGATAGTGAGGAAACTAAGTCTAGAAAAGAATAGGAATCTATACCGGTTTCTCCCACTCCTATTCCTAAGAAGAAGCAGTTGCTAGTGCAGACAGGTGCATGAACAAGGTCAACAACTAGAGCTTCACCTCAGAAAAAGGGAGCTGCAAAGGCAGAAAAATCAAAGGAAGCTACACTGACAAAAACCTATGCAAAAAGAAATGCCAAGGTTGTAGCTAAGGCACCAAGGAAAAGGAAAAGATTGATAAGAAATAGAGAAGATCTTGAGGATGACAAAGATGACAACAATCAATTCAAGGTTTTTAGTAATAAGAACAGGTCAATTGATGAGGTTGCTACTGACATAATCGAGAATGGAAATCTTGTAGATCTAGAACTTAGTAGGTTTGATAGTATGTCAAATGAGGACCAAAATAAAATTGAGGAAGTAGTCATCCAGATGATGATATGCTTCAAAAAAGTTCCATTAGAGTTTGATTTATCTTTGCCCAAGGCATTAGAAGATAGAATTAATCAGAAGTGGTCCTATGCCTTTGACACTGATAAGAGGATGAGGGAACAAGTCCTAGTATCAGTTGCACCGGACTTATCTCTTAATGAAATTAAGGAGCTTATGGATACTTATGTTCAGAGATTCAAAATCAAAAGTCGAGCTATGCAAATTTTAGATGAGAATCTGGAAGATCTTGATGATTCTGGTCAACTCATCTGGAGTTCAATTTTAGCAATTAGAGAGCACAATGAGAAAAATGCATTTCAAAATTTGTCTAAAAAGAGATAGAAGTCCAAAGGTAAAGGTATATTCATTGAAGATGATGTAGCAAAGAAGACTAAAGAATCAAAGGTATCATTTACCAAGGTAATTGATACAAAACTTGTATAAGAAATTAAGGACATTTCACAAGATGCACTAGATCCAACAAAGATCCAAGTAAAGGAGAAAAATGATAATGATGTACTCATTGAGGACATCACAACTAGTGATCCTGATGATAGGGATTAAGATGATGATGTGAACATAGCACCTGATCATACACGGGATGAAGGTCAAGCTACCGAGTGTGCATTTACATCATTGTCAAGTGAGCTTCCTATTATTTTTGAAGTTGTAGCAATATTATCACAAGAATAACCTGATGGCTCAGACCCTGAGAAACCACAAGATACAATAGGGGTACAAAGCACCGAGACACCTGCAGAAGCAAATAAGTCTGAAGAGAAAGAGACACTAGAGGTAGAGACAAAGGTAACCGAGACCACTCCACCAGAGATTACATCAGAGGCTCAAACATAGTCAACCAACACCAAGGTTACCAAGGAGTAGAAAAAGGTAGATGGATCCGGGCAGGTTATACCAAGTTTTGAGGTAAAATACATTGTTTTAGTTGCAAAGAATTCACCTCAAGAACTAGAGAAGAAGAAGAAGAAAAAGAAAGGAAAAGGGTGGGTCACATTAGATGAAGTCATACTTATACCCAAGTGTGACCCAAGGACCCTAAGCCCTGAAGAACTAACAAAATATGGGGAGCTGTGTACAAGAAAAGTAGCACATGAGAAATTGAAACAAGAGAGCAAAAGCAAGGAAATACTAGAAAATATAAGAGATATCTTACAACAGATTGTATCTGAGGTACATGTAGATGAGGATACTCTGATTATGGACCAACTTGCTACACTTTTTGAAGGAACAAATGCCCCAGATGTAGATGTCGACAAGAGGATAGAAGAAAGGGCAGAATCAAAGATTCGGGATAAACTTGCAGAAAGAATCAACCAAGAAGTGGCAATTAACAAGGTTAAGCTATTCGAGGTAATAACTAAAATTCAGAGTATTACTACTTTTATTTGTGAAATCTTGTTGAAGCTATGCACTGTAGAAACCTTCACTACCGAGATTAGTGAAAAGATCAAACAGTTTAAAAATGAAATCACAGCCAATGCACATGTAGCTACAACCAAGGCACAAGCTTTTGCAAAGCATATTTTAAGAGTTCAAGAACTTAGGTGGTTGATATTAGATCTCATGAAGCAAGAAGAAAGAATAAGTGATCAAGTCACTAAGTTACAAACTGAGTTCCTACCCTACCTGAAAATTTTTGAGAAACATAGTGTCAGGGCACAAACGCTTCTTGCAACACCATAAATCTCTATGTTGGATAACATCTTTGACATGCATGCACAAGTTGGTCTTGAGCACATTGCTCTCACCAACTTGAAAGAGGAATGGGAAAACCTCTTGGAATCATTGAAGAAAACCCATCAACACATTTTTTATAAGCTGTAAGTATACACTTTTGCATTTGGCATTATTATAAAAAAGGGGGATAACAATGTATATGCCAAATATGTACATAAAATGTTAAGTATACTACACATTACCAGGGCATGCACCGAGGGGGAGTATATATAAATTTTTTGATAAGTATATGTATATGGCGGAAGATATAAATTTTTGAGACATAAGGTCTATATACATTAAGGTTTTGATACTAATTGCAAAGGGGGAGATTTTTATCTCTATTTGAGCATTAATGATTGTCATTAGTATCAAAGACATCAGTCGGTTACTTATATTAATCCAGTCGGTAATTGCAAGTAATACAAGATAGTCGGTTAAGTCTTCACACCGAGCATAGAATAGTTTTACTGAGCATCAGACACTGATATCGAGTGATAGTAAACACCGAGCACCAGTATAATCACCAAATAGTATATACAGTATTTACCGAGGATCATAAAAAATGGCATATGAATCAAGATTGGAACATCTACCTATGCAAACGGTTACAATAGAATCACAAAATGTTTTACCAAGATCAATGACCATTTATTGTAAGATTCCATCATTAATTACAATGATGATCTTGTGTATTTGTTAGATCTAGGTTATTTTTGTACACCATAGATCTTATGGTTTTCTCTAAGATATTATAACCTAATTTTGTTAAGCGACATAAAGCAGCATGCTATATAATTGTAATTTTTGCATTATTTTGATGAAACTGATGTATGAACAAAGAATTTCTTGAAGCTTTAGCCAACTTCAAGATTATCAGTTGATAGACAGAGTAGAACAGTATTCAGAGGCAATCAGATTAAAGCAGAATCAGAATCAGGCTAACCGAGCAGTTCAGAATAGAGAATCTTCACAGAAAAGGTGATATCTATTCAGTATTTCATAGATCTGTATCAGAGAAATTGAGTTGTCATTAGTAGATAGATACCTATTTCTTTCTAATCATTGTAATAGAGTTTTGGTAAAATCTCTTAACAGAGTAAACCTAACAGTCTTTTTGTCAATCTCTTAACCGAGTGCACACTCAAGAAGTGTTGTTAAAATCCTATTACTAGGTAGATCTAGCTAATCTAATTTGTTACTCCTAATAGGGTAAGATCACCAGAAGTGATCACCACTTGTAGCCCTAATAGGAAAGCCTTTTCTATCTGAAGTAGTGAAGAATTTGTGGGTGTCATCCCCACTATAGTTTTTACCTTCTAACAAGGGTTTCTGCGTTACCAAAATACTTGTGTTATGAGTTGATTATCTTGTTGATTTCATGCTTTTTATCTTTGATAGTTAAATGAATGAATGATGCATGCAATGGATACAAGTATTGTTTGAAGGTTACTACTGTTTTCTATTTTAGATCTGAAAGGTTTATAAGTGAAATTTTTTGTGGACACTGATTCACCCCTCCCCTCTCAGTACCCTATCTATGAGTATATACTTAAATACACTTAAATAAATCTTACAATGCAAGAAATCTGTAAACATGAGCATGCAAATATTAATACTTCTACAAAACAATGTCTTCACTGATAAATACATTCAACTATCTATGTAATCAAAATACGTAGAGTATAAATCTAAAAATATCAATATTCTGTTATTTTTAAAATCTTTTATGTTTTTTTTTTAAAAAAATTCTGCCTATATAAGACACACACATATAACTTTATTTAAAGAATATAAATCTGAAAGTAACAATGCTCTATTTTTTTCTTTTAAAAAAGAAATCTGAATATAAATATGACATTAACAACAATATATTAAAAAATTATTAAAAAAAGGAAATCAAAAAAATATTTTAATAAACTTTCCTGCTGTGTGTGCATGCAGCAGCAACATGCAAGGTTAGGCGGAAGGGGGAAGGAAGTGAAACCCCCTCATGGAGGTCATGACCCCCTTGCCACAACCATGGATGTAAGCCATGGACTGTGGTGGGCGGTCATGGCTTGCCACAACTCCCACACCCAGAACCCCAAGCTTCCCTTTAAATGCAAAAAAAATGTTTATTATGAGCAGGCTGCGATAAGAAAAAAAAACAAAAAAAACAAAAAAAAAAGAAATAAAACATGAAATATTTTCCAGAAGTTAAATCAATACATTCTTTACTAGCAGCATTCTGAAATAAAACAACACACAAGTTACACCAGCAACATTTTGTGTTGCATATCCAAATCCATCTTTTCTAACTAGATAAATTAGATGCAAATCACGTAGAAGATTTTAAAAAACTTCTTATTTAGCTTTTTGGTGTCTATATTTATCTAATTTATTCCTCTAGAGTTAATGATAAAATATTATTATTAAAATACGTTTTAACTAAGCTAATTCCTCTCTTTCAAATTTTGATCTTCTTAATAAATTAATGGACCAAAGGTTTAACATAACTATTATTAAAGTTGGCCTAGCATATAAAACTCTCCTTGGGTAATTAGGGAAAATTAGGCTTAAATGAGTTAAGATTAAGATGGAATAAAGTTTAATTAAAGTTATAGTAATAACATTGGTTAATGATTTAAACTTGTAATGTTATATTTAAGGGGCCAATATATGTGGCTAGTATACTGGCCTTTGTAAAAATAGTGTTGCAGTTTAATCCCAAATTAAAGTCAAAAACATTAGTATTCTTGGGAGGCAATAATTTATTTAAATAAACATTAGGATGTCTTTTTAGTTAAAGAGCTTGATAAAGAAATATATATACCTTATTCACCTTTTCTAACTCTATTAAAATATAGTATGCCAATATTTCATGGTTTGTTTATTGTCAATTTAAGATGTCTAACTCATTAAGGGGAAAAATACTTAGTATAGAAAAATTGAATAAATCTTTATCGGTACATAACCTTTCTCATGTTACAGTTAGGTCAGTGAACCTACTGTGGGTATTTGACAAACCTAATCTAGGTGTGAGTCATATGGGTTATGGGATGTTGGCAAGTGGTCATTTTTCCCCCTTAACCCTACAAAGGATTTTAGACACGTTGGTATCATTGAAACCCTCACCTGGTATTCATAGTTTTAAACTTAATATAACATGGTTAGCCTCGTAGCTATGGAATTTGAAGTTTGAATTAACCTTATTATTACTTTAAAAAAAAAAGTTCTTGCATTTTTTGGGTGCAAATTTTAGGGCACGAAAAGCTAGTAAAGCTCATATACCAATGTAATGCAAATGAACTAAACTAGGAAAACACAAAGCATGAACAAATAAATGTTTTTGTATTTTTTCTTTATATGAAATGTAAATGCAAACACATAAAAGAAGGCTAATACATGCAAGATCTAACACCATAAAAGAAAGAGTTGTCTATCGCGGGTTCACCAAAATGTAAGATATGAAAAAAAATGTGTAATTTTTGAAAATGGAGAGGATAAAGATGTAATGTATGTATGATATATAAGTTTGGGGGAGGTAAGATCTTCCTCTTAACCCCAAATTCCCAAAGGAAAGATCCAAATTGATTAACCACAAGAAGATTGTCAACGCATAAATGAATCAATCAATGGAGAATATGAAGAAAGGAGAGAAACTTATATTCCGTTATGGAAAGAAGTATTAAAATATTAATTTAATTTGAAGAAAAATAATAACCTCAAAAGATGACAAATCTGGAAAATGCTATTTTTTGGTGTCTATACTCAATTTTAGGAAATTCTATAACCAGATGTGGCCTAGAAACATAGAAACCGAGAAAACCCAGAAGCCTTCTACTTTTTTGAGAAAGGTCAACCGTGCCTAAATACGGGGGCATAATCTTGCCCCTTTATGTCGACCTTGACCCAAAATGTTCCGATGGAAAATCTATTCATGAATCTCAAAATTTTGCCGAAAAGGGTGTCCAAATCTACACTATAATTCACTATTTCATACCTGTTCCTGCAAGAAAAATGGTTTTGTTTGTTGGGGGGGGGGGAGGGGTTTTCCTTGGTCAAACCCCAATTTAAGAATTAACCTTGAAATTGAATTGAAATTGTTGTAATAAATAAAGTAAATGAAACAATTCACCTTGCCTATGTTGAAAACCCTTGTGGAGGATTCAAATCCTTGAATCCACAAGTATGTATGCTACAAATGAATGTAGAATTAGATGTAGGATGTCTCAAATCAATTTTCTTTAGATCTTCAACACCAATCTTTAATGGATCTTGGAATAGGAAGAAGATTGAATGGATGTGGATGGAGAAATATTCAATAGGAGGGCTCCATAGAGATTGAATTCTTCAATGGCTACAATGGATCTCCTTGATGAATTGGATCTTGAATGCTTGAATTCTTGGAGATGAATGAGTGATTGATTTTTTTCCTTCTCCTTATTTCTTGCTTCTTGATTTTTGGATTTTTCTTGCTTGAGAGATTGAGAGATTATGAAAAGATGATGAAAGATGGATTGAAATGAGAGAGGAAGGCTTCTTTTTATACTAGTCTATGACACAAACTTCTAGAGAGGCCTACATAGGAGAATTAGATTCCCATTTAAACCTTTAACCCTATAAATGGACCTAAATTAAATATAATTTAAGAGTTTACCATTCTGAAGCTTGAAACAACTGACCTAGAAGTGGGAAATAAATCTTTCTGACACCTGACATCTGAATACTTTGGGATGTTGAAATTTGGACCCTAGGTCAAGGTCGAGGTTGACCTTGACCTAGATTAGGGTCAAGGTTGACCTTGACCTAAAAGGTTGACCTTGACTCTGATGTCAAGAGTCTTAGGGTTTCAGGTCAGGATGCCAGAATAATGTAGAAAAGAAGTGGAAAATAGGGCAGAACAGGGGAAAAAGCTAGATCCAAGTCAAAGACCCATTTGAGGCATTTGACATGACCCCAAACCACTTAATCAGAGGGCTAAACTAAACCTAAATGGAAGTGCTTCCATTTTTTGATGATAAAGTAACAAAGTATACCCTTTACCATATACATAAAGTGATATATATTCATATTTAATAGAGCTTCCTCACTTTTGTCTTGATTAAGTGATTATCATTGTGCTCAACTACTTCTTTGGATATAGTTCCCCCACTTATAAATCTACCAAAAATAATTGTTGAAGGAGCTTCCAATTATTGTTTGATAATCAAAGATTTTCCATATGACTTAGGAGACAAGGGTAATTTTGTGATACAAAATGTTTGGCCTAGAGTGTATACCTCCATGCTTTGTTATTTTATGTCTATTTTGATACCATTGGATTTAGATGTCGATGCTATATTACTTGGATCAATGGGTATTGTTGCAGAAGATCCAACATGATTATAAGGTACCAAACATTTAGGTGTTATCTTCATAGTGTTACAATATTGAAAAGGGTTAGGATCACCTTTGAAAGTTATTTATTTCCCATTGTAGGGAAATTTTAGATACTGATGATAAGTTGAGGCTACAACTTGCATAAAATGAATCTAGGGTTGTTCCAAAATAATGTTACATGCGAGGTCCATGTCAAGAAATTGGCAAAGAACATCTTTGAATACAGGACCTACTCTAGTAGGTAGAACCATAGATCCCTTAGATGCCCTCTAATCTTCATCATAAGCCTTGATTATAATTTTCTTCTTTGGATCTACAATGTTTTTATAAAATCCCAATGCAAGGACTAGTTTTAAAGTGCATATATTCAAGCCAGCTCCTCCATCTATTAGAACTCTTTTGATTTTATGATTTTGGACAAGGACTTCAATATGGAGCAGAACATTATGTGGTTGATTAATGGCTATATCATCATGCTTAGTAAAAGATAGGAAATGTGGAGTGGTCAAATGTACCACCATAGCTTGGAAATGGGTTTGATCTAGATTTGTAGGGACATGAGTCTCTTGTAGAGATTTCTCAAGAATATCTTTATGGGATAGTGACAAGCGCAAAAGCTCTAATATAGATATTTGGGCAGGTGTTTTCTTCAATTGATCTAAAATATTTTATTGATTTGAAACATTTGGTGTAGACTTTGGGACATAGACAAACTTATTTTGTGAAGTGGAAGGTTTAGATGTGACACCTTGTAAAGTAACCTTTGATTGGGCTCGAGTTGTGACATTAACTGGTTAACTTTTAAACTTTTCTTTAATAGTAATCACATTGGCATAATACTAAGAAGGATGAAATTATAAGATATGGTTAACATTCTTATAGGATGTTGTATTGTAATTGGCTTGGTTATCACCCTTAGTATTGGAAGAACTTCCTTTCTCATGTTCACGAAGTGGATCTTTAAAATCTGCATGTGACTCATTTGAGGTATGTCCATCAATGCTTATTTCACCACTTTCTATCAAGTTTTTTATCACATATTTAAGTCTTTGAAAATCATTAGTTTTATGACCTTTCCCTCCATGACACTCATAATAATAGTTATCATTCCACCAAGAAGGTTTCACTCTTGGTTCATAGTCTCTAATTTTAGGAAGTACAATGAGTTTCTTCGTGATAAATTTCCTTAATGCAGATTCGAGAGACTCACCTAAAAGAGTAAAAGTTCTTCTGCATAGCATAAAAGGTAACCTTGAATTTGATGAATTATTGCCAGTATTCTATGTTTTAGTTTGATTAATTTCAGTAGGTTGAGTAGCATTGTATTTGCTTGTGAGATTTAGAACAGGTTGTGTTGGTTTAACATGTTGGTTATAAAAAATCCCATCATTGATAATTTTCTTGTTTTTGTTCAAAATTTTTAATTTTTCATTGTTGTTATTATTGGTATTAGAGCTTGAGGATCCAAAATTTTCTTTAGTGTAGAGTTTAATCTCACCTTTCCTAGCCATATCTTCCTCAATTTTTACTCCATTTTCAATAAGTTTGTTAAAACTTGGAGGACATTATAATTGTAACCTATAACTAATTTTTGGTGTAAGGTTATGCACTAATATATCCATCTTTTCTTGTTTAGGAATGGTTCATGGATATTTGGCAAATAGTTGATGCCATCATTGCAAGAATGTAAGGAAGGTTCTCCATTATTTTGTTGTGCATTTCAAAGATCAAGCATAGTGACTTCATGTTTGATTTTTTATGAATAATGAGTCACAAATTTGTCAATAATTTCATTGAATGATTTGATTCTTGGGGGTAATTTAGAGAACCATTCCATAGCTTGTCCTCCTAAACTACGTGGAAATAGTCACATAAGATAAGTGTCATTGTGAGCAACTTCAATACAAGCAACACAAAACTCATGTATGTGGTTTTGTAGATCTGAATTCCCTTTGTATTTGTTAAATATAGATACCTCAAAGTGATGAGGAAATGGAATCATTTCTAAATTCTTATCAAAAGGATAAGGACATATATCATCTCATGAATATTTCTTTGTAGAAGATCTAGTTTGAGTGTCATAAATCTATTGTTGAAGTATTTGAATTTGTTGGAAAATAGGGTCCAAAGATGTTCTAGGTCCTTGTGTATTGTGGGAAGCACTTTACTATTTGTCTTCCATAGATCCATTAGCATGTGTCTTTTGAGAACCACTAGGTCTTTCTTGATCATTTGTCATAGGTGGTTCTTTGAGAGTAGAGATATCAAAATGAGTGGGTGGTTTTTCTCCTTGTTGATAAAGCATGAGGAAGTATTTTTCTTTGTCTATATCTAAGATTCTTTCCATAACCTTGTGGAACTGTTGCCCAAAATTTCATACCTATTCAATTTTGGTCATGGGCTAGATTCTATCCAAGATCTCCATTTTAACCCTACTGAGCACCTCAAAAAATTTAATGGCCCTATGTCCTGTCCTTTGGCCTCTGCAATTCTTTAACCCTTGGTCTGCAAGTTTAAGTTTGAAAATCTAGCCGTTGGTGCCAAAAAACCCTAAAACCCTATCTCATGTTCTATTTCATTGTTACTTTTTTGGCCACTTAAGTGCCTCTATTTCCCATGTGTGCTTTATAAGCTCTACCTTAGTCACAAAATCTATTATTTCCCATGGTTAAACCTTTAACATTTGGCGACCTGGCAGGCGGTTACAGTTTGTTTGGTGGTCTTAGTTTCCTAGTAGTTAAAATTCATACATGATCAATGGCTCTCGTTATATAGTTGGGTGAAGATGATATCTCTTTAAGTGTCACGATATAATGATGACCATTGATCTTCTTTGTCTGCAACATTATAATTGTTAGTGGGTCCACTACCATGTTGTCTGATATGTAGGCTCCTGATTGGTTGCGGGCTTATGATGCGGAGTCATGTCAAAGCGGACCTAGGGTGTTTTCTTTCCTTGAAGATCTAATGTTTGGTGCATGATCTGATGGAATATTCCTATCCCATGAGATCATACACTAGTCATTGATATTTCTTTATTTCTAGGGGCTCTATCAGGTGGGTCCTTGTGTTCTGACGTGCTCACATTTGATTGGCCGATGGAGTGATGACTGGGATTTGTCAATGCAACCATTGTCAGAGGATCTACAAGGATGCTAGTAGAATTAAGATCTATGGTTGTCTTATGATCTCATAGAGTCTTCTAACCCTATGAGATCATGCAATGATCATTTGATCTTCTAAGTGTTCAGGCTCTGTCTTGTGGGTCCGTCTGACATGGTTAGTTCTTATTGGTCAAGCGGGTATTACAGGTGGCATCTGGCATGGTTCTGGATTTTCTTAAGTGAGGTGGCTGAGGATTGAGGATCTACGATTGGTGCATGATCTTAAAGAATCTTATGAGGCCATGAGATCATGTGATGGTCGTCGATTGAGTATCAGACTAAAAAGAAGGTAGTGTGGGTCTTGTGCGAGGTGATCTCAGCTATTTGTAGTTGATCAATGGTATGATGACATCTGTCAGATGGGCTCGAGTTTGTGGCTGTAGTCATTTAATCACTAGGATAAATCAGAGTTAGATAAAGGGTTGGACAATTTAGCAACAAAGGAAAAAGGGAACCTGAGTTAAAGTACGAGGTTAAGGTTATGAAATGAAAGTGGTACCCAGTAAAGTAAGAAGATCTAATAGCTGCATTTTAAAGATGGGTTAGATTTGAATATTGGTCATAGATACAGAAGATTTAATGCCACCTATGACCTTTTTAGTCATATTTTAAATTCAAATATCTAGAGTACCTAATTTGAATAGTTATGGTGAGCCAAATTGTAGAGAGAGTAGATGGATCAAGGCGGTTTGTCCACATGAAGATGCAGTACAAAGATGGACACACAACATGATATCTAATCAGTTGAGATATTTCCATGACATTTATGATTAGAGTTGATAGAATTAGGGTTTTTATCATGAAAATCTATAACCCTAATTAGGTTTTGCTCCTACCTGCGTGCAAAAGGAGATGTATATATTGTTTTGGAGATTTTTTTAGAGCTTAGAGTTAACGATTGTAAAGGAAGATTTTCCTTCTCAGAATTTATTTGTGGCATTCTTTCTGCCCTCTGATTTCTATAGTTTGTAACTTTCATTAATTGTTCAGATATTGCAAAGGTACTTTGTGACATTTTCTCTATCCCTATACCTTCTTGTTTGAATTTTTTCTTATTAAATTGAATATATGTATGTTTTCAGTGATATCTTAGGGTTCTTGATCCCTCTTTCTTTCTGTAGTTTATGTGTATGCCTATGAATGATTTGATTTGAATGCTCTTGTGGGTATACTTCCACCCCTAGAAATCTATCTCATTGCTATGCCCAATTACAGAGGTGAATGTCTATTTACAGGTTATAGTTTGTGTCTAAGTTCTTAAGAGTGTTATTGCCTTGTGAAATTCTCTTTTTCCCTACATAGCATCTCTCTATTATAGACCCTTCTATAAAATATTGATGCATGCCTATTTAGTGATTTGTGATCTCCTAAACCTAAGATTGTGTGCTGAGTTCATCTTTTATACTACAATTCATACCATATTTTTGGTGTATCACCTAGTAGGATAATTTTCTTTCAATTATTTTCCCTTTCATGCACTCCTTCTATCCTTTTTCCCCTCAAAGAATTTACTTTCCTGTCAAAGAAGCAAATTAAGGTGATTATCCAAGAGGAACTAGCCTAGAACCTAGAGGTCTCATCTCAGTCAGCATAGGTCCCACAACCTGGAGATGATTCCCATGTTATACTAGGTTATCAAGACCAAGAGATCTTGAAACAAGGGTGCAAACTTAGTGTATAAAAATTTTGGCATGCCCGGCGGGACTCCAAAGAAGTTCATTTTGAACAGATTATGTTATCTTTGATATATTGATTGCATAATATAGACTTTAGAAGTTTTCTATCAAGTATATCTGGTGACTCCACTAATTTCATAGATCCAGGCTAAACTTGTTCAAAGTTTATGAGAAAGATTGAGACTAGAAGCTCAAAGCCTACTAAATTTTTAGAGTTGCCCTTAAAAAGAGGCTACAAAGGTAGATCAACCCAAAGAACATCTCCTATGAGGAGAGTTCAGTCTACACCACCTGATACTTTAGAAAGGACACCTTTTCCCTTTCATCTCAGAAGAAGAGGAAGATCTCTAACCAGAGATCTAGAAGAAGATTCAAATGTAGCATCCAACATAACTCACACAGTTTCTACTCAGCAGATTTTGGTTTCTACAATGGCTAGATAGTTTGCTTTTGCACTTTTCAACCAAGGGAGCCCATTAAAATTTTCTCAACATCATGATGTGCCCCTGGTGGCACTAAAGAGTCTACCTAATTTCAGAGGTGAAGGAAAAACTACAGCTTTTGAGCATATAAGAGATGTGACCACTATCTGCAGCATACACAATATAACTCAAGAGGATGTGGCCACCAAATTACTAGCAGCCTCTCTAAAAGGTAAGGCTCTTGAATGGTTTAGAACTTTAACTATTGGCTCCATTACTTCATGGGATGAATTAGGAGATGCATTGAGTAAGCATTTTGAGGATAAATCAAACAACTTGTCTTTGGTTGAGTAGTTGATAACCATTAAAAGAGACCCTCAAGAACAAATGATAGATTATAACAATAGATTCCTCAAGACATGGAATAAAATTCTAGTCTCAGTGAGGCCATCAACTGACCATGCTTTCCTTTACTTCTTGCAAAGTTTGAATGGTCAAATTTTTGTCATGATCCAATATATGGGTGGTACCTCTTTACCCCAAGCTTTTGACACAGCTGTTAGAGCTGAAAATTGTTTAATCCAAGTAGGTATGATAGCTAGAAGGCCACCCATGTCCATCTTTCCTAGCCTTCAGCCTATTGCACCTACACAAGTACCCTCATTTACTCCTATTCCCACCATATTAGCACCTCGGGCTAGTACTAGTGGTTAGGAGCTAAAAACAAGTTTCTCTCAAGAGTTGCAAGAGATAAAGAACAACCAACAAACTAGTCAGCAAGAGATGACAAATTTGCTACAAACTTTGACTAAAGAGGTCACAAACCTAAAGAGGCAAGGGAAAGGAATCAAACCACCCTTTTAGCCATAAGGCCAAGGTCCTAATCAACAATATCAAAATCAGGGACAACCTTATGAACCAAATAGGCCACCATACCAAGGAGGGTATCAAGGGAAAAGACAAAATTTTAATCAAAGACCATTCCAACCATACAACCCTGCACCTCTCAATTCTATAAATCTAGTTAGGGACATTGTCCCTAGTCAAAACAATATGGCTATGGACAATGAATGGTGTTTCACTTGTAATCAGCCTCATAATCAGGCTACATGTTCAAATGGATGGATGAACCAAGCACTAATAGTTCAAAATGCCTCACAAGCTCAATCAGAGGCTTCTTCTAGTGGATCAGTTCCTCAACAAGAACCACAAGATAATGAGACTTCTCTTTTCAATTGGGAGCAGCAAGACTTCCATGGAGTCATTGGTGAACCTTCCATTGCTACCAACACAAGGTCAAAGAGAAGAGCTCAAGACATGGAGTGAGCAGACTCTGGTACTAAAGCCCCCACATTTTTAGAGCCAATACAACAAGCTACTCCCATCATATTCAAGAAGGTTCCTACCATTACAAGCAAAGAGGGCCAAACACTCAAAGAGGTGGAGCCCATCATGGTAAAAGCACAACAAAGAGTACACACCATGAAACCTTTCAACATTGTGGACAACATGAAGAAGGTGAACATCACCATGTCTATGTGGGATTCTTTGGCTATTCCAGGGAAACCTGAGATTTTGAAGAAAGCTATGACTGAAATGACTACCCCTAAGCCTACAAAAGAAGCTGCAAAGCTAGTATTGGTCAACACTAATCAAGAAAAGGAGGCTCCAAGTTGCAACCCCAAAGCCAATCACATGCAAGGTAGGAACTCAAAACCACCTCCCTTTTACATATCTTTAATTATTAGAAAATCCTTAGTACATAATTGTATGATAGATAGTGGAGCTACTAGTACTGTAATGCTCAAAAGGGTGGCTGACCAATTAGGACTCAAATATGAACCCCTCCAAAAGAAGGTTACACAACTTTATGGATCCTTAGTTAATACTATAGGTGTGGCTAAGGATACCAATCTAATCCTTCATGCTAGTCCTAATTTCTCTATCCTACTTGATATATACATCCTAGATCTCCCTATCTTATTTTCCATATGTCTTTCAAGGGAGTTCACAGCCAAAATAGGAGGCTACCTTTCTTCTGACTGGTCTCACATGCTTTTTCACACAAGATATGGTACCAAGGTTACCATTAAATCTGAATGATTGGTAGCACACCATATAGAACCATATGTGTTCAACACCATCAATGCAAGCTGCCCCATATTTGAGAGCAGTGACTTCCCAACTATCAGAGAAGCAAACACTAAGATAGAAAGTATCCCTGATATCTTTCTAGATGAACTAGAATCAGAAAAGGTTTTTGAAGCCCAAGAAAATGTCATTTGGGATGCCAGTTTGGAGAGTTATTTGATACAAGAAAGTGGATCCATAGAGCTGAGCCTTCTTAAAGAAGACATTGATTCAAAGGATCAGAGCAATCTAGTTTGGGAATTGTTTTTTGATGGAGGTAGAAGTAGACATGGCTCTTCTGGTGGTTCTATGCTAGTGTCCCCAAAAGGAGAAAGGTATTATACAACTTTTAGATTTAGTTTCTCCTACACTAGCAACACTGTAGAATATGAAAGCCTAGTGAATGGGTTGGAGTGGGCTAGAAAAAGAGGACTCAAAGCCCTAAAGGTCTATGGTGAAAGTGAGCTAGTAGTTAGTCAAGTGAGAGGGATAAGTGCAACTAAAAATGACACCTTGAAAGCATACAAACATAGAATTTGGGATGCAATTGAAGACTTTTGTTCTTTCAACATTGTTGCTATCCCTAGGAAGCTAAATCAAAATGCAGACAGATTACCTGCTATTGGATCTCAATATGATATCCCTAATAGAATTTCAAAAGAAATAGACCAACAACATATCAAAGTGATTGTCAGACCTTCTATCCCTGATAATAATACTAATTGGAAAGTTTTTGACAATGATGAGCAAATTCTGCAATTCTTGTTTGAAGAGGATGTCTTCTCAGATCATAACCAAGATAGGCTATCACAAAACTATGGTGACCAAGTGATACAACTTAAGTCTAATAAGATGCCTAGAGGTCTTGTCACCTTAGAGACTATCTTCAACAAGGATGATCAAGTCAAGAAGAATAAAGCTGGCCTGGTAGTTCAACAAGAGCATTGTGTTGAATTAGAGTTAGAACCAGGTAAAAGTTTACAATTTGGAAAGGTAAACATTGATTTGGAAAAGCAAGCTTACACCCAATTATTCAGAGAATTTAGTGATGTTTTTGCATGGCAATATGAAGACCTCAAATGTTTTAATCCAGCCCTTTCTCAGCACACTATTGAACTAGAACCTAATGCCAAACCAGTGAGACAAAAGCAAAGGCCTATTAATCCCAAGCTTGAGACACTTATGCATAAAGAAGTGCTCAAATTGATAGAAAGTGGTATCATCTACCCCATCAAACATACTAGTTGGGTTTCCAACCTTGTTCCTATAAGGAAGAAGAATGGGGAGTTGAGGTTATGTGTTGACTTCAGGGATCTTAACAGGGCCTCTCTAAAAGATTGCCATCCATTACCCTCTATGGAACAAATCCTACAATGTGTCTCTGGATCTGAGAGATTTTCATTATTGGATGGCTATTTAGGATACAATCAGATCTTAGTTAATGAAGAGGATCAATATAAGACTACTTTTACAACCAAGTGGGGAACCATGGCTTATCAAAAGATGCCCTTTGGTTTGTCAAATGAAGGTGCTACTTTTCAAAAGGCAATGGATATGGCCTTTAAAAGCCTCATGTACAAATTTTTACTAGTCTATTTAGATGACATAACTATATATTCTAAACATGCAGCAGATCATATCAAACATCTGAGGAAAATCTTTGAAAGGTGTAGAGATTTTGGGATATCTCTTAATCCCAATAAATGTGTGTTTGCAGTTCATGAAAGAAAATTGCTAGGATATATAGTATCCAAAAAAAGAATTACAGTAGACCCTAAGAGGATTACAGCCATTCTAGAGCTACCATTGCCACATCATAAGAAAAGTCTCCAATCTTTCATAGGAAAGATTAATTTTGTTAGGCATTTCTTGCCTAATATTGCAGATTTATTGAAGCCTTTAGCAGCCATGTTAAAGAAGAGTTCAACTTTTAGCTAGACTAAAGAAGGAAAAGCCAATTTCTAGGCTATCAAAGAAGCCTTGACAGAAGCTCCTGCTCTATTAAACCCAAATTTTAGTAAGGATTTTATCCTTTATGCTTATGGAGGTCATGATGCTATATCTTCTATGTTGACTCAAGAAAATTTAGAAGGGTTGGAGCAGCCTATTACGTTCTTCAACAAAGGTTTGGAAGAGTATGAACAAAGATACTCTTTTGTAAAAAAACATGTACTTGTTGTGGTGAAGAGCCTTAAAAAATTTAGATGTTTATTGACCCATAACAAGGTACATTTGAAGATTACTCATCCAAGTGTCAAAGAATTTTTGTTTTCCAAGGACCTAAATGAGAAAAGAGCTAGTTGGATTACCAAGGTAATGGAATATGACATTGATATCCAAACCACCAAGCTAGTTAGAGAAAGAGGTCTTTGTGAGCATTTGGTAGGAGATGAAAGTTTGAAGAAATTAGAACAAATAGATGCATCTCTGGTTGTGCATTCTATAGAAGAACATGCCAAGGCATCAGGTTGGTTGCCTGACATGATTCATTATTTGAAGATAGGACAATGTCCTACAGGCCTAGATTTAGCAAAGAGAAGATATTATAGGTTACAATCTGTCCCCTTTGTGCTGATAGATGAGGTTCTTTTTAGAAAGGATCACAATGGTGTCCTTTTAAGATGTATTGATTCAGAAAAGATAGCTGATGTCCTATTTGAATTTCATGATGGACCTTTTGGAGGTCACTTTTCTCCTAGAACTACTGCTTTTAAAATCATGAGGGCTAGATACTATTGGCCATCTATCTTTAAGGATAGTCATGATTATGTGAGGAAATGCATCAAATGTGCTATGTTTTCAGGAAAAGAAAGGCTTGCAGCTCTACCCCTTCAGCCAAAAAAATAGAGAAACCTTTCATGAAGTGGGGCATAGACTTTATTGGTATGATTAACCCTCCATCTAGTGAAGGACACAAGTGGATAATCACTATGATAGATTATTTCACTAGATGGATAGAGGTAGTTGCCTTAAAAGAATCAAATGAGAGTGTTGTCTTAAGTTTTTATGATGATATTATTCATAGATTTGGCACTCTAGACTCCATAATATTAGATAATGCATTAGCATTCACATGCCTTAAAGTCTCACAATGGGCAATTAGAAATGGCATTTATCTGAATACAAGTTCAAATTACTACTCTTAGGGAAATGGTTTGGAAGAATCAACTAACAAGAACTTGATTAGGATAATCAAGAAGACTCTGCAAGATAACCAAAGGGATTGGCATTTTAAGTTGAAATCTACCTTATGGTTAGACATGATTACCCCAAAAAAGATCATTAGGAATTCTCCTTATGTATTAGTGTATGGCAGAGAGGCTATGTTGTCCATTTCAATTGAATTTCAAGCTTTGGAATTGGCTAATCAATATGCCCTATTTGAAGAAGGAGATCCCTTACAAATCAGGTATGCTCAGCTCATGGAGTTAGAAGAACTCAGAGATAAGTCCATGAAAGATATGGAGTTCCATCAGATTCAAACAAAGAAAAGTTTTGATAAAAGAGCTAGGGTCAGAGACTTCAAAGTTGGAGATGTAGTTCTCAAATGGGATGAATTCAGATCAAAGCTTGGTAGACACACAAAGTTTGATTCCTTTTTGGGTGGACCATTTGTTGTTACAGATTGCAAGGGGCCTAATTCTTTTCAACTATTTACTCTAGAAGGAAATGCCTTGCCTATTTCAATTAATGGATTCCACTTGAAGCCTTGCTTTGAGGTCAACCCTTCCTTGTAAATATCTGTAAATATTTTTCCTATTTTTTGTCCCTTCTTTCTAGTTTAATTATCCTATTTTCAAAAAAGTGCTCGTGCATAGTCTTTTGTCCCTCTAGTTCCAAGCCTCTCTCTGTCAAGCAAGTTTTATATTTTAGTGATGACTCCATGCCCAATGAATTGCTCAAGGCCACTGATCAATGTCTAGTAGGCTGACATTCAATAGAAATTGCCAAAATGTTGCCTAGAATTTCATACCTATTCAATTTTGGTCATGGGTTGGATTCTATCTAGGATCTCCATTTTAACCCTGCTGAGCACCTCAAAAAATTTCATGGCCCTGTGTCCTATCCTCTGGCCTCTGCAATTCTTTAACCCTTGTTCTACAAATTTAAGTTCAAAAATCTAGCCGTTGGTGCCAAAAAACCCTAAAACCCTATCTCATGTTCTATTTCACCGTTACTTTTTCGGCCACTTAAGTGCCTCTATTTACCATGTGTGCTTTATAAGCTCTACCTTAGTCACGAAATCTCTTATTTCCTATAGTTAAACCTTTAACATCTGGTGACCTGGTGGGTGGTTACAGTTTGTTTGGTGGTCTTGGTTTCTTGGTAGTTAAAATTCATACATGATCAGTGGCTCTCATTATACCGTTGGCTAAAGATGATGTCTCTTTAAGCATTGTGGTATAACGATGACCATTGATCTTCTTTTTCTGCAGCATTTTAGTTGTCAATGGGTCCACTACCACATTGTCTGATGTGCAGGCTCCTGATTGGTCATGGGCTTATGATGTGGAGTCATGTTAGAGTGAGCCCAAAGTGTTTTCTTTCCTTGAAGATCTAATGGTTGGTGCATGATCTGATGGAATATTCCTGGCCCATGAGATCATATGCTAGTCATTGATCTTGCTTTATTGCCAAGGGCTCTATCAGGTGGGTCCTCATGTTCTGACGTGCTCACATTTGATTGGCCGATGAAGTGATGATTGGGATCTATTAGTGGGACCATTGTTAGAGGATCTATAGGGATGCTAGTAGAATTAAGATCTACAGTTGTCTTATGATCTCATAGAATCTTCTGACCCTATGAGATCATGCGATGATCATTTGATCTTCCAAGTGTTCAGGCTCTATGTTGTGGGTCCATCTGACATGGTTAGTTCTTATTGGTCAAGTAGGTATTACAGGTGGCATCTAGCATGGGTCTAGATTCTCTTAAGTGAGGTGGTAGAGGATTGAGGATCTATGGCTCACACATGATCTTAAAGAATCTTTTGAGGCCATGAGATCATATGACAACCGTCGATTGAGTATCAGACTAAAAAGAAGGTAGTGTGGGTCCTATGCCAGGTGATCTGAGCTGTCTGCAATTCATCAATGGTATGATGACATCTGTCAGATGGGCCCGAGTTTGTAGCTATACTCAAGTAATCATAAGGATAAATCAGAGTTAGATAAAGGGTTGGGCAATTCAGCAACAAAGGAAAAAGGGAACCTGAGTTAAAGTATGGGGTTAAGGTTATGAAATGAAATTGGTACCCAGTAAAGTAAGAAGATCTAATGGATACATTTTAAAGATGGGTCTGATTTGAATATTGGCCATAGATACAAAAGATTTAATGTCACCTGTGACCGTTTAAGTCATATTTTAAATTCAAATATCTGGAGTACCTAATTTGAATAGTTATGGTGAGCCGAATTGCAGAGAGGATAGATGGATCAAGGTGGCTTGTCCACAGGAAGATGCAGTACAAAGATGGACACACAACATGATATCTAATTGGTTGAGATATTTCCATGACATTTATGATCAGAGTTGATAGAATTAGGGTTTTATCAAGAAAATTTGTAACCCTAATTAGGTTTTTCTCCTGCCTGCATGCAAAAGGAGATGTATATATTATTTTTGAGTTTTTTTTAGAGCTCAGAGTTAACGATTGTAAAGGAAGATTTTATTTCTTAGAATTTATCTATGGCATTCTTTCTGCCCTCTGATTCCTATAGTTTATAACTTTCATTAATTGTTCAAATATTGCAAAGGTACTTTGTGACATTTTCTCTATCCCTATACCTTCTTGTCTGAATTTTTTCTTATTAAATTAAGTATATGTATGTTTTTAGTGATATCTTAGGGTTATTGATCCCTCTTTCTTTCTATAGTTTATGTGTATGTTTGTGAATGATTTGATTTGAATACTCTTGTGGGTATACTTCCACCTTTGGCAATCTATCTCATTCCTATACCCAATTACAGAGGTGAATGTCTATTTTCAAGTTATAGTTTGTGTCTAAGTTCTTAAGGGTGCTATTGCCTTGTGAAATTCTCTTTTTCCTTGCATAGCATCTCTCTATTATAGACCCTTCTATAAAATATTGATGCAAGCCTATTTAGTGAGTTGTGATCTCCTAGACCTAAGATTGTGTGCTGAGTTCATCCTTTATACTGCAATTCATACCATATTTTTGGTGTATCACCTAGTAGGATAATTTTCTTTCAGTTATTTTCCCTTTCATGCACTACTTCTATCCCTTTTCCCCTCAAATAATTTACTTTCATGTCAAAGAAGAAAATTAAGGTGATTATCCAAGAGGAACCAGCCTAGAACCTAGAGGTCTCATCTTAGTCAGCATAGGTCCCACAACCTGGAGATGATTCCCATGTTATACTAGGTTATCAAGACCAAGAGAGCTTGAAACAAGGGTGCAAATGTAGTGTATAATAGGAACCAAGGATATTGTATGGATTCTCTCAATTTATTATTTTTTGTTTCTTCCTCATTTGTATCCTTGATAGAAATTATGGAACAAGGGTTCTCATCATTACTAGTCCCTACCATTTTGTCTCTAGATTCTAAATTTTTGGGTTCCTTGAGTTTTTGTGATCAAGTTTGAACCATAAAAGGTGAAAGATGAAAATGTGATCGAATTGTGGATAATGGATTGATAAAAATATGTGAAAAGAACTCTTAAGGTGTTGAGATGAAATTAATAATTGTTAATATATTTCTATAGGAGATATAGAGCCCACTATGATATGACAAAGACTTTAAATGGATGGAATCTAAGTAAGTTTTTAGGTAAGGATAATAGATCCTGATAGGAAAACTCACTAAGATTAGTCTGATGTTCAAAATGGTAAGTATCAATACTAAAGAGTGATTTTGGAGAATATCAATAAATGAAATGATGATTAATTTGAAAATGATGGTCAAAATAGGTATCAATGTTCTGATTACATCAAATATTTTCCCAGAATAAAAAGGATGACAAAATTGGGTATCTAAAAAAGTATGTTTCAAAATGTCAAGGTCTGTATAACTAACCTATGTTATGATTGCATAGGAACAAATGTGCATGAAATTTTAATGTATACCCATCAAGTATATATCAATGTACAACAAATTTTGGTATATGCACAATGATAGTGATGGATGTGCATGACAGTTAATCAAATGTGTAGAAATGTGTGAAAAATATGCAGAACAACGTGACAAAAGTGCAACTTTGATGCTTTGTACCGTTGTTTGCAAAATTCAAGAAATTTTTTTTCTTTTTTGATGATTTCTTTTTTGGGAAGAGAAAATTCATAAACACATGCACACAAGAAAAAATGATTGATTACTAAATTACTCTAAAATGAATGCACAAACACGCTTACAAATCCTATGGTAGGCAAGGACAATATCTACTAAATTCTCACTTGGATAAAATCCACTCACACATATCCAAAGTGGATAACATAGAAACTTGGAGGCATGGGCTCCTCCTTATAGTGCACTCACTTCTCTAGCACACCAAGTTCTGAATTCAATGGGTCATTACTTCCCAAAGAACTGCTATCTCTACTATGAATCATAAGTAATGTGAGATGCCTTCACGAGCTTGGGTGACCCCTTGAGACAACAAATAGAAGGTTTTTGGCCACTAAAAAAAAGGTGTATAGTAAAGACATCCATTCAGGTTGATATGATCAATCCATATTCCCAATTAAGGGGACTCTCCTAGTCCTTTTTTACACCTTAGTAATGTAGGGACTTTAATGCACCACACATGTACTAGAGAAGATTTTGGTTGCCATAAAACATTCACACCTGTGACATTTTTTATATATTATTTTGGAAGGGCTTGACGTTAGCCTATTACTAGTTGGGTCTTTCTTTGGGGTGAGTACCACTTTTAACACCAAAGACCACCATCTAAAAGTTATAATAGTTTCTCTTACACCCAAGATTCATGAAGGCGAGGGGAGAGGATACCTTGTTATAACTTTGGGATTACAAAATGCTTTAAGAGAAAAAAAACAATAAACAATTGATCTAAGTTAAAAAAGACACATGAAAATAAAGCATGTCATATTTTAAGCCCAAACAAGACTATGGTTTCTTTTACAAATCCCCTTTTTCCTTCAAGGAACTTGTAAAGAAAATTGTGAAAAGTTTCAAGGGGTTTTCAACAATACATCCTACAAAAAAACCTAAATAACTAAGAGAGAGAAACATAAAGTCATTAATCTGTTAGTCAAAAACTAAAAATGATGCAAAATGACAATTAAACAATAATATAAATAAATGCATAGCTACAAATATAAAAGCACAAAAAATAGTGAATAAAAATGTAGGTATGATGGATGCACATAAATAGTGAATGAATGTGTCACTAAGTGGAATCGATGCACAAAAATAATAAATGAGCACCAAATTGATATGGAAGTGCAAGAACATGAAATAGATGTGTAAAAATGGAAGAAACGATGAAAAAATGTGTAGTAGCAATGAATGCATAGAAGGATGGTATAGATGTGCTGAAATTAGGAATGGATGCACAGAAAAAACCTCTAGATGCTACACACGGAAAACTAAAAATTGAAATGTTAAAATTTTATGGTCAAGCAAGGGAGGATGGGGAGAGGAGCCAAAGGCACACCCTAACCAGATCCACCTTGCAAAGATCACACGTGGAAGTAGAAAACACACAAGTGAGAGAGAGAATACATATATCTTTCATATATTTATTTCAAATTGATTCATACATGCTGGACTGTAATGCCTTCCTAGTTTAGGCCAGATATTAAAATTAAAGTAAAGAAGTCCTCCAACATGCGAGGATCTAGAACAATCTTCTAGCTTCTAGCTTCTATCTTTGATGTCCTAATTTCTCTCTAAAACTACAAAAAAAGATTACATTATATATAAGAGGCTACCAAACAAGTCAACCTTCAGATCCACCATCAACAAAAGGAATGACCAGATCTAGGTCCACACGCTTCCCAATGATAGATACCAGAATTAAATCCATAGAAAAAATTAATTGCAAGAGTCATCCTCAAAAGAAAATAAAAACAAACAACTTGGTAAGCAAGGATAATTGAGTGCTAGAAAAGCATCACCGAGCGCCAAAGAGATAACCGACCAACCCCAGTAAATACAGGAAACTGTGCAACACTGAACCAACTCGATCAAAGAAGGAAATGAGAAACACAAAAAAACACAAACATGTTTTTGGTGACATAGGATTGCCAAGGACCTGAGATTCTCCCACATCAAACACCTGGGGTTATTTGAAATAATTCTTCAAATCATGAAGCAGGTACGATCCGAGCTAAATCCAACTCAAATTGTGAAATCCATGAACTATCTTCAACCAGTCTATTCTTCCACTTTACTAGATATTCCATATACTATTTTCCTCTTGTACTTCTGCCAATTCTTTTTTCCAAAATATGCTCAACTTCTTCTATTTGTTTCTTAGGATAATCATTCGGTACTATCATTTCTTCATCCAACTCATGGTACTCATACAAATTAACAATGTTGAATATAGGTGATATATCCATGTCATCAGGTAACTCAATCACATAAGCATTTCCACTATCAAATTTCTTCAAAATCTTGTAAGGACCAAACTTCCTCATTTTCAGCTTCCCATATATTCCAATAGGAAATCTACCTTTCTTCAAATGAACCATTACTTCATCACTGACTACAAAAGTCTTATGTCTTCTAGATCTATCAACTCTATCTTTGTATTTCTGATTACTCTTCTCCAACTTATGTTTCACATCTTCATGCAATGTCTTCATGTACTCAAAAATTTTTACTCCTTCAACACTTCTCTTTCCTTCATCAGCAATATCCCTCAAATATGATATACCTCTCGGTTACATGCCATTTACAATCTCAAAAGGTGTTTTTCCAATACTCCTATTCATTGAATTATTGTATGCAAACTCTGCTTGTGCCAACATAGAATCCCAATTACTTGGTGTATCTCCAACTAAACATCTCAAAAGATTTCCCAAGCTTATATTCACAACTTTTGTCTATCCATCAGTCTGTGGGTAAAATGTAGAACTATATTTCAACTCGGTGTCAAAATTTCTCCAAAGGGTCTTCCAAAAGTATCCAACAAATTTACTATCCCGGTCAATGATGATACCCCTTGGTAATCCATGTAATCTGACAATTTCCTTAAAGAAAAGATCTGTTATATGTATTGCATCTGATGTCTTTCTATAAGGTATGAAATGTGCCATTTTAGAAAATCTATCCACAACAACAAATATAGAATCATTACCTCTCACTATCTTCAGTAAGCCAAGAACAAAATCCATACTGATATCAATCCAAGGTTTCTCAGGAATAGAAATCAGTGTATATAATCTAGTATTTTGACTTACTCCTTTTGCAACTTGAAAAAATCCACAACTTTTCACAAATTTTTGAACATCCTTAAGAAAATGTGGCAAAAGTATTTCTCCTTAAGAAAATTCAATGTCTTGTCAACACCAAAGTGTCCAGCCAAATCGCTACTATGTTTTTCCTTTATCAAATTTGTTCTCATTAATCCTCTTGGTATACACAACTAAATACCTTTAAACAACATACCTCCTTGAATGAAATATTCTTCCCATTTAGTACTCATTTGATCTTGAATAGGTGCTCCACACTTTCTCCATGACTCAAAAAAATCAGGATGAAATTCATAATAATCTCTCATGTCATCAAAACTGAGAACTTAAATTTTCATCTCAGTCATCAAATATCTTCTTCTAATCAATGCATCTACAACTTGGTTAGTGACTCCTGTATACACCTAAAAATGGTCATCTAGACTATTAGCCCCTTTTTCTAAATCATAAATTGCCTATTCTTGATCAAATCCTAGTTCTATCATTTATTTGATTATTTTCTATGGGCTAACCATCTTATCCTAAGTCTTTATTTATTTAAAAGGAACATTTCCTCCCCTTTTAATAAATAAAAAGACTTCACTTTTCCTCTTATCCTAAGTTGCACAAATAGAGCATTATTCTTATTTTATAAAAAGGGAAAAAGCACTTTTTGTCTCATATGGACACAAAAGTCAACTCTTATTTTCCTATTGGAGGATACTTGTGCACATGGATTGCTCCTCTTTTAAGCTCCAACATTGATTAAATCTTTTTCCTCTTAATCTCCATGGTCTATTCCTCCTCATTTCCTTTAAAAGGAGAGCTCTCTTCTTCATTCTAGATCCCCAACTTTTTGTGCTAAGTTTATGCTGCAGGATTTCTAGGTCACTTTGGAGCTTTTGAAGATTTGGAGCATTCTTAGCATCTACATCTCATTCTTGCATTCTACATCTCATTCTTGCATTCTTAGCTTTGTTTCATATTTATGCTTTCTTAGATTAGCTTCATTTTTATGCTCAAGATTGGCTCACATAGATTAGTTAGCTTGGGTTGTAACACTTGCATATTTCCTTTCATAGCTTAGCTTGCATTTCCATTTCTAGCATAGTTGCATTGCATTTTCATTCTTGATTCTTGAGGATATTGGCATTCTTTCCCTTGTCTTCATTGAATCTCCCATTGCATGGTTTACTAGTAAGGTTATAGGCTAAATAGCTCTAGCTGAGAGCATTCTTAAAACCCTTGCACTTCATGCCTAGGGAGCTATGGATCAATTTTTGAGACCTCATTGTTGAGTGTTCTTGAATGTAATGATTCATAAAAGTGTGACAAAATTATAGCACACAATTTTGGCGCCCACCATGGGGTAGAGTAGACTAGCTTTGTCCCTTCCTTTTCTGCATTTCTGTCATTTTTCGTCAATTTTTCGTTAAGTTTTTAGCTTAATTTTTAGTCTCTATTTTTTTGTCTCAGACTATCGTGTGATACTTTCCAAAAGTATCATGCGATATACCTTTGTATGTGCATGTGATACTTCACCTGTCAGAAGTATCACCTGGCTATGGTAGAGAATATCGCATGGTCTCAGGTGAAGTATCACCTGGTGTCGAGCGAAATATCACACAGAGAGAAAAGTATCACCCAATATACTACAAAGTATCACGTGATACTGGTGTCTGTACCTGACAGTGAGCTATTTTTGAGTTATTTTATCCATCTTGCAAGTTTCGGGTGCTTAGCTATCTTTTTGAAATTTTCTAAAAATTCCAGTGTTTTGAAAATTCCAGCATTTTCAAATCCACTCTGGAAAACGAGCACCTATTTTTTTTGAAATTTTGCAAATGGTATTGAAAATCAAAGTGTGATATATCATTGGAAAGGTCTTTATGAGCCTAATCCAACCATGATGGTTTCATTTTCAGATTTTATCATTTGATTAGCTATTTTACATGTAGATTATCTGATTTTTGATGTGCTAACCATTGTGGAGCTAACAAGTTGTGCTTGTAGGTGCTCTCATTGCTTGAAATTTTTCAAAGGAATGCATGTCAAAGAGGGCTACTAATGGTTTTTGCAGGGCTTCCCTAAGCATAAAAACCAAATCAAGTGCTTGTTTAATTGCTTTCTTTATTAAGTGTGGCATATACTAGTTGTTTCATTTCATAGGCACTTAATACCTTGTTGTAAGAATTTTGAGGTGGTTGGAGAGTATGCTCTTCACCCTTATGGTGAAACAAAAATCTTGACCCATCTTGGGATTTTGAAAGCAAGGGGGTAATTAAATTTTTGCTTGGTGTGTTTGGGAGAGATTCTTGAGATAGGGGAGTATGCTCTTCACCCTTGTGGTGAACCAAAAACCTTGAACCTCAAGAGTTAATCCACTTTTTGTTTAGTATAAGGATCCTTTAGCGGGCCTACTTTTGAGCAATCAAGAGGAACGACCCAAGTGGGGACAACCTTGTCATCATTTTCCTTGGTGGTGAGTGATTCCAACTCACTATAATCTCAAGGCTATCAAGGACACAAAACCTCGGTAGACATAACACTTGTCTTCATTTGATGTTAGTAGCTCATGGGATTGTGACCATGGGGAAAGCATTGAGCAAGAATGCTTAAGGTACTCTTGAGGCTGCAAGGTCCTAGTCCTTTATGAGGAGCAAGAAGGGTGTTATGAATGGAAGCCCTTACTATGAACCATTAGTTAGAGGCCACCTTATTTTAGCTGCTTAGCTTCTTGGTGCAAGGATTGATCCAAGTGGACTTACCCGAATCACCCCAAGACACTCACCATATGTGTTCCTTTGGTTGTGTTTTTGACACTTCCATGACAATGCCAATATCTCTTGTGGGCAACCACTTGGTGTGAGGCAAGGGAGCATCAAGTTGTGGGCCATGTTGCTAAGTAATGAGCCTTGTCCTTCTAGGTAGTAATTGCTTGAATTGTCTTTGATTGTGCTATACCAGTGTAAATGTTCTCAACATTCAAACAAAATGATAGCACTCATAGAATTTTTTTATTTTGATATCACAAGTGCTTGTCTTGGCAAGGTTGCTTTTGTCCTTGTTTCAAGTGTTCTATGACATGTTTGATCCTATACTATTTGCAAACCTATCTTTTATCTACTGTTACTGCTTGTCAAATTGAGAAATTACACTATCCAACCTTTGAACTTGATCAAAATACTTCAAAACTGAGATTTTTATGTTCACTAGTCAAAGAATCACCCAAATCTGCAACAGTATCGCGCGTCTTCCTGAGAAATATCATGCAATAGTTTACACTTGCTATCTATCACTTGCTTTGCTTAAAGTCTATCACTATGGTATATTGAGTTCTATCACTTGGCTTAAGGTGAAGTATCACCCGACTGAGAAGGATCACCCTGTCTGCATGGAAAGTATCACCCAGAACCTTTTTGCTGTCTTGTTGCTGTTGCAATCTAGAGTTGCTAAACTTGCACTTTAACCTATCATAGAATGACTTTTTCTATTCTTACCTAAAGCTGGCTTGTTATCTACATGCTTAGATTTGTTCTAGACTAAAACAAATGAGCTAAAACTATTGGATTTGAGTTTAATGAATGCTACTCTTGATCACTTGTCACATCACGGTTACCTCTCTAGCTACTTGCTTATTGAGCTTCTTGCTCACTGCTCAGCTTTAGTCAATTGATTGTTGTAAGTGATTGAGAACTTTTGATGAGCCATCTCTCTATTGTTCTACTTTGACAAGTGATCTTTATTAGCTTTTCTTATCTCAAATCTGAGAAACTTTGTCTCATTCTATTAGTCAACTAACATCTCTTTTCATGCCAGTTACAACTCGGCCTCAATTTGAGCAGGAGAGTCATCCTCCATTCAATTATACATAGTTACCTTCTCCAACTAGATGTTCACAAGCACCCATTAGCAACAACAGTTCTAGTTCTAACCAATCTGAGAATTCCAAGGCTACCCCATGGTACAAAGGAGGTTTCCTCTTTTCCGCATTCAAGAGCCCCAAAAACACAGAGAGTGTCTCACTCACTTTGACTGAACAAGAAAAATTTCAACTCTTGCAAGAACATTTTGAGCATAAAGATAACCAAGCATGCTTAGAAAAAGAACACAATCAACAAAGGATGGATGCTGCTTGGTGCATGGCTTATAGAGGGACATTTCATGAGCAACCTAAGACTAGTAATCATGAGCATAGACCTCTTTTTATCAATGGCAACAACATGCCACCAAGATCTCCTCCAAGACCTACTTTTGGTATGCCTTCTTCACCTCCTAGACCTCCTCCCTCTCAACATGAGGCAGAGGTTGATGATGAGATTTCTAGTGAGGATCTTATGAGATTTGAACAAGATGTGGTCTCCCAATGAATGATGCATAAGCTTTTAGAGCATAATGGTGATCTATATTTTCAATATATGACTTCTAGAGGATACAGGCTTCCTCCTAGCTATGATGTCAGACAAATTGTCCAACAAAGAGTACCAAATGAATTGGAAGTCCTTCAAGAAGAACTGCATCAAACAAATCAACGCCTTACCCAAATGGCATTAGAAAGAGAGCCTCCAAAGGTCTCTTTTGTAGAATCAATTTGTGCTCTTCCTTTTGATAAAAGTCTATACATGGTCCCATTTCCTAGGGATATTGAGGTTCCCAAATATGACAAGTATGATGGAAATGGTGACCCCCATGACCATGTGCATCACTTTTATGCTCTTAGCATGGACTTTCTTCATGAAGACACATTTCTTCTATGATTTTTCCCTCGAAGCTTAAGAGGCCAAGCTTTAGAATGGTTTGCGAAATTGACCCAGCATTATTCTTACAACATCCAACAACCTGTCACCATGATAGATCTCGATAATCTAAGACAACATCAAGGTGAGCCATTTTCAACTTATTTACAATGTTGGAGGTCATTGTATTCTAGATATCCTCATCCACTACCTGAAAGAGAAAAGATTGACATTTTTGTCAACACACTTGTGCTTGAGCTATTTTATGATCTAAGGAAGCAACTATTCTCCTCTTTCAATGACATGGTTGAAAGTGCATATCAAATTGAGGATGTAGCTATAAGAAAAGGGGATATTGTTATTAATAAAGATGCTAAAAGCAATGGAAAAGAAAAGAACAAACCTTGGAATAAAAACAAGTATGTTGTCAATGATGGGGTTGTAGATGCCCCTAAAGCTAAAGAGCCTTCTTTCAATCTCTCTAATGCTATCTATGCAGCAAAACAACAAGAAGCTGCCAATGCTCATGGTGCTCCTAAACCTCAATATGCAGATAAGCCTAAGAAGTCATTCCAAAAGTGAGTCTATACCAAGTTGGCAGAACCTTATGATGTGATCCTTAAGACTTTGGTTGACAATGGATATCTTACACTTCCTGATAAACCTGGTAACTGGGATTCGATAAATAAGCCTGATTGGTGGAGAGAGGATCATTACTGCCATTATCATAGAAATAAGGGACATCTAACAGATAGTTGTTTTAAGCTTAGGGATGATATTCAGGATCTTATTGAGAATGGCACAATCTCCACTGATGGCTTAACTAAAATTTTTTACCACATAGCTTTCAAAGATCCTCTACCTAAGCATGATAAGGGGGAAACCTCTCAAGCACATAAGAAGAATCATGATGCTAAGATCCACTATACATATACTTCTGACACACCTGTGATCAACATAGTAGAGCCCATTGAAAATTTTCTTATGGTGAGATCTCAAGATGATAATAACACCAATCATGGTAAGCCAAAGTTGGTCTTGCAAACATGTCATAGTTCATCTTCCCAAAGTGAGACATTGAATGCTATTACTAGGGGCAAGCCAAGATTGTCCTTAAAATTGTGCAAGATCCCAAGCAAGCTTTGCCTTCCAAACAAGTGGCTCCTTCAGCCACCCCTAGCTATGATCTTGTCCAACATTTGCAAAAGACACCAGCTTAGATATCTATCCTTGAGTTGCTTCAGTTATCCCCTTTGCATAGAGAGATTCTTGATGAGGCTTTACGTACAACACGTGTTCCCAATGACATTGATCTAGATCAATTTCAAGCTATGGTCAACCACATTTCATCTCTTCTATCTCTCTCCTTTTCTACAGAAGATGACATATCTATTGCTCACCCTCATAATCTAGCTTTACACATTGAAGTTCTTGTCTACAATACCTGAGTCTGTCGAGTCCTGATAGACAATGGTGTAGGGTTAAATATTGTTTCTTTCAATATCATACAATAGTTGGGTTTTTTAGAATTTGCTGTGGATTCTAAGAAGAAGATTACTATAAAAGCTTATGACAAAGTGGAAAGATCTTCCAAAGGTCTTGTCACATTGCCTATCCAAGTGGGCCCTATCACAAAAGATATTAGCTTCCAAGTATTGGACATCCCACTCACATATAACATTCTTTTGGGTCATCCTTGGATTCATGACATGCAGGCTATTCCTTCCACTTATCATCAGTGTGTCAAATTTACATACAATGGCACTAAGGTTGTGATCCTTGGAGACCATACTATTGCTATCAATGCTCTTGTTTCTGCTGAAAAATTTATTCCTCACAATGAACCTTCTGTTGATCCTAGTAAGTCTCTAGTTGCTATTGAGAAAACACTTAAGATAATGAGCCTTGGTATGGGTGAGTATACACTGGATTCCTTTGCTTCTATACCTATTTCTCCTAGGTCATATGGGAAACCTTCTGATAACATGAAGCCTTCCACTTTTGCTATGGTGATCTTTGATACTTTTGTTCCTTCATTCATTCCTTTAGAAGCAGAAAGAGAAGAACAAGCTATTCAAGAGTGGATCCATAGAGAGGATTCTAGAAATACTCCCATACTTTGTAATTCAGACACAGATACAGATGAGTCACCACTACACACTATGGCTCACATGGGAGATGATCTTCCTTCTACTTCACTTCTATGGGGAGAAGAATGTATATCTACTAATGATATAGTTGAGGCCTCTATGTCTATAACCTATGTGCCTAAAGAATCATTGCACTATGATAGACAACATCGTAACATTGCACGGCTACTACAAAGAGGTGATCTATCACATAATGACATGAGTATCTCTACTTCTAGGCATCTTAAGCCTCTTATAGAAGATCCTCCCATGATAGATATGGATGTTGATGTGGTTCATACCTCTCATAACCCACTTGACGTAGTTGATGAGTCTCGTGTCAGGTTTGATGAGTTTGTTCCCCGTATTGCCTTAGTCGACTTCGTTGGTCCTTCTATGACAAGTCTAGATCTTAACACTTTTGGAGCTTACCCTATAGGCTTGACCTCTCTTGTCACTAGAGATGATATCCCTCACATAAATTCTATTGAACCAGTCACTTCATTTCATCTCACATCAACACCTATTACTTCTTCCACTAGTGAACTAGCCACAAAAAAGATTGAATCAGCAATCAAACATCACAATCATCAAGTCAAAAGAAAAGAGCAATGGTCGGATAGAAAAAACCACATTGTGGTGGTATTTAAACCTAAGAAAAGTAAAAATAAAACTCTGCTAAAAAATAATGATTCTCAAATAAATGATGACAAGTTGATTCTCTACAAAGAAATGGTGAAATTCTTCAAGCATGATCTCATATCTGTTACACTTCAGCCCACTCCTAGAGCTGAGAACAAAGTTGCTAATGCCTTGGTTACTTCAACATCCATCTTACAAATGAAAAAGAATAAATTTTTCTTCAAGTTCCTGGTGGATGAATTATGCTATCCTACTCAAAAATCTTACAACCCTACCATCTTTTCATGTCTTCCACCTCATATTCATCCTGAAGATCTAGCACGCCATTCTTTCTGCCATCCCTTACACTTTGCCTTTGTCTCTGGTGACTTGTATAGGAAGGGTCTAGATGGAACTCTCCTTAAGTATTTAGAAATAGAGGAGTCAGAAAAAGTGCTAGCTAAAATCCATGATGGCATATGTGGATCACATTCTAACAATCCTCCGCTAGCTCAGACATTGCTTAGGGCTGGTTATTATTGGTCGAACTAGTTGAGACCTCCTATCATCATAGTTGTAGCATTTGGGCCTAGGGCCTATCAGTTCTCTACATCAGAGGAAGTAGATTCTTGATGCCCATTTCTGTCTAGGGCATTCTTTGTACATACTTTATGATCCTAAAAAAACTCCAAAAAAATTCATATATGATGCTGAAGAAATCCTAAAAAGCATAAAATGTCCTGAAAAAAAGAGCATCCTAGTGAAAACCTAGCAATAGGTGCTTTGATGTCTCACCAAAAAAATAAAAAAATTCAAAAAATCTAAAAAATTGAAAAAGTGCCTTGGTGAAAACCTGGAAACAGGCGCCTTGGTAGCAAAAATGCAAAAAAATTATAAAAAGTCCTGAAAAAATCTATCAAGTGGTGAAAACCTAGAAATGGATGCTGCTTGAGACCCTTTGCACCTATGTCTATCAGTCTTGCATGGTGCTCCTTCGTTCCACTTCTTGCTTTGCCTCTCCTAGCCTGGAATTGACTCTTGTCTTAGTCTAGGGGGCATACGTTGTTTTAAGCTTATCTTGGGTCTCTTTGTGCATATGGGTTTCTTAGGCATCTCACAAATGGTGTTTTTCAACACCACCCTAACTATGTTTTTCAACAGTACCCTTGCGTCGAGTGTTTCTCAACACTTATCAGATATCCTACCTGTAGTCTAGATGATGCAATATTTCTCACTGGCAGATGCGATACTCAAAGTTTGACTCTATGACCTACACACACACACACTCACTGAGACTTTCTTGGCTTTATTTTCTTTGTGTGGTGTCTATGATGATTTCTTTACTGAGTGTTCTCCCCCTATGATCATTTTCGATGATGCATAGCTAGAAGACTAAGGGAATGAGAACATGTTTTATTGCTTTTTCTGCTTGTGGGTATATTTTGTTGGTCCTAACTGTCATGAGCATTTATGCTTGTCTTACTTGACACTATGGACCTACAAGGTATTATCCTTGACTATTTTGTGAGTTCATGCTTATAGCCATCCTGACTTTCTTGTGTCTCGATGCGAGCATAATCTTGCCATATCAAACTTAGGTAATCTCACTGCACTAGTCATCTTGACCTACTTGTCTCTGATGCCTAGATGGGATTCCCACATTTCTATCTGATATAGATCATAGTCAGATCCACATAGTTATGCTAGTGTGTATTATATGATCTTGCAACGCTACCAATAATGCTCGATGATGATTATTAGATCTCTATTGGCTTCTTAACCTTGCAAGTAAACCACTTTTCATGTAGCTTGCATTCTTAGGTTCATGTTAGTTAGTCTTGCATCTTGCATATGGAGAGAGCTCTCCTTTATCTTTCATGGACTTGTTAATCAACTGCGCTCACTTTTCGCTTCTTCCCGATCATGTCTTTCACTTTTGGTCTTTCATATCACATCATTTTCTATTCATTTCAGGATTGAAACCAAAATCCACATTCACCTTGATCATCTAAATCATATTTTTCCTTCTTCCATGCAGTTGGCTAACCTTTTGAGACCTGATCCTTCGATCTTCACTGGGGCATTCTTCACCTCTTCATCTCCATCTCTTTCAAACTTCTAGTCTTTCATTCACTTTCACATCCCAAGTTCCAATCCCCCTCCTTGGTGTTTACAGGTTGAGGGACCAATAGGTTCATGCCCTATGTCCCATGTGTGGGGCATATCTTCACTACTTGATGGTTATTCTATTCTCTTTCTTCTATTATGATTTCTAGTGATTTGATCATGTTGCTCTTGCTTCTACTTTCCCTCTACCCAAATTTCACTTTCGATCCTGAGGGGGTAGACACATCATATATTATTAGCTATCTCTTTCCTAAGCATTCAGTACTGTCACTACTAGGCTGACCATGCAGGATTTGCTATCTCTCTGCACTTCATTCTTTGGAGTCAGATCGCTATTGCTTGCCTTCTTGGCTATCTCTTGCTTTCTTGGCTAATCTAAGTTGCTTTGTGATCCCAAATCGATCTCACATTTGAACTTCATTCTTTAACTGCATGTGTTCTCAAATCGATCACACATTAGTCAAAGAGGGGCAAATGTATACACCTAAAAATGGTCATCTAGACTATTAGCCCCTTTTGCTAAATCATAAATTTCCTATTCTTGATCAAATCCTAGTTCTATCATTTATTTGATTATTTTCTATGGGCTAACCATCTTATCCTAAGTTTTTATTTATTTAAAAGGAATATTTCCTCCCCTTTTAATAAATAAAAAGCCCCCACTTTTCCTCTTATCCTAAGTTGCACAAATAGAGCATTATTCTTATTTTATAAAAAGGGAAAAAGCACTTTTTGTCTCATATGGACACAAAAGTCAACTCTTATTTTCCTATTGGAGGATACTTGTGCACATGGATTGCTCCTCTTTTAAGCTCTACCATTGATTAAATCTTTTTCCTCTTAATCTCCATGGTCCATTCCTCCTCATTTCCTTTAAAAGGAGAGCTCTCTTCTTCATTCTAGATCCCCAACTTTTTGTGCTAACTTTATGCTGTAGGATTTCTAGGTCACTTTGGAGCTTTTGAAGATTTGGAGCATTCTTAGCATCTACATCTCATTCTTGCATTCTACATCTCATTCTTGCATTCTTAGCTTAGCTTCATATTTATGCTTTCTTAGATTAGCTTCATTTCTATGCTCAAGATTGGCTCACATAGATTAATTAGCTTGGGTTGTAACACTTGCATATTTCCTTTCATAGCTTAGCTTGCATTTCCATTTCTAGCATAGTTGCATTGCATTTTCATTCTTGATTCTTGAGGATATTGGCATTCTTTCCCTTGTCTTCATTGAATCTCCCATTGCATGGTTTACTAGCAAGGTTATAGGCTAAATAGCTCTAGCTGAGAGCATTCTTAAAACCCTTGCACTCCATGCCTAGGGAGCTATGGATCAATTTTTGAGACCTCATTCTTGAGTGTTCTTGAATGTAATGATTCATAGAAGTGTGACACAATTATAGCACACAACTCCAGTCTTATGCTTTATCACAAATGTATAACTCTGCAAATACTCAACCCATTTCATATATCCCTGATTCAACTTATTTTGACTACCCAAATACTGTAAAGCTTTATGATCGGTATACAATAAAAATTCACTCAGTATCAAATAATATCTCCATTTCTTTAGGGCTTGAACAATAGCATATAATTCTTGATCATACACATAATATTTCCTTTTTTCATCATTCAACTTTTCACTAAAGAAAATAATACGATTACCTTTTTGACTCAACACAGCTCCTATTGCACTTCCACTTGCATCACAATCCACTTGAAATAGCTTATTGATATTAGACAATGCTAAAATAGGCAATTCAGAAACCTTCTACTTCAGGGTCCCAAAACTTTTATCAGCTCCATGTGTCCACTTGAATTCTCTTTTATCTCCTCCCATAGTCTCAGTCATAGCATTACAAATTGAACTGAAATTCCTAATGAACTTTTGGTAAAAATTTTCCAAACCATGAAATGATCTTACCTCACTAGCATTCTTAGGTGTAGACCAATTCAAAATATCTTCAACCTTTTTAGGATCCATCTTCAAACCACTAGCTAAAATCATAAATCCCAAATACACAATCTCCTCTTTCATGAAAGAACACTTTTTCAGATTTATCAGCCACTTTTCTTCTTTCAACCTCTACAATACTTGTTTAACATGCAACAAATGTTCTTCTATGGTCTTACTAAACATTAGAATATCATCTAGGTATACAATTACATATTCAACTAAGAATCTCTTCAAAACTTCATTCATCAACCTCATAAAAGTACTCGGTGCATTAGTTAAACCAAAAGGCATAACCAACCACTCATACAAACCTTCTTTTGTCTTAAAAGAAGTCTTCCACTCATCACCTTCTCTGATTCTGATTTGATGATACCCAATTTTCAAATCAATTTTGGTAAAATACTTTTCTCTATTCAAACTGTCCATTATATCATCCATTCCTGGTATTGGAAACCTAGATTTCACTGTAATATTGTTGATTTCTCTGGAATCAGTACACATTCACCATTCTAAATTCTTCTTAGGTGCCAATACAATAGGTACTACACAAGGACTCAAAATTTCTTGGATCAAACCTTTCTACAACAATTCTTGAATTTGTCAGTTCAATTCTTGATTCTCGATAGGTGTCAACCAATGTGGTGCCTTATTTGATAAACTAGCTCCAGGGATAGATCCATGCAATGATCAATGCTTCTCTTTGATGGAAAACCGTCAGGTACATTATTAGAAATTATTTCACCATAATTGGTGACTAACTTATCAATCTCTTCAGGAATGCTATCCTTTATTTTCTTACTCATTTTGTTAGGAATCACAACAAAACATACATTAGTCTTCTTCAAATCCTTAACAAAATTTCTTCCATCCATCAAGAAAACTTTCATAGATGTGCAAACATTACTAACAGGTTCTTCAATCAAAGTTAACAAGATTTGTCTTCTCCCATTAGCCCAAATAGTATATTTATGTAATCTCCCATCATATATAACATGTCTATCATATTGCCAAGGTCTACCCAACAAAATATGACAACAATCCATAGGCATGATATCACATCATACCTTATCATAGTTTTGGTGTTCAAAATGGATGCTTATGCTCTTAGGCTGCCAATATACCCTCAAGTTGATTTTAGGATTGGTTAGTTCCAAAATGTATAAAGATCTTAGGGTAACTGGACCAACTATAGGGACAAGACTGCCCTCTTCACTTTTGGCTCTGCAAAACCAAGGTGGGTGCACCTAACCCAGTGAAAACTATAATTCACACACCAAAGACTGGGTCCAAACAATAGATTGAATAGTAAGAAAGTGCTAAATGCTAACCTCGCATTCATTGACTCTCCATTACCATAGGGTGTTACTACTATCAACCAAATACAATTAAAACTTGAAAAGGTATTGATATATGAAGATGGAAAGAAGTAAACAAGAGCCAATCAAACATTGAACTCAACTGAATATACTAATCCCTAATCAGTGCCATTATCCATTAGGAAAATCTTGAATACAGACATTAAACATGAACCAACTACTGTCTAAGACTCATAGCCATAAATACAAACATTCCAGCCCATCCACTACTTATAACATCCCTCTGCAGACAAATCAAAGTGAATCTATGTCCTATCCAAAGTTTATTTCACTTCATCCTAGATCAAGAACTAAAGACTAGAACATATACAAAGGTAATCCTATGCAATAGATCAAAAAATCTAGAGTTCACAAGATTGACACCAAGGAGAGACTTGAAAGCTTGAAATAATTGTATTAAGTATAATGAATCATGTACATGTTCAAAGTAGAGAAGAGAGAAAACCACTTCAATAACCAGCAAAAGACTACAAGGAAATTCTATTCAATCTAATACAATATGATACCTAATGTTACAACTCCCTCAAACTAATCAAGATCAGAACCCTTTCAAAATAAAACATCTAACTTCTTATACCCCTAGTCACCTTGGAATTCTCAAAGAGAATGCAATAAGCTACAGATGACTTAGGGTTAGGGTGTCAATGACCCAACCAACTAGAAACGGTCATAAAGTCATTACAAGGGTGGAAACCCAGGCAACCAGGAGAAAGAAAATCTTGGAATGATCCTCAATCACGAAAAATTCTCTGTGAAGGTACCGAGAACCACAAAAACACTCAAAATGTCAACCTTGCAACATGCCTTGAGCACAAAACCACATAGTACAAACCCCTATAGATGATCATAGAACACCCCGGACCACACTGCAACAGCAAGCACCACCAAACCAATCAAAATCAGCTATTAAAACCATAAATTCTGGTACTTCCTATCTCTGGAAACCCTCAGAAAATTCAAATTTGAATTACAATGGTCACTTCATGGTGCCAGTAGAAAATCGACTGTCAACATTCAAATCTAAACCAACTTTAAGTCATGACTGTTAGATCTTTTTATTTCACGGGCTTTATGATTTACCTTTTAAAAGACCCCAGTCACATTTAGCAAACTGGTGACTGAAGACCTTTTCCAGTTTGCAAAAAACTTTATCTCTCTACCAAATGATTTAGCAATTACACAACCTTATTCGCTAAATCGCCAAGACTTTTAGAATGCCACCATTTTATCATGCGAATGAGTGAATCCTTTGAACTTTGTGGGCACCGCTAACCTCATTTATCTAGACTGCTAAGACCTTAGACCCCACTTGGGCCTACTTTATGCCACTTGTCATTACCTCATTCATGGCTCATGCTCGATCACACTGACATAGGACCCACTTTCTATAATCCTTATAATCAGACGGGAGGTGTAAGATCTCATAGCTCTAAAAAAACTCATGAGAACTTACACCAACTGTAGATCATGTCCTTGTCATTGATCTCTTTGACAATGACCCCACCTACCACATCATCCATGTCGACCAATAAAATTTGAACAATCCTGCACCACCTGGAAAATGGCCCCACTAAGAACATTAAGCCACTTGGAAGTTTAGATGGCTAGCATGAGATCTGAAAGGCTCAACGTATTCTATGTGCTTACACACCAACCGTCAATTAGGAATCCTCTCCCATCTCTGACAACCATTTGACAAGAAATAAAATCAATGGCCGTTGCAAGATCTTAAGCCTCTGACAAAACCCATAAGATCATATGTTGTCTGTTGATTCATTGACAGGACTAGGACCCACTGACACATCTGAAAGCTCACATCCCACTGATAGGATTCCACCTCATACTATGTGGACCAATAAAAAACCTCCAAATTAGCTCCACCTGACATTGGGACCACCGCCAAAGATACATTTGAGACAAATGAGATCAACGACTGGCATAAGATCTCAAGCCTCTGACAAATTCCATGAGAACTTACACCCATCGTTAGATGAATTACGGATGTCAGGGCCTTTTGACCCATTAGAAAATTAGGTCCCACTGACACATGCTGAGTAAGATTTGAAATCAATAGATGGCACATGATCTCAAAGGGGAAGAATATTCCTTAAGATCATGCACCGACCATAGATTGAAAAGCCTTCACTGCAGGCCCCACACTTAGGATCCCTCTTAGCAACACACCGACCAATGAAAGAATGCCAACTATGCCAACATGGTAGTGGATCTACATGAAAAGAAAGGCTATGTCATTAGGAAAAAATCAATGACGATCGCAAGATCTCAAGCTTTTGACACATCCTATGAGAATTTACACTGACTGTCGGATGGAAATGTTGTCAGAAGATTGGGCCCAGAAAACACTAAGGCCGAAACATAGGAAAAATAAACGCTGAGACCTAGGCTTTCGAGAAAAATATTAGGCACAGGGGACTTTAGGAAATATTAAAGTGGACTGGGGTAGAAACTTAGGAAAAGTTAACATTGGGGCTGACCAAAATATAAAGCATGTGATTTAAAACTTTTTAAGTGACCCAAAAAGGTAACACCAAATTAGAAAAGGGCCAAGACTTTTCAAAGGGTTTTTGTATGCAATGGATATATTTTCAAAAATTTGAACCAAGGCAAAAGGTAGAGACCTAAAAATAACTGCAGAGACTAGGGGAAAAGGGCTAGAGCCATGAAATTTTTTGCACATGCTAATAGTGGCTCATACTCAGGAATGTGTATCTCCTGCAGATACAAAAAGCAAGCTATAATCTCCTGGAAGAGCAGACCAACTCAAAACTTTGACACACAAAAAAGAAAAAACAAACGACTGTACAAGGGAAAACCTAAACTATTGCTCATGGAAAAGATACTTCAGGAGAAGTAAAACTTTAGGAATTGTCCATGAATAGGCAATTCCAAAGTACCACTAGTTAAATCTTTCAGAACATAAGAATCTATCCCCCATTTGCTTTCAATAAGATAAGGGCCCAACCAAATTGGATCAAACTTTCCATGCTTCCCCTTATCTTCCAACCTTGCATTCCACATCAAGACGAGGTCATCAATTTCAAAACTTCTTTAGGTGGCCCTCCTATCAAACAAATTCTTACATTGTCTCTGCAATGCCTCATTTCTTTCATGTGCATCCCTCCTTACCTCTTCCAATTGGATTAGTTCATCCATTCTTACTCTCATTTCATCATTCAAGTCTTCATCACATGCTTGGATAAATTTGTACATCTGCAATAGATTATTTTGAGGCAATCTAGCACCTATTCCATATACCAAATCAAATGGAGCACCACCTATGGCCCTCTTTACAGTTACCCTATCAGCCCACAGTGCCCACCATAACTTTGAGTCCCAGGATTTCTTATTTTTGTCCAACACTCTCTTGAGAATCTTAATCAAAATTTTATTATTGGACTCAGCTTAGCCATTTCCTTGTGGATGATATGGAGAAGAAAATGAAATGTGTATCCCATACTACTGACAAAATTTAATAAATTCCTATGATCTAAAACACATTGCATTATCAACCACAATTACCTCTAGGTAACCAAACCTGGTAAGGATGTTTTGCATCATAAAATCTATCACCACTCTACTAGTAGCCTTTCTAGTGGGGATAGCTTCAACCCGCTTAGTAAAATAGTCTGTTGGCACTAGTATGTAAGAATGTCCACCACTAGACTTATTTGGAATTTCCCCAATGAAGTCAATACCCCACTTCTGGAATAGAGCCTGAACTGCAACAGGTCTGAGTGGTAAATTCCCATTAAACTTCAACTTTCCAACAAATCTCTGACATGCATCACATTTTCTTACAAACTGATGGGTATCCTTAAAAATTGTAGGCCACCAAAATCCAGACCTAAGGATCTTGTGGGTTGTAGTCTTTTCCATATAATGTCCTCCACACACACCTTGGTGCATTTCCTTTAACAAAGCCTTAGACCTCTCATGGTCTATGCATTTTAGCAATACTCCTTCATTGCTTCTCCACCACAACTTACCATGTATAATGGCATACCTTGCAGATTGCAACTTGATAGTTCTCCTTCTATTTTCATCCATCTCAGGGGGAAGGACCAATTTCTGCAAGTAACCAATAACATCCTTGTACCAATCACAATAATCCATATCACAAATGTATGGCCTTTGTTCTTCTTCTAACACATTCACATGTTTTGAAACTAAATTGCTTTGTGCCATTAACTTTGCAAGACCTAAGCCTCTTACCAATTTTGTAATCTGGATATCAATATTAAATTCTTGGATCCTATTGATCCATCTACATCTTTTTCCTAAAACTTCTTGTTGCACCAATATATCCTTAACTGCAGCACTAGGAACATAAGCAACCACCTTAGCTCCTACAAGATAACATCTAAAAGCCTTGACTGCTTTGACTAAGGAATAAGCCTATTTCTCAGTAATATCATATTTCAATTCTGTTGCTTGTAAGGATATACTAAAAAATGATATGGGTTGTTCATATCCATCTGAATTCTTTTGTAATAAAACTGCTGCAACTATATGATAAGAAGCAAAAGAAAATATTTGCATGGGCTTACCATAATCATGTGTCCTTAAAAATGGAGCATCCTTGATGGCCCTTTTGATACTTCTAAAAGATTCATCTGCTTCTTCATTCCACTCAATCTTTGCCTCCTTTTTCAACATCCTAGAGATAGGGATACTGATTTCTGCAAAATTTGTAACAAATCTCCTTAGGAAATTTACCTGCCCAAAGAAAGACTGTATTCCTTTAACATTTCTAGGTGGTGAAAGTTTATCTATATCCATAACCCTTTCAGGGTCAATTCTCACTGCATCCTTGGACACAATATGTCCTAAGAGCTTGCCTTCCACAACACTAAAATAACACTTCTTTGGATTCAAAGAGATCCCATACTCTAAGGCCCTAATAAAATTTTTCTCAAGATGTTCACAATGTTGACTTTCCTTATCTGAATATGCTATGAGCTCATCCTGATACACCACTAGTAATTTTTTTATAAAGTCTACAAAGGCTACATCCATAGCTCTCTGAAAAGTAGCTCCTGCATTTGTCAGACCAAAAGGCATTCTAACATAAACATATGTTCCCCAAGGGGTAGTGAATGCAATCTTAAATTGTTCTGATTCCTTGACCATGACCTGATTATATCCAAAGAAACCATCCATCATGGACATTAACTCTAATCTAGTAACCTTCTACAACATATTCTCCATATTAGGCAAACCATAATTGTCCTTCAAAGAATTGACATTCAAATTCCTAAAATCAACATATAACCTAATGTCACCATTCTTCTTCCTGACCGGAACCAAGTTTGAAACCCAAGTAGAATGTCTAACAGGCTTGATAATACTAGCATCCATCATCTTTTTAAGTTCATCTTGCATTTTTGGTGCCAAAGTAGGGTTCACAGGCCTTAATTTCTGCCTAAAAGGTTTAGTGCCTTCCTTCAATGGTATTTCATGCTGGAGTAAATCTTCTCTACAGGCTTTCAAATCATCATAAGACCATGCAAAGACATGCTTGAATCTTTTGAGAAGATCAATCAGATTATTCCTAGTTCTTTGGGATAAACATTTACCTATGTAAACATTTTTGGGCATTTGACTTGTTCCTAAATTTATTTCATCTAAATCATTTATCTTATCAACAAATTTAGGAAAACAAGTCCTTTCTTTATCATCAAATGCCCTCTCAAGAGAAACCAGTCCCCTTGGGATCCTATTTGATTTTAATTGCAAACTTCCTTCCCAAGAACATTCTCTTTTCCATTTTTGATGTCAACAAAAGTGCTGAAATCCATCTCCTGACCATCAAAATGAGATTCACATTGCAAAAACCTTAGTATATCCTGATCATCAGAAAATACCTTCCAATTCTCAACATTGTCTGGGATAGAAGGCCGAGACTTGCACTCAATCTTGGATATCCCTACAAAGGTAATATGCTCTAGCCTTAATGCTATGTTTGCTAGTAAATCAACCATCCTGTTTTGGCTTCTATCCACCCAATCAATACCAAAGGCATAAAAACCTTCAATTTCATCCCAAAAAACATTTCTATATTGTTTTAGCCTTTGATTCTTTGATGCATACTTTGATCTAATCTAAGAAACTATTAACTCAGAGTCACCAATCACCCTAAGATGTTTGATACCATGTTTTGATGCTTATCTCAAACCAATCAGTAGGGCCTCATATTTAGCAACATTATTTGTGCAAGGTAACAAGAGAGTGAAAGAACACTTAAAAGTCCACTTGGGGATATCAATAGCACTCCTACTCCAGCACCTTCCTTTGAACTTGCTCCATCAAAATACAGGGTCCATAATACATTACCTTCTACCATGTTACTCTTATCATCAGCTAGAAAGATAGGCTTGACCTTCTCTTGCATTTCTCTCTCTTGAACTTGGAAAGAGCCAATGTTAGTGTCCACAAAACAATTCATATTGTCCTCTTCATCCTCCTCAATCATATGTGGAGTTCTAGCTTCCCTTGAAACTTTCACACTTTCACCTTCAATGCTAAAAGTGGCAAAGGACAAGTCACATTGAATACTTCCTCCCATGGAGGCACTCCACTTTCTAGATAACAACATTCCATATTGAGGGGGAATGTCAACTACAAGAACACTCATAGTTAATTGTTTGTCAGGAAATGTGAATAATTTATAAGGCAAAGCCTTAATGGTACTAATAACTGGCACCTCTCTTGAGTCCATAGCTTGGCATCTCCCATGAGGTGTATCAACCTTTAGTCCCAATGACTTCATGATCTCTGTAGGAATGACAATGTTTGATGCTCCAAAATCAATCATGCAATTCTTCAATAATTTTCCATTTATCATAAGGGACAAGAAGAAGGGATCAACTATCCCTGATGTAGTATTTACAATGTTTGCATCCAAATACCTCTGGGGAATCTCAGAGAGAATTTATTCATTTTTACTGTCAGGTGTGTCATCTAAAGTAGCCACATGCTTGTCACCTTTGTTCATTTCTTGGACCTTTATGGAAGAGGCACCATTTACCCAATCCAAGGCCTTGACCTTGTTCTCTTCTATTCTCATCATTTCTAACAATGGAACCTTGACAGTTATTTGTGAAAGTAATTTAGTCATATCAATGGGAACATAAGAATGGTTGCCCATATCTTCCTTGATCTTAGAGATACCCTTATCATCTTTTTGGACAATCAAGTCAAAGTTACTCTTTTGTACAAATTCATCTTCCTTTTGAGGTATGGGGATAACTACTTCTGATGTCCTTACTTTACCCTTAGGTATTGCAGTAGGCCCACTCTTCTTTTTAATTTTAACCTAACTGACAACACCAGCACCCTTTTCCTTTTCCTCATGTTGTTGTGCATTCCTTTCAGAATTCTTGATAAACATGCTACCTAGTTTACCACTTTTGCGTCCAACTATCCTGCTTCTCAAATTGTAATTACTCCTAGCTTGAGTGACCATGTCTGCAGTGATTTGTGCAGTTTCCTTATCAGAGGGTCTCCTTAAGGAAACATGTTCCTCACACTTCACTGCACCACATCCAACATCATCAAATTCTTCCTCCTCATCATCAGTAGAATCAACCTCATCCCATGCATGTGAAGAATTCATTCCACAACCACTCCTATCATATTTCTCATCTTGTTCTTGGTTATCAGGTAAATTCAAAGCAATAACACAATGCTCTAGACTATGAGGAGACTGACAAACACTACACCATGGGATATCATCATTCAAGTTAACTAAATTTCTTTACAAAGGATCAGGAATCCTATCATTAGGCCTATCCCTTCTAACTGGAAAAATGGGCTTGCCATCCTTCCACTGAGTATTGTATGGGTAATTTTGCATTCTTGGTTGCTTGCTAAAATTACTTGAAGCTTGTCTATCATTTGTTGCAACCTTATTGTTTCTTTTTTCATCAGGCTTTAGACTCTCTAAAGCACTTAGAATCTATTTTAGATTATCCTCCTCCTTAGGCTTAAAATTAGTAGACCTTCCCATTTCTTTCTTGTTTTGCACTTGAGGTCTATAATCATCTCTTCTCGCTAATTTTCTTGATATTCTTCTACTACTTTCTATGTTGATAGCCAACTTGTAAGCCTCCCCAAAATTCTAGGGTTCTTATCCCTTAAGAGGTAACCCATCTTTGCATCAAAAGCTTTTAAGTATGTCACAAGACACACCCTATCATCTAATCTAATAACTTGCCGTAGCCTATGCATAGCCTTTTGGAACCTTATATTAAATTCAAGGACCTCTTCGTTCTGATTTTTTTTTATGTTATTGAATTCATTCAAAATAAAACCCTCATTTGTTTTATCTCCATAATTCTCTTTGAAACAATTCTTAAATTCATTCCAAGATCCTATACTAGCATGGGGCAATCCTCTAAACCAATCCCTAGCATCCTCGGTTAGAGATTGTACAAATAACTTCATTACAACATCATCAGGCTCAACATTATAATCATCTATTACATCCATAAATTTTTTTAGATGTTCTTCACATGTAATGACATTGTTTCCAATAAACTTAGGGAGTTTCTTTCTAATTTCATCAGGAATAACATTAGGATAACCAGGAATACCAAAAAAAATAATTTGTTTGTACCTTTCATGAACAAGAACTCCATGTGGCAGATCCATTCCTTGAGATGTAGATGTCCTTGTGTTTAAACCATCAATAATTTTAGTAGCACCTGAAATACCATTTGTTTGAGCTACAAGGTTACCATGATTTCCACCTTGCCCTAAGAAAGAAGCAGCAACATTTGAAGGTCCTGAGGTATGCTTGAGAAAATCAATCTTCTTCCTCATTTCTGCAGCAGTAGCCTCCAACTCTGCCTTCTCTAGTTCTTTAGTCCACATTTCTTTCTCTTTTCTAGCCCTCTCAAGGTCTGCATCTAATCTCAACCCTTGATCTAATGGGTTTTCCACATGAATCTATTCACTAATCTGCACTCCAACAATTTTTTGTTTTCCCTTATCTCTAGGCCTAGTTATCTCATGTGTTTTATACACAATAGGTTGTTCCTATGCTCTTTCAGGCTCTGGGAAAAAATTAATTGCCTCCAAATCTAACAACTACCTCTTTAGCTGATCAGCCCTTATCATAGCTTGTCTTACTCTATCCTCTTTGTCCTTTTCTCATTGTTTCCTGATAGAAACTTATTCTTGGATGCTTCTTTCCAATTCATAGACCTCCACAAAGATCTCTTTTGATTCAAGGAGAGTAGTCTCAGACTCATCATCTCCCACTTGAAATTCATCCTCATACTAGTTCAATCCCAAATCAATAGCCTCTTCATATTCTAAAATATTTTCTTCTTGACTAGGCTTGGTTTGAATTTCTTGTCTTGTATCCTTTTTATTTCTCCAAGCATGAGAAAGATTTATTTTCTTCTTTCCTCCCCTTGTCTGACTAGGCCTGGAAGTGCTTGGAATACCTTCTTCCATTATGTTTTCAATATGTTCATTCCTCTGAGACCTAGTACCTCTATAACTCATTTGATAAAAATCCACTGACTAGCATTGCTACAGAGATGTTTGAGTCACCACCCAAGTATATTGGGAATCTTACAATACCACTTAACAAATATCCAAATGAGACTATAAGACAAGGGACAAGAATAACCATGTTTTTCAATGATGACCTATTGGTTACTATAGACTTGTGTAATACTTCCCCAGTAGAGTCACCATCTTGTTGGTGTTCAAAATGGATGCTTATGCTCTTAGGCTACCAATATACCCTCAAGTTGATTTTAGGATTGGTTAGTTCCAAAATGTATAAGCATCTTAGGGTAACTGGACCAACTATAGGGACAAGACTGCCCTCTTCACTTTTGGCTTTGCAAAACCAAGGTGGGTGCACCTAACCCAGTGAAAACTATACTTCACACACCAAAGAATGGGTCCAAACAATAGATTGAATAGTAAGAAAGTGCTAAATGCTAACCTCATATTCATTGACTCTCCATTACTATAGGGTGTTATTACTATCAACCAAATACAATTAAAACTTGAAAAGGTATTGATATATGAAGATGGAAAGAAGTAAACAAGAGCCAATCAAGCATTGAACTCAATTAAATATACTAATCCTTGATCAGTGCCATTATCCATTGGGAAAATCTTGAATATAGACATTGAACATGAACCAACCACTATCTAAGACTCATAGCCATAAATATAAACATTCCAGCCCATCCACTACTTATAACATCCCTCTACAGACAAATCAAAGTGAATCTATGTCCTATCCAAAGTATATTTCACTTCATCCTAGATCAAGAACTGAAGACTAGAACATATACAAAGGTAATCCTATGCAATAGATCAGAAAATTTAGAGTTCACAAGATTGACACCAAGGAGAGACTTGAAAGCTTGAAATAATTGTATTAAGTATAATGAATCATGTACATGTTCAAAGTAGAGAAGAGAGAAAACCACTTCAATAACCTGCAAAAGACTAAAAGGAAATTCTATTCAATCTAATACAATATGATACCACCTGTTACAACTCCCTCAAACTAATCAAGATTAGAAACCTTTCAAAATAAAACATCTAACTTCTTATACCCCTAGTCACCTTGGAATTCTCAAAGAGAATGCAACAAGCTACAGATGACTTAGGGTTAGGGTTTCAACCACCCAACCAACTGGAAATGGTCATAAAGTCATTATAGGGGTGGAAACCCAGGCAACCAGGAGAAAGAAAATCCTAGAATTATCTTCAATCATGAAAAATTCTTTGTGAAGGTACTGAGAACCACAAAAACACTCAAAATGTCAACCCTGCAACATGCCTTGAGCACAAAATCGCATAGTACAAACCCCTACAAATGATCACAGAACACCCCGGACCACACTGCAATAGCAAGCACCACCAAACCAATTGAAATCAACTGTTAAAACCATAAATTTTGGTACTTCCTATCACTGGAAATCCTCAAAAAATTCAAATTTGAATTACAATAGTCACTTCATGGTGCCAACAGCAAATCAGCGGTCAATATTCAAATCTGAACCAACTTTAAGTCATGACAATTAGATCTTTTTATTTCGTGGGCTTTATGATTTACCTTTTAAAAGACCCCAGTCACATTTAGCGAACTGGTGATTGAAGACCTTTTCCAGTTCATAGAACACTTTATCTCTCCACCAAATTATTTAGTGATTACATGACCTTATTCACTGAATCACCAAGACTTTTAGAATGTCACCATTTTATCATGCGAATGAGTGAATCCTTTAAAATTTGTGGGCACCGCTAACCTCATTTATCTAGATCACTAAGACCTTAGACCCCACTTGGGCTTGCTTTATGCCACTTGTCATTACCTCATTCATAGCTCATGCTCAGTCACATTGACACAGGACCCACTTTTTGTAATCCTTATAATCAGATGGTAGGCATACGATCTCATAGCTCTGACCAAACTCATGAGAACTTACACCTACCATAGATCATGTCCTCATCACTGATCTCTCTGATAGTGACCCCACCTACCACATCATCCACATTGACCAATAAAATTTGAACAATCCTGCACCACCTAGAAAATGGCCCCACTAAGAACATTAAGCCGCCTGGAAGATTAGACGACTGGCACAAGATCTAAAAGGTTCAAAGGATTCTATGTGCTTACATGCCAACCATCAATTAGGAATCATCTCCCATCTCTGACAACCATCTGATAGGAAATATAATCAATGGTCATCACAAGATCTTAAGCCTTTGACAAAACCCATAAGATCATATGCTGTCCATCGATTCACTGATAGGACGAGAACCCACTGACACATCTGAAAGCTCAGGTCCCACTGACAGGATTCCACCTCATACTACATGGACCAATAAAAAACCTCCAAATTAGCTCCACCTGACACTGAGACCACCGCCAAAGATACATTTGAGACAAATAAGATCAATGACTAGCGTAAGATCTCAAGCCTCTGAGAGATTCCATGAGAACTTACGCCCATCGTTAGATGAATTACGGATGTTAGGACCTTCTGACCCATTGGAAAATTAGGTCCCACTGACACATGTTGAGTAAGATTTGAAATCAACAGATGGCACATGATCTCAAAGGGGAAGAATATTCCTTAAGATCATGCGCTGATTGTAGATTGAAAATCCTTCACTGCAGGCCCCACACTTAGGATCCCTCTCAGCAACACACCGACCAATGAGAGAATGCTAATTGTGCCAACATGGTAGTGGACCTACATGAAAAGAAAGGCTATGTCATTAGGAAAAAATCAACGACGGTCACAAGATCTCAAGCTTCTGACACATCCTATGAGAATTTACACTAACCATCAGATGGAAATGTTGTCAGAAGACTGGGCCCATAAAACACTAAGGCTAAAACATAGGAAAAATAAATGTTGAGACCTAGGCTTTCAGGAAAAATATTAGGTGCAGGGGACTTTAGGAAATATTAAAGTGGACTGGGGTAGAAACTTAGGAAAATTTAACACTGGGGCCAACCAAAATATAAAGCACGTGCATTTAAAAGTTTTTAAGTGACCCTAAAAGGTAACATGAAATTAGAAAAGGGCCAATAATTTTTGAAGGGTTTTTGTATGCAATGGCTATATTTTCAAAAATTTGAACCAGGGCAAAATGCAGACACCTAAAAATAACTGCAGAGACTAGGGGAAAAGGGCTAGAGCCACAAATTTTTTTGCACGTGCTAACACATAGTACTTTTTAAATTTCTAATTCACATAAAATTGTTCACTTACCAAGAGTGTATGCTCATATTTAACCCATGAAAAATGATAGGGCTTCAAATGTTCCAACCTTTTCAACTGCAACTTTGAAACCATTTCCTCAGATGCCAAGTTCTCTGAGCTTCCACTATCAATGATTACCTTCCAAACTTCATTAGAAACTCTACATCTGGTCTTGACCAAACTTTTCCTTACGGAATCTTCCTTATTAGTTTCACTCTAAAACACTCTCCTTACCATCAAGTTCTTTTCTTTCTTAGGTTCATTCGGTGACTCTTCTTGCACCAAAGCATTTCCACTGCTACTGACCTTCCTACTTGCATGTGTATACTCAAATGATCTATGTCCTTCTCCACAATTGTAACAAGTTCCTTGGAAACCACCTTTGTTATAACCACCTCGGTCTTGCCTTTATCCAGATTTGTCTTATCAAGTTCAAATCTACTATTTTCATGATAAGATCTACCTCTTCCTCTAGGGAATCTACCACCTCTACCTCTTTGTCTTTGCTCATGTCTTTTATTCAATTTCTACTTGGATTTCAATGCAAATTGATAAGCTTCTTCAATGTTCTCCAATTTGACCAAACTAATTTCTTCTTGGATGGAAACTCTTAATCCATTCAGGTACCTAGCAATTCTTTCCATGTCATATTCATTATGTCCAAATTTGATATCTAATCTATAGAATTCCTTAGTATATTATTTTACCGAGTTATCTTTCTACTTTAAACTTTGCATTCGCCTAACTAGATTAATTTGATAATCACAAGGTAAAAAATTTCCTTTCAATTTATTCACCATCTTATTCCATACCTTAATTTTGTCTTTGCATTTCCTATTTTTGTCCAACTAGAGATGTTCCCACCACAAGGATGCATGACCCTTCAACTTTGTGCTTGGAATTTTTACCTTCTTTTCCTCAAGTACATTTTCATACTCAAAGTACTTCTCCATCTCAGTGATCCAGTCCACAATTTCATCAAAATCCAATTTTCCACAATACTCAAGAGGATTAAAGTGTTGTGTAGACTTTAGATTTGTCAAAGCTTTCAAAAATCTTTCCTCACCTTGATCCATCTCCAGTGCAGGTTCTACATCAACTTTTTCTTCCTTAATTTCATCATCACTAACATCTACAAGATGTCTTCCTCTTCTCTGGGCTATTTCAATAACTTCTAATCTAGCAGCAAGTTTTCTCAACATGTCTGCCAATCCTAGATCTGCATCTCACCTCCCATGAACCATCTTGAAACCCTCTACAATTGTAGGCCAAATCACAATGTGCTACACTACAAAAAATTAACTAGCATTTGACAAGGAGCCCTCAAACCTAGATTCACAAACCTAGATCCAGATCTCACCTCACTTTGATACCACCTGATGCAAGGGAGGATGGGGATAGGGGCCAAAGACACACCCTAACTATATCCACCTTGTAGAGATCACACATGGAAGCAAAAAACACACAAGTGAGAGAGAGAATGCAGATATATGTCATATATTTATTTCAAATTGATTCATAAATGTCGGGCTATAAGGCCTTCCTGATTTAGGCCAGATATTACTGTATCATCTTAAAATGGAAGCACTTCCATCTTGATAGGTTTAGCACCCTCTTTTAGTACATTTATCATGATAGACTTGCATTTAGGATGCATTTTGCACTTATCTTCTTCATTTTAGGTGAAATTAGGGTTAGGATCTCATGGATTCTCCTAATTTTCCCTCTTTCATGGCTTGATTTTCTAGGTAGGACTTAGAAATAAGTCCTCCTAGCTTTCATCATAGTCATCATAGGATTTTATGCCTATCCTAGGTATTCTGTCCTGATCTGATATCATTTCTAGATCTCTGGGCATCGCTAGGACCTCTTGTCTTGATGCTAATTGAATCTGGGTACAGGATCAAATTCGAGGTTGATCCTGACTAGGTCAGGATTGAACTCAAACTTGACTAGGTTAGGATCAAGGTCAAACCTAACTAGGTTAATTCCAACCTTGATTTTTCCCCCCTCATTCAAAATTCTAGAATCTTTGATTTTTGGGCATTGAGCTTTCAGGATATTTATTTTCCCCCCTCCAGGTTAACCATTTTGGGTTTCAAGATGGTAAATCCTCTAATTTCATTTAATCTAGGTATATTTTCTAAAGGGTAGGACCTAATTGGGATTTAATTCTCCAAGGTGGCCCCTCTAGAGGATTGTGCCCTAGTTCACTATAAAAGGAGGCCTTCCTCTCTCACTTTCACATCAAGTTTTTCAAGCTCAAGCACTCTCAAGCAAGGTGATTGATCCAACATCCATTATCCACATCTCTACATCAAGTTTTGTGAGCAAGAAAGAAGGTTTCAAGAAAGAAAGGAGTGTTGAAGATGTAATACATCAAGAGGATGATATAGGAGATCAAGCCATTGTTGACATCAAGCATCTTTTGTGAACACATATTTAGAGCAAGAGAGAGATCCTTTCTTCCTTGATCCACCATCAAATTTCAAGCATTCAAAGATTCAATCATGGGGTAACAATTATGGATTGTGAGTTTGGTAGAAGTACTTTAGCCTTGGTGGCTTGGTATGCTTTTCTATCTCATTCAAATCTATGCATTGTTATTTCATACACATTCATGCTAGGGTTTTGATCTAGATGATTAGATCTTGGCATTATACTTTCAATACATGCACACACACATTCTATTTCAATCGGCTATTCATGGAGGTGGAGACCACCAAAATGGGGGTTTGACTAAGGCAAAACCCTATATAGCCACCCCCAAAACCCCCTTTTTTAGATATCTATAGTCATTGTTTCAGGAATCAAAGGATAGATTTGAGTACCATTTTTGCCGAACTTTCAAGATCTGTGAACAAAATTCAAATCGGACTTCAAATAAAGAATGTAGTATTTGACCTTTTATGAGGGTCAAACCTGACCTGATCTCATCTTGGAGAAAGATTTCTTGGTTTTCTCCATCTCGGCTTTCTGATCATAGATCTGGTTGTAGAATCTTCCGAAACCTCATACAGACTTCAAAAAAAAGGTATTTCCAAATCAATTTCACAATGAGGTATGTATCTTGAACTAATTAATTTTCAAGTATTTCTAGATTTACTTATGCTATGCCAATTCCAATTTCAATTCAAATGAATAAGTGTTCAATGTCAGGTATATTGCTAAGCTTCCATTTTTACACCATTCATTTTGGTGAACCTGTTTACAATAAATATTTCTTTTATGGTGTTAGATCTAAATTTTGTACACTTAGAAGATTAGATTTCTTGCATTTATATTTCAAAAATACAAAAAAATTGTAAAATTCCTTTAAAAATACAAAAATATTTATAGTTTCATGCTTTTAGTGCTTTCTTTGTATTCAACATGTATGATTCTTGTTTTGAGTACTTTGATGAGGCTTTTATTATACAAGAGGATAGATTTCCTAATGAGGTACATGGTAGTGAGGAGGAAAATGGTTCGAATATGATCTCTATGGATCCTATTCCTATTTCACTCTCCTCCACAACCTCTCCAATTGACCTTTACCATAGGGTGTGTGCATGGTTACCTTGATGTCCCACTATTTGCAACATTGATAAACCTAACATGATATAGCCTACACCTTTGATGATGGTAAAAGGATGTCCTCCTATAACCATTAAGGGTAAACCTAGAGATCCTTTGGATTTATTTGATAATATTAATTCTATTTCACATGCTTATCACACACAGAATAACCCTCAGCCTACTATTCTAGTTTCTTTACCTCCTTCTTAACCTATGCTTCCTCAAGCACCTAGGTATCCATCTACCTTTAAGGAATACAACTTAGTTGACCAATTACGAGCTACTCCTGCTAAGATATCTTTATGGGAATTATTTCAAACTTCCCCAACATATCATGAGGCATTGCAAAAATCTTTATCTACTCTTCCTGCTTTTCCTCCTAATCAAGAGAATATTCATTCTATTTTGGATTGTATCCATACTATGCCTTCTGTACCTCCTATTGTGTTTTCTGATAATGACTTACCTTCCCTAGAGGTGCATAATCAATATGATGTTCTTATGGTGGCTGTCTCTATTAATCAGAGTATCATTTGAGGAACCTTAATTGATAATGGATCTAGACTTAATGTTTTTAGCATGGATATGCTCAAGGAAATTAAGGCTGATCTATCTACTATTCAACCTGATAATGTTCCTATCCATGGATTTGATAATATCATAAAAAGAACTTTGGGCATTATTACCTTACTTATTAAAGTTGGTCCAGTTATTCTAAATAATCCTATTCATGTTATGCTTGGACCTCTCAATTATAATCTTCTTTTAGGAAGACCATGGTTACATACTATGCATGCAGTTCCTTCTACTCTTCATCGCAAGGTTAGGTTCATCTATAATAATTTAATGTATACATTACATGTGAATGATGCCCTGAATCCTTTCTTAAATTTTGAATATGCCAAGAACTCTGAACCTATTCAAACTAGTAAAGAGATTGAAAAATAGTCAGAGATACAACCTGAGATAAAACAACCTAAGATTCAACAACAAGAAGCCCCATCTTCTTCTTCTTTGAATGAGGATGATTGGGGGACATTGGATTTTAATCCTACATTTATTGCAAAATACAAGGTCTCTGATTTGGAAATCATGAAGCAACAAAATGAATTTGAGAAAAAAAAATTTATTTCTTCACAACTTTCTGAAGAATTAAAAAGTAATTTTGTTGCCACTTTGATTAATGAAACACTTGACACTATAAATCCTGATTGTTATGACATTATGACATATGCTACTCCATGGACTCCTTCTGACATGACTGATCGATATGGTCCTAGTTATCATTTACTTAAGAAATTGAAATTTAATGGAAAAGGATGTGGTAAATATGAACAAGGTATACAAGTACCTTTAGATAATGAACTTTATGATCATACATATGGATTAGGATTCAATCCTTATAGACAACCATCAGTTTTTCCTCTTAATGTTAATCATATTTGCAGTGGACAGTTGAAGTTGGTTAACCCATTATTTATTGACTTTAATCAACCCTCCTCTTTGGATATTTTTGCTAAAGATGAAGCCCTAATGGAATTTTTAGGAATTTATGAAGATTTACCTAAGTTTCATCACAAATGAGGAAAACCTTATTGTTTAAAAATAGATTCTTATTTCAGAGAATAGGAAGATCATGATATTCTCCCTTTACCAATGGACTCTTTGGTAAGAAGTGATTTGTTAATTACTGAAACTATTGATATTCAAGTGGATGAAAATGATTCTGAAAGGATGACAAAAATTGGGAAATGTTTGAATTAGGATGAACGTGATCACTTGGTTTCCCTTTTTATTGAATTTAAGGATAGATTTTCTTGGACATATTCCAATATGCCAGGTATAGATTCTAAGATTTTTACTCATAACATTGTTTTAAAGCTGAATATGAAACCTGTTAAACAAAAAATTGGAAAGATGAATCCATGAATTGCTTTATTAGTCAAAGGAGAAATTGAAAAATTATTGGATTCTGGATTTATCCATTCTATTGATTACTCAGATTGGATTTCAAACATTGTGCCTATGTCAAAAGGAGAAAATAAGATAAGGATGTGCACTGATTTTAGATATTTAAATAGGGCATCCTTGAAGGATGATTTCCCACTGTTAGAAATAGGAAATACTAAGAGGGGGGGGTGAATCAGTATTTCAAAAACTTTTACTTTTGCCCACTTATGGATATAATAGATTACTTTAGTGCATACAAAGATTATCAAGTTGATTAACAAACATAGTAGTAAATAGAAAGAACTCATAACATATGATATGTTCTCGAGGAAACCCTGGCCAAGGGAAAACCCCAGTGGGGATGGTACCCACAAAGATCACTAATCAAAAGTATCATGTTAGGGATATTGGACCTTGTTAAGAGTCAGTTTACAATATATAGTAGATATGTCCTGGTTAAAGGACTTTAGGCCTTATTAGAAGCCTTAACCCTGTTAGGAGTTAGATTACAAAACCTGATCACCAGCTGAGCTCACTACCCAAATAGGTAATAAAAAATGTTTCTAACTATAATATGGTACTTCTTACAACTTCACATCAATAGCCTTTACTGGTATCACAATATAAAACTTTCACAAGTTATCCTTTTCTTTCTTTTTACAAAACACATCATTATCATTACATTTCAAGTATGCCTAATATATGAGTTATTAGAGCTAATAAATTTATATGGTCGGCTTCCAAAATATTTATCCAAGGGTAAAAATCTAGGATGTCATCCCTTCATAATGTTAAGTCATTATTTTCACAAGCAAAAATAATCCCTTAACTCTTTCACTAATACTGTCTCCAAAACTGTTCTGTCTGCAAAACTATCTTCGATAAACTTTGAATAAATTCATCCGTACTACTCCAAACTTTATGTTCACTAAGATGGGGTATCCTCATACTCTTTAGAAGATTTATTTAATTGTGCAAACAAAAATATTGCTCCAGTGGACGTCGCCAACTAAATCTTCATCAAGTGCTCTATCAGGATCACCGTATCCATACTTAGACAATTTCTTCCTTCAACTTGCCATACTTGCATTCCAAATTCTACACTCTTAGTAGAGATCATATGTTTCCATAATGACAACATCTATGTATCCACATTAGCCAAATTTCAAACAATCTCCCCCTTTGTCATTGGTGGCAACATATGGGAAAATTGGCTAAGTGTGCAAATAAAACTTTAAAACACTTACACAAAATTGTGGCCAAATGTTATACAACACATATACAATATTGTACTCCATAGAATAGCTCCCCTTATGAGTATCCTTCCTCAACATATTATCAATTTTCTACTATATCTCCCCCTTTGACAACAATGAAAAAGATAGGGTGTACAAAAATTTCAATAAAAACTTGATACCTTGTTATCAGCTATTGCAAAGCCAGTAGGCTTGCAACACAGTCGCCAAACTCTGACTTCCATGATTCAAAATATTTCTCCCATATCTTCCTAATGGATTCAGCAACATTGAGTAGAGTACTCAATCCGTATGCTACTATCTGACAAGCTTGCAGGGAATTAAAGCTAAACTTCTGAAAAGATGTCTTTGCTGAAAGACACTACTCAATTTGGTCTTTAACAATTGAGGTCTTGATTGAGACATGCTCTCTCAAGATGTTAATCCTAATCATCTTTCTATTCTTCTCCTCTGCTAACATTCTGATTTCATCATTTAACTTCTTTATGTTCTTGTCCATAGAACTTATCTTTACATTTGGGCTTGTCAAGGTGTTTGTTTCAGCTATAATTGCATCTATCTTCTCTCTGATCTTCTTATCTTCTTCAGCTGTTAGGATTTTTGATTTTGTGCATTGTGTATACAAAATCTTTCCAGTCTCAAAATGTTTCCTCAAATTATTTATGCATACATCCAAATTAACAATATCATTTTGAATATTTACACTTAAATTTTGTTGCATTTCTTCTTCATAGGCTTCCTGAACTTTTATTCTAGCTATATCCTTTAAGTTATAAAATTTAGAGTCAAAAGAGTTTATTACCATTTTAGTTTTCTCAAGTGGATCTGATTCAAATACCTTAGTGCTGATCACACTCTCAAGTTTCTTTGTCAAAAATCTAACTTTTCCTTCAAGGTCCTTCACCTTCTTATTATTTCCAATAATTTTATTAAGAGATGTGATGAACTCAAGCTGATCATCATCTTCAACCTCTTTTCCAAGGTCTTCAAAAATTGAACCAATTTATCTCTTCTTACTGTCAAGTGCACTAGGGGTAGTGACCTCTGTCAAAATTTGTTTACCTTTAACTGTCTGCTCTGTTGGAACTGATTTTGATATAGCTGGTGCTTCCACTGCCTCTATATCCTTTTTTGATTCTGTAACCTTCTCTTGCTCTTCTAAAGCCAAATTGTCAACAATGTTTCCTAGATCATGAAATACTGCATCATCTGACTCTAGTGTCACTTTGGTTCCTTCAATGTCCATTGATTCTTTGCTAATATTGATATGTGAAGAAGATGGGACTTCTTCAATACCAACTTCCTCTGCATGTTGTTCCTCTGATTGCTTCTACTGAGGATCTGATTAAACATGCTTTCGTACAACTATATCTGCAAGAACTTGCATTACTGCTTGCTCAATCTCTTTCTATACTTCCTCCTTTTTGCCTCCCATTATAAGAATTGTTCTTCTCTTAGTTCTCAATAAAGTTCCAGGAGGCTTCAAGATTCTCTTCAAATGATCTTCATCCTCAACTTCACAGCACTATCTGATTACATGTTCTCTCATCTTTATGTCCTCTTCTTGTGCTCTCTATTTTCTATTCACAAGTTTGTTATACAAATCTTCTGGGATCTTACCATGAATAGTGCTAAGTTTCTTATCTATCAAAATCATATGTGTAATCATTGCATTTTAAAAATTCAATCTGTCAAATGATCCATATAGATCATAGAATTTATTTATCTTAGTGAAGTCTCCATGCTACAATATATCTTCATTAACTCTTTCAATTCTTGGTTTCCAAGTTTTCTTCTTGATTGAAATTTCATCATCATCTTTAATTACTACTACTTTTCTAGGTACAGGTGGTACAATCACTTTCTATCTCTTGCCGAGTCTTGTTGCACTCACTTTTACTCTTTTGCTAGGAATAGGAGAAAAGGATTTTTCTCCTTCATCTTTTTCAGGTACTTCAACTTTTACCTTTACTGCAATAGGATCAACAAGGTCTGCACTAGATGCCACAAGTGGAACTACAAGATTTTCACTTTGCTTCAAGGCTTCTGCAGTCTTCTTAGCTATGTCAAACTCATGACTTGACATACCTAATTCTTTCAGTATTTTCTTTATAGTAGATTCAACTCTCTACTAGATTGCTTCTTTTCATTCAAACTTATTGTAGAGTTGAAATTCTCTTCATAGGTTCCAAACCTATTTGCATGACCATCCAACTCACACTTTAACAGTCTATTCACGTATCCTACTGTTTCTACTTCATATACTTCATAGCCAAGAGGGTCTATGAATTCCATTCTAGGCTTAACTACTTCAATGTAGGTGAAATTAGTGTCTACCATAAAAAAAATTTCATCTTTATGCTTTTCAACTAAGGATTGAGGAATCCTTGATCTGTTCTTAACAATATTCTAAAAAGTCTTCAATACAAGCTTCACACTGTCATTGACTTTATCAATTAGGTGCTTCATGTAGACTGAGTTTATTCTTTCCATTGTGTTCACATTGTTGCTCCAATCAACTATGTAAGGAAATCTTCACAAAATATGGAAAAACATATAGGTTATCAGAGATGAAAACCTAAACTATGTGTACTTAGCCTTCTTAATCTTTTCTAAATTCTCAAATAACTAAATTTTTAGAATTTCACATAGGTCTACTTGTTTCTTCTCAATACACATAAGATAAGCTACATGAACCATTCCTACAACCATGTCATCTTCCCTTGAACTACCACAGAATTTAGTTGTTAGGATCTTGCAAAGGTACCTAATATCATCTTGCTTAATCTTACTTATCGCAATTCCTCTACCATTATAACTAGATCCAGTGTTGTCTAAGACAATCTTTCTCATGTTCTTTTCATTCAGTGGAATCTCTCCAAATTTTGATAATCTAGTAACATCATGAATTAGGTCGGTAGTTATATCAATAACTCTATCCTCCATCTAGAATTTCCCATTGTGGATTCTACTTAAAATGATCTTGGTACATTCCTCATCATTAAATTCATACTTCATGGAATAATTGATAATTTCATTGTTCTCTAGGTGCCCATAAGCTAGTTTAACTAACATGTCTTGATTATACAATTTCCTGTAATCATCACTAAAATCTACATCTCCCAAGGTTTCAAACTTGCAACCTAAATATCCTTTAACATTCTCAATGTGTAATACTCCGTCTGGTACGGATGATAGTGCTAGTCTGTCATCAATTTTAGCTGGTTCTACTAGTTCTTTCTTAATCTTAGGTCTATTCTTATCCTTAACATTATGAACCATAGAAATATCCATCTTATCAACTAATTAAAGATCAAAAATACCTCAACTTTGCAAATCTAGGGTTTTGGTATGATCGGCGCTGCAAACTGCTTCCAAACTTCTTCAAATCATCCTCAAATCACTTTTTCTTCTTTCAAATCTCTTTTCAATCACTTTGTAATCATGATAACTTTGATTTTGACCTTATAACACTTCACATTAACTTGATCTGACATCGCATTCATTCATTTTGCCGCTAAAACCTCAAAAAGTTGATTCTACAAACTTGCAACCATAAAACCTTTTTGCAACCTCACAAAACACAATATTTTATTTTGCACACTTAACCATAGCATTAGTACAACATAACAAACCTATATCTAACTACGCAAAACTTAACTCATTCAAATTCCTATTCTACACTAATCCTAAGTCCTAAACTATAGAAACTTACATAATTTAAGTACTTAAAGAAGGGTCAGGTAAAGATTCATCCTTACCATCAGTTACATTGCCTTCCTGACTACTTTTAGTGCTAAATATACCTCCTGGATCTGTGCCTTTATTAAATTTTACTTCATCTTTATTGCTACAAAAACCTTTCTCTTTGTTTCCTACATTTTCATTCCTTCTTGCATTGTTCCTAGGGTTAGGGTTATGATGATAACCTCCATTGTTGATTATGAAAACTCTTGCTGAGTGTCCAAACTTGTTGCATATCTAACAAATGATTCCATTGTTTCCAAATCTTTGTCCTTGCTGGTTAATCTATGACCGGTAATTTCTAGCAATATGTCTTACTTTGTTGCATCTAAAACATACTAACACTTTTCTTTTATTGATTTCTTCAATAGATCTCTTATCTACATTGTTAGTATTCCCAATCATTCTATTATCATAATTATTCAAAATTACTTTAGGCCTTCTACATTCATTAGCTCTATGTCCAAAACTATGATAATTATAACAATGTCCATTAAGAGGTTTAAATTGCTTACCTGTGCAATCTCTCTTCATGTGCCCAATAGTATTACAAGAAAAACATCTACCTTTGAATTCTCTTTGCATACCTTTAGATGATTCTTCCTATTTTGATTCTTCTTTCTTTGATTCTTCTTTCTCTCTAGGTGGTTCTTCTTTAGGTGGATCTTCCAATGTGTTCTCATCTAGCTTCATTTCTGTTAGTCCATTTTCCTGTTAGTGCAAAATCCTTTAAAAATGGCCTCTTCCCTGCAAATGTTTTTGTAAAAGTGTCCTACCCTATGTTCTTCATGTTGTCACCTTGCTCCAATCCAAATTGCATGTGCTGAGTCACAAAATCTAGAAAGTTATTCAAGTTCTAAGGTTTGCAGGAAATAATTTCAAAATCTGCCACAGTGTCGAAAACCCATAGTATTTTTGAAAATCCATGATGTTTTTGGTCTGTGTGAAAAACCTTATTGTTTTCAACCTTGTGCCTTCCAACTTTTTTGCACTTGTCTTCTAACATCGAAAACTCTATGTGTTTTCAGTCTTTTGCTGTGTCGAAAACTTTATGTGTTTTTTACCTCACATTTCTTTCCTCTTGCCAGCACTCCTTGTTTGTCAGTCCTATCTACGTAGCTATGACCTGTTGGTGGGCCTAGGTTTTAGAAAGTTTTAAATTGATTAGTTGTCACATGATCACATGTCAAATATTTTTGACATGTGACCATGCGATCGACTATTTCTTGTGTGGGGCCCAGTCCTTACTCGGTTGTGTCACCGATTCTCTAAATCTTCTGGCGGTTGCATCTTTTATTCAAAGATCATGTGACTGTGTGGTCACGTAATCTCTTCATGTTTTGTGGTTATCAGCTAACATCTAGTGACCTAGCTGGTGGTTTACTTTTCCTTTTTTGTGCAATCACTTAATGGTGGGTCCGGGTCTTCAAAGCTTTTAAAAGGTAGAGCTTCTTTGGTGGTGGTCCCATTGGCAGTGATGTGGTGGCCCGAACAAATTTTCTTCTTATTCACTGGTTCATGTAATGTTTTGGTGATGCCCTAGTTCATTTGGTGATTCAAGGAATAGTGGTCACATGATCGCTAAGTTTTTTAGCAATGGTGGACAGTGTCTCACAAACTGGCGGAAGTTCTTTGGTCGCCAGTTCGCCAGATAAAGTGAGGCCAGTGTTTCAGTGACATGGAGGCTTGTCGCATGTTTGCATAGCCCAATTTTTGGCTATGTGATCATGTGACCACTATTTGGACGTCACAGTTGCGGAGTTAAGGTGGGTCCATAGAGCCGGTGTGGTCGAGGTGTTCTTTTTTGATTGGCTGATGACTTTTCAAAGGGGCCCACGACTGTCATGAATTAAATGTGACCACCTGATTTGTTGGGAAAAGAAAGAGATCTATGGTCATATTTTAAATTTTTGGGGGTAGCTGTTGCAACTCAAAATTTGAATTTTTTGAGGGTTTGTAGTGACAAGAAGTACTGGTTTAAATGGCTTTTCTAGTAGATTTTCTTGCTGGTTTGATGGTAGTAGGTGTTGCGATCTGACCTGAGGGTCTATGCAGTTGATTGTAGAGGTGTTTTTGCACCTAGTGGAGTGTGGTTTTCTGGTTGAGGTGTATTTGCAGGTGGCTGATTTGACTGGTTTTAATGGCATTCCTTGGTTTTCTATCCTGGCTCATAGATTTTCATGATTGAAGATCTGTCTGAGATCTCTTTCTCCAGGTGGCTTCTTGTTCTTCCCCTGCAATAAGTTTTTGACTGTTTCTAGTTGGTTTAGCTATTGTAACCCTAACCCTAGTCACCCTAAGCTTCATGCAATCTCTTTGAGATTCCCAAGGTGGCTAGTGGTATAAGTTGTTGATTTTTTGACTTTGTAAGGGTTCTAAATTTTGTCAGTTCCAGGGAAATAGAAAACTCTATCAAATTGCATGTAAGCTGAATAGAATTTCTGGAAGTCTTTTGTAGGTTATTGAAGTGATTTGATCTCTATCCTACTTTGATCATGTACATGACTCATCATACTTAATATAACTATTTCATGTTTACAAGTCTCTCCTTGGTGTCATTCATGTGAGTTTTGGATTTTCTGATCCATTGCATAGGGTTACCTTTGCATATGTTCTTGTCTTTAGTTCTTGATCTAGGATCAAGTGAAATTTACTTTAGAAGGGACATAGATTCATCTTGGTTGTCTACAAAAGGATCTTATAAGTAGTGGATGGGTTGGAACATTTATATTTATGGCTATGAGTCTTTGACAATAGTTGGTTCATGTTTCATTGTTTGTATGTGAGGTCTACCCAATGGATAATGGCACTGATCAAGGAATAGTACATTCAGTTGAGTTCAGTGTTTGATGGTTTGGGCTATTTTCTGTATCTTTAAATATCAATACCATTTCAAGTCTTTACCCTTCACAAGGCCATTTTACCCTTCATAGCAATAGAGAGTCAATGAATGCTTGGTTAGCATTTAGTAGTCTCTTGCTATCATCTGATTTGTTTAATCCAGTCCAAAGTCCTAAAATCCCATAAGTTACTGGATTAGGTGCACCCGCCATGGTTTTGCAGAGCCAGAAGTGAAGAGGGCAGTCTTGTCCCTATAGTTGGTCCAATTGTCTTGCAGAGCTTTCACACTTGGAGCTAACCACTCCTAACATCAGTCTCAAGGCATATTGGTAGCCTTAGATGGCATAAGAGTTTTCAAACACCAACAATTTCCTCCACACTTTCAGATGTCTTCAGATCTGGCTTCTTACTTTCATGATTTGTTCTAAACATACTAAATCCAAATCTAGTCTTATCAAAGAATGGTTCTCCAAAAGAAATTTTTTTTTTAGTCCTATCACTATTTGAATATAGCCTTTCAAGTTGTTGTTTAGATTGAGTTAATTCACCTTTCACAATTTTATTATACTTCTCAAGTTCCACATACTGCACTTTTACTTTTTCAGATTCGGATGTTACCTTTTCAAGTCTTGATCTCAGATCTTCATTCTCAATTTTCAATTTTTCATTATCAGATCTCAAATTTCCATCTTTCATACTAAGCTTCAGATTTACTATCTTCAGCTCATGCTTAAGGATCTCATTGTCTTTTTCTAATTCATCACAATCTTCAACAAGAATATCAGATTTCTTTTCAGATTTCAGATCTTCAATCTTACCTTTTAATTTGTCAATAGCATTCTTTGCATCTTCATACTTTCTTCTTAAGGAGTTTCTTTCATTAGTAAGCATATCAATTTGTTCAAGAGCTTCTTCAAGATTCTTCTAAAGTTGATCCATATCAATAGAGATCTTACTCAAGCTGCTAAGCTTTCCTTGAATGTTCCTTCTTTGAGTAACTATGCTCTGATACCAATTGTTAGAAATAGAAAATACTGAGAGGGGGGGTGAATCGGTATTTCACAAACTTTTACTTTTGCCCACTTATGGATATAATAGATTACTTTAGTGCATACAAAGATTATCAAGCTAATTAACAAACATAGTAGTAAATAGAAAGAACTCATAACACATGATATGTTCTTGAGGAAACCCTGGCCAAGGGAAAACCCCCATGGGGATGGTACCCACAAAGATCACTAATCAAAAGTATCTTGTTAGGGATATTGGACCCTGTTAAGAGTCAATTTACAATATATAGTAGATCTATCTTGGTTAAAGGACTTTAGGCCTTGTTAGAAGCCTTAACCCTATTAGGAGTTAGATTACAAAACTTGATCACCAGCTAAGCTCACTGCACAAATAGGTAATACAAAATGTTTTTGACTATAATATGGTACTGCTTACAACTTCACATCAATAGCCTTTGCTGCTATCACAATATACAACTTTCGCAAGTTATCCTTTTCTTTCTTTTACAAAAGACATCATTATCATTACATTTCAAGTATGCCTAATATATGATGTATTAGAGCTAATAATTTTATATGGTCAGCTTCCAAAATCTTTATCCAAGGGTAAACATCTAGGATGTCATCCCTTCATAATGTTAAGTCATTATTTTGACAAGCAAAAATAATCCCTTAACTCTTTCACTAATACTGTCTCCAAAATTGTTCTGTCTGCAAAACTATCTTTGGTAAACTTCGAATAACTTCATCTGTACTGCTCCAAACTTTATGCACACTGAGATGGGGTATCCTCATACTTTGTAGAATCTTTAGTTAACTACATAAACAAAATATTGCTCCAGTGGACGTCACCAACTAAATCTTCATCGGGTGCTCTATCAGGATTACTGTATCCATACTTAGACAATTTCTTCCTTCAACTTGCCATACTTGCATTCCAAATTCTACGCTCTTAGTAGAGATCATATGTTTCCATAATGACAACATCTATGTATCCACATTAGCCAAATTGCCAACACCCGCTACCTAATATTGATATGATTGTGGATTCAATAGCAGGCCATGCCTTGTTATCTTTTATGGATGGTTTTTTGGGTTACAGTCAAGTCTTTATCCCCCCTAAAGATCAATCTAAGACTACATTTATAACACCTTGGGGAACCTTTTGTTGGGTCATGATGCCCTTTGGATTGAAAAATGTAGGAGAAACTTATCAACGGGCTATGACTTTGATTTTTCATGATTACATTCATAAGATCCTTGAAGATTATGTGGATGGCATCTTGGCAAAATCTATCCAAAGAGAAGATCATGTTACTATTTTATGATAGATATTTGAAAGGATTAGAAGTTATAATATGAGATTGAATCCTAAGAAATGTGTCTTTGGAGTTGATTCCAGTAAATTATTAGAATTTATAATCTCTAAGCGAGGCATCAAAGTAGATACTGAAAAGATTGAAGCTATTGTTAATATGCCTCCTCCTAAGAATATTTCCTAGTTACAAAGTTTATAAGGAAAAATACAAGCTATTTGTCACTTTATTTCTAATTTAGCGGACCAAACTGTTCCTTTTACTTCCTTGCTTAGAAAGGATACTACTTTCTCTTGGAATGATGAGTGTAAACAAACTTTTGAGCAATTTAAGGAGTATCTAGTAAATCCTCCTATTTTGCAACTTGCAAATTTTGATAAACCATTTCAATTATACACTTCAGCGACTCAACGAGCTATGAGTGCATTGTTAGCTCAAATTGATGATAATGATAAAGAAATACCTATGTATTACATTAGTTAGACTTTACTTGATTATGAAACATGATATACAGATTTAGAAAGAAAATGTCTTGTCATAGTTTATGCATGTCAGAAACTCAGGCATTATTTGATAAATGTTGAAGTTAATGTGATTCTTAAGTTTGATCCTTTGAAAAATCTTTTCTCACAAACTGATCTCTCAAGCCAGTTGGCAAAATGGGTGATGTTGCTTACAGAATTTGATCTTAATTTTATTTCTTAGAAATCTATTAAGGGACAAGCATTGACAGATTATCTAGCTGAAGCTACTTGTCCTTACCTAGATAAAAGTCCTACTTCTATAGAATTTCCTGATGATAACATTTTAACTCTTCAATAGGAGGATATTTGGGAACTATATTTTGATGGGTCTAAATGTAAGATAGGTTCTGGTGTGGGTATCATCTTGATTCCCCCTACAAAAAAAGCCCATCCCTTTATCATATAAATTAACCTTCCCTTGCACTAATAACATTGTGGAGTATGAAGCTCTTATAGCTAGACTATGAGCAGCTTCATCCCTCAATATCAAAAATTTACAAATATATGGAGATTCTCAACTAATAGTTGAATAGATTAAAGGAGGATATCAGACTAAAAAGGCTAAAATGACACAATAAAGAGATTTAGCTCTTGATGTGGTTTCACAATTCTCCTCTTATACAATTCAGACTTTACCTAGAAAGGATAATCGACATGCAAACACCATGGCTAGTGCAACTTCCTTGGTTTGTCTCAAGAACAATGCAGAAAAATTTCAATTTACTATACAAGCTCTTAAATGCCCTGCAATTTTTGATAAGTTTACCATTGATTGTTTTAACTTTCATTTAGATGAATGGTATTCACATATTTTTCATTTTTTGAAAGATGGTACTTTTCTTGAATCAGCAACAAGGAACATGCGTAATCATATTAGGAAACTTGTAGCAAGGTACATCATTTTAGGAGACACACTTCACAAATGTTCTTATGAGGGATTATTATTATGATGTCTTAATAGAACTAAAATTCCTATAGCTTTAGCAGAGGCTCATTTCGGTTCTTATGGGGGACATTTTGGTGGAAAATCGCTGGTTAATAAATTACTTTGAATGGGATATTATTGGCAAAAAATGGAACAAGATTCTTTCATGTTTGTTAAAAAATGTCCTCAATGTCAACAACATAGCGAATAGAAGTAATTTGGAATCACCTCTATTTGTGTAAGTGTGTGGGGAAAATGTAAGATTCAATCCTAAATCCAAATTCCCAAAGGAGAGATCCAATTTGATCAACCAAGAGGTTAATACACAATTGGATCAATCTATGAAGAATATGAAAGAGAGAGAGAGAAACCATATACTTCCCTATAGTTGGATCAAGCTTGAAATCTGAAATAATTGAAGTGCAAATACTAACCTTGAATTAGGGAAGATTTGGAAAATGCTAAATTTTGGCTTATGTACAAACTTTCTAAAGATTTCATCACCTAATTTGGACTGGAAATGTTGAGGTGGACAAAACCCAGAAATCTTTTCTCTAAATTCACATAGGTTGACTTTGACCTTTTAAAAGGTCAAAGACCACATTATTTATTTGAAGTCCGATCCTAATTCTATTCACAGATCCTAAAAGATTTTTGAAAAGGGTATCTGAATTCACTCTCAGATCTGAGATTTTGTACCTGTACCTACAAGAAAATGGGGGTTTTTGGTTGTATGGGGGGTTTGCCTTGGTCAAACCCCAATTTAGGAATTAACCTTGAAATTGAATAGAAATATATTGTGCATAAACAAAGTAATTGAAACAAATCACCTCGCTTATGTTGAAGTCCTTGTAGAGGATTTGAATTCTCAAATCCATAAGTAAGAATGCTTTAATGAATGTAGGATGTCTCCAATCAATGATATTTTGATCTTCAACACCAATCTTGATTTGATCTTTGCATATGAGAAGGTTTGAATGGATGAAGAAGGATGAATCTTCAAGGGGGCTCCAAAGAGATTGAATCCTTCAATATCTAACAATGGAACTCCTTAATGGATGAATACTTGAACACTTGAATGGTTGAATACTTGCTTGCACTTGAGAGCTCTAGATACTTGATTGAGAAAACTTGATGATTGAGTGATGTAAACTTGATATGAAAATGGGAGAGGAAGGCCTCCTTTTATAGTGATCTAGGGCACACTCCTCTAGATGGGCCACCTTGAAGAATTAAATCCAAATTAGGTCCTCACCTTTAGAAAATATACTTATATTAAATTCAATTTAAGGATTTACCATTCCAAAACCCAAAATGGCCAACTCAGAAGTGGAGAAATAACTTTCCCGAAAGCCAAACTACCAACATTTGAAATTTTGAAATCCTGGCAAGAAGAGGTCAAGGTCGAGGTTGACCCTGACTTGGTTAGGGTCAAGGTTGACCCTGACCTAATTAGGGTCAAGGTTGACTTTGACCTCAAACCCTAACTTTGTCAAGATTTGCAGCAAAGGTTCTAGGAGATGCCAAAAAATTAGAAATTGATATCTGAGTATGACCTAGTGTCAGGAATAGATAGAAAATCCTTGGAATGATGTGATGATGGACTAGGAGGTCTCATTTCTGAACCCTACCTAGAAAATAGAGCCATAGAAGAGGGAAAATCAGTAAAGTCCTTAAGACCTTAACCCTAATTTTACCTAGAATGAAGAAATCAAGTGCGGAGAAGAAGTGGAAAATGGGGAGAAAGCCAAATACATGCAAAGACCCAATCAAGGTGCTTAACATGACCCCAAACCACTTACTCAGAGGTCTAAACACTCTTAACATGGAAGTGCTTCCATTTTAAGATGATACACATAGTAATTTGATTCATGCTCCTACTCATGAGCTTTGTAATCAAGTTTCTCCATGGCCTTTTAGTATTTGGGGTTTTGACCTCATTGAAAAAATCTCATTGACTTCTTCTCAAGGACATACTTACATTCTCACCACTATGGATTACTTTGTGAAGTGGGTTGAAGCTGTTCCTCTTCATTCAACAATGATGGATGTCATTTGTGATTTCATCCTTAATAATATCATAACAAGATTTGGTATTCCTTTGACGATAATTTTAGATAATGGAACATATTTTAAAAACAAAGAAGTTGCAAAATTCTTGGAGAAGTATAGGATTCAACATTGATTTTCAAATCCTTACTATCCTTAATCTAATGGACAAGCTAAAGCATCGAATAAAATCATTGAACAAATTTTGAAAAACACAGTTAGTAAGCATGCAAAAGATTGGCATACTCAACTGACTTATGCTTTATGGGCCTATAGGACTAGTGTTCGTATTGCCATGGGTACTTCTCCTTATAACCTTGTCTATGGTACTGATGCTATTATGCCTTTGGAACTTGAAATACCTTCTTTACAAAAATTTTTTATGGGATAATTGATAAAGATACTTTTCGTGAACAACGCTTACAAGAATTAGAAATGTTGGATGAACAATGAGTACATGCATTAGAACATATAAAAGCTTATCATAAATCTCTTTAGAAACAATATAATCATAAGGTAATTGAATGAAAATTTGTGGTTGGTGATTTAGTTCTTTATGAGAATCAACGGAATGGGAATGCTTTACCAGGTGAAAAAGGAAAATTTAGCCCTAATTGGCTTGGACCTTTTGTTGTCATTGAAGACTTTGGTTTAGGTGCTTACAAACTTGCTAATATGGATGGTGTTTCTTTAAAGGAACCCATTAATATTATGCACCTTAAACATTATTACCCTTAATCTCATTTGTTCCATGTCCATTTATGTATTCCTTATAAAAAATAATTTATAGGTTATATAGTTTTAGTAAAAATTATATATTGAATATGTTTATGCACTTTCTTTCTTTCTTTATTTCTATTAAGTTTTATATTGATGAAAGCATAGTAATCAAACATAGAACTAATTAGTAGAGAAAGTTCTTCATTTATCAAAATAATAGTTTTCAAAGTTTTGATACATATGTGGCCAATGGCTCTATCTATCACTACATCTATCACTATGTCACTCTAATGGCCGATGAATTCTAAATCTCTCTACTCTATGATGGGAAGATGAAGATTTGTGTGTCTATGTATGGCTCCTGGATATGCTCATACCTTGTACACATCCTTGGAGACTCTATACCTCTAGCATCAGCTTCTCCTCCCTTTCTCTGCACATTCTCAGCTCTCGCTGAATACATACAAAGATGTTGACATGTCTATCGGGATCTCTGTGACCAATGGAAGACTCTCGCTCATCAGCTGGTAGTCAATAGGATATAATGGTATCCTTGAGAATCTCAGATAAAAATCTCCTCCACTCTGCTATGCTAGTTATAGAAAGAAACCAAATTCTATCATTCTAGTATCCTTTCTATTAAAATCATATATTCAACCAAATTTCAATCAAGTTCATACCTGGGTCTCCCTCCTGGATGTCACTAAAGTGCCTAGATGGTGGGGGTATGGAGTGAATACTCTATCCATGCTTGCTATATCTTGGTCTCAATGGTGGTGTCTCTATGTGGGGCCATGGGGGCCATCATGATCTTAGTGGTGATGCATGAGTAATAGGTATATCTGTACCAGTATCACCACCCAGGGGCATGCCCTTGACCCTCTCCTCTACTCTCTCCTCCTCCTCCTCCATGTGATCCTCCTCAAAGATGTTCTCCTCCTCATCTCTAATATCCCCATCCTCCTTGGTGGCTCCACTATCCCAGTGTGTCCCCTCTACAAAGCCTGGATCACCTTTAGGATAATCCTTAGGAAAGATAGGATGGGTCCCCTCCAAACTCTAGTACCTAATGTAATCTCAGCTCACACCTGAATAGGATACATCTGATGGTACCTCTATATCCTTTGTCTTCTGTATCACTATCCTCTATGTCTATTATTGATGGTCAGTGAATGGCACCGGGTCTCTAATAGTATCTCATCGGATGAACATAGTGAGGTACTACCTTAGGGACTCCCTATAATAAGCCAAACTATCTCATCACCTGATCATAATAGTAGGGCATCACTATATGAATCTGATGACCCTCTAGTAGCTTACGCTACTATGAATGTCTCATCTAGAATCATGTATCAAGCCACTTTGTCATCTGGCAATAGGGTCTCCATATCACATCGTGCTGGCAATATGGTCTAGATGTACTCTCCAGTAGAGCATATCCCCAAATTGCCAAACATCTCTGAAAGGATATGCAAAGGCTCTCACTGTGCTTGTATCTACCATCATGGGAATTCCCTATGGATGTGTACATGTGAAATGCTCAAAAATCTATATCTATAGAATGGTACATATCGATAGAATCTCTTGCTGATATCTCACTAGCTGACCCAACTCATGGTGTAGTTGAGCTAGCATGCTACGACCCCATGAGATCATGGTCCTCTCTCTCTCCATCCTCCATATGATATTTTTCAAAGGTGAACAAAATATGGTACCCTTTGAGTTTGGTAATGCAACCAGGGCTACTATACATAACATCACCTTTTGTACTAAAGGTGTATTGCCTGATAGTATGAAAGATAGTAGGATCTGATCTGACTGGGTCTGCATCGTTGGATGCACTCCTCTACAATACTCTATGTCTACATGGATCTCCTCAAAACCATGTTGTGCTCTGGGTCTAATGGCCTCCCCTTGGACTGGAAGCCATAGGATCCTGTAGACATCCTCTAAGGTCACTGTGATCTCACTAGAGGGAAGATGGAAGGAGCATGTATCCTCATCACACCTCTCTATCAGAGCCGATATCATGGATCGGTGTAGTCTAAGCTATGAAAGGACTAAACCCAGTATAGTCCCACATCCCTCAGTAACTACATCTCCTCATCATCAAGGTTGGACAGTCTCTCCTTGACTTTCACTAGCAATTCCCCAAAAGGATGCTCTCAGAAGCAGACTAGGTCCTGCAAGCACAAATAGAGATCATATCAGTCATCTATATCATCAAAATCTACAAAAATAACTAAACTAGGTCAAAGTTGACCTTAATTAGGTCAATGTTGACCTTACTAGGTCAATTTTGACTTTATTGGGTCAGGGTCAACCTTTTTGGGTGAAGGTTGACCTCATCAAAAAACTGACAAAAACCCCTCTGTTCAATGTCAAATTTCATGGGTCAATGTTGACCTAAATGGGTCAGGGTCAACCTAAAGTGGGAAAAATCAACCTAACCTATAAAAAATAGGAATTTGGAAAGTACAAAGAAGCATAATAGTAAAATCACCTTAGGTAGTGACCGTCCGGTAGCTAGGCTATTTCTCAACGTCTCCAGGCATGTCACTCAATGTTCCTCTCTTCTCAGCATCTTGCTTCCTCATTTTGAATCTGAGAATGGTAAGAATGAGTAAGTATTTCTCTCTTTTACTTATTTATAAGTTTGAATTAGGGTTTTACTAGGGTTTCCTTAGGGTAAATTTAGATTTCTTATTCTTATGCATTTAGATAGACATTCACTCTTTTCATCATAACTTGAGTTCGGTAGCTCTATTTTTAGTGTCATTTGTGGCATTGGAATTGTGATTCAGATACCTAACTCCTTGAATCAATTTAGGAAGGTTAGGAATCCTTCTAATTGGTTTAGGAAAGGACTTGTCAACACTTTGCATATCCAGTATATAGAGTTTTTCTATTAACCTTGTGTGTTGTAGGTTCTAATATTTTTCTGCAGGATCTTTACATCGAGGACTTAGCTATATCCTTTTTATTTACTATGATGTTTTCTTACTTTAGCTTGCATATTCATGTAGTATCATATCTAAGATAAAGTGGGGGATAAATATATCATATTAAAATAGAATAAATTCCATCTTGATAGGTTTAGCACCCTCTTTTAGTACATTTATCATGATAGACTTGCATTTAGGATGCATTTTGCACTTATCTTCTTCATTCTAGGTGAAATTAGGGTTAGGATCCTATGGATTCTCCTAATTTTCCCTCTTCTATGGCTCTATTTTCTAGGCAGGACTTAGAAATAATTCCTCCTAGCTTTCATCATAATCATCATAGGATTTTATGCCTATCCCAAGTATTTTTTCCTGATCTGATATCATTTCTAGGTCTCTGGGCATCCCTGGGACCTCCTATCTTGATGTTGATTGAATCTGGGTATAGGGTCAAATTCAAGGTTGATCTTGACTAGGTCAGGATTAAGCTCAAACCTAATTAGGTTAGGATCAAGGTCAAACTTGACTAGGTCAGGTCCAACCTTGATTTTTCCCCCTTCATTCAAAATTCTAGAGTCTTTGATTTTCGGGCATCGTGATTTCAGGATATTTATTTTCCCTTCTCTGAGTTAACCATTTCAAGTTTTAGGATGGTAAATCCTCTAATTTCATTTAATCTAGGTATATTTTCAAAATTTTAGGACCTAATTGGGATTTAATTCTCTAAGGTGGCCCCTCTAGAGGATTGTGCCCTAGTTCACTATAAAAGGAGGCCTTCCTCTCTCACTTTCACATCAAGTTTTTCAAGCTCAAGCACTCTCAAGCAAGGTGATTGATCCAACATCCATTATCCATATCTCTCCATAAATTTTTGTGAGCAAGAAGGTTTCAAGAAAGCAAGGAGTGGTGAAGATGTAAGATAGCAAGATGATGATATAGGAGATCAAGCCATTATTGACATCAAGCATCTTTTGTGAACACATATTTGGAGCAAGAGAGAGATCCTTTCTTCCTTGATCCACCATCAACTTTCAAGCATTCAAAGATTCAATCATGGGGTAACAATTGTGGATTGTGAGTTTGGTAGAAGTACTTTAGCCTTGGGGGCTTGGTATGCTTTTCTATCTCATTCAAATCTATGCATTGTTATTTCATACACATTCATGCTAGGGTTTTGATCTAGAGGATTAGATCTTGGCATTATACTTTTAATACATGCACACACACATTCTATTTCATTCAGCTATTCATGGAGGTGGAGACCACCAAAATGGGGGTTTGACTAAGGCAAAACCCTATATAGCCACCCTAAAAACCCCCTTTTTCAGATATCTACAGTCATTGTTTCAGGGATCAGAGGATAGATTTGAGTACCCTTTTCGCCAAACTTCTAGGATCTGTGAACAAAATTCAAATTGGACTTCAAATAAAGAATGTAGTATTTGACCTTTTATGAGGGTCAAACCTAACCTGAGCTCATCTCAGAGAAAGATTTTTGGGTTTTCTCTATCTCAGATTTCTGATCATAGAGCTGGTCACAAAATCTTCCAAAACCTCATACAGACTTCAGAAAATAGGTATTTCCAAATCAATTTCACAATGAGGTATGTATCTTGACCTAATTAATTTTCAAGTATTTCTAGATTTCCTTATGCTATGTCAATTCCAATTTCAATTCAAATGAATAAGTGTTGAATGTTAGGTATATTGCTAAGATTCCATTTTTACACCATTCAATTACAATTCAAGTACAAAAGTCCTCCAACATGCGAGGATCTGAAACAATCTTCTAACTTCTACCTTCTATCTTTGATGTCCTAATTTCTCTCTAAAACTACAAATAAAGGTTACATTATATACAAGAGGATATAGAATAAGTCAGCCTTCAGATCCACCATCAATGGAAGGAATGACTAGATCTAGGTCTACACCCATCCTAATGATAAATACTAGCATTAAATTTGGGACCAAAATTAATTTCAAGAGTCGGCCTCAACAAAAAATTTAAAAAAAAAACTCAGTAAGAAAGCATCACTGAGCTCCATGGAAATTCACTAAGCATCAAAGAGATAACCGACCAACCCCGGTAAACAAAGGAAATCAAGTAAGACCAAACCAACTCAATCAAAGAAGGAACCAATCAACACAGGAAAACACAAACATGTTTTTGGTGACACGGGATTTCCAAGGACCTAAGATGCTCTTGCATCATATGGGTTGCCCCATGGTGTGCACCAAAAATATATGCAAATTAAATGTCTAATATTAGAAATGAAATACTAACTATTATAAATTATTAAATCAACCTAAAATGCATTCCAATGAAGATTACAAAGAGAGAAATGAAATAGAAAGAAAAGCTTTTACCTTCACTCACCCATGTAGCTTGTCTCCATTGTTCTCCTAGCCTTAAATTATTGGATTTGGTGAGCTCTTAGATTTGCAAATGTGATCCTTTTTCCCAAGATATTTTCAAAGTATGGAGATAGTGAATGTATATGCAAAACTAGCCTAAATCTAGATTATGCAAATTTGATTAATAAAAATGATATGTGAATGCTTGAGATAACACTAAAATAACTTGATTTCTATGGATTATTGAATTCTTGAAAATCACTATTTCTATGACGCTCTCAAAGGGAGAGGAATTCTCCTTTTATAGGTTTTTGGAGGACTCAAGCCTAGGTGGCAAGATCTAAGGGTGGAGATTGAAAGGTGGAAGATCCTAAAGTTGGAATTGACTTAGCTGAAGGGGTTGAGAGAAATGGGGATGTAGTTGGAAGGTGAGAGGAGGAATAGGAGAGATGTTCCTCCTACATTGACAAAGAGGAGTGGTAGGTAGAAGGGAATGACACATGTCAAGTATCTCACAAAGACCCTTGAGAAGAAGGTGGGAAGACAATTTACTCATAAGGACTCTTGGCAGAAGTATCCTATGAGTCACCTTTGACTCTTTGAGGTAGATAAATAAGTTCCTTAAGAATAGGGAATGTGTTCTTGACTAAGTTTGGAAGAGGACATGTGGTCATGAGACCAAGTTTCATGAGGCCACATAGCTCTTAAGAATAGGACATGTGTGTGAGGATAATTGTGACTTATTAATAATTAATATAAATTAATTAATTTAGCCAAGATGATGTGTCAGGTGACTAAGTTTATGAGATGGACTAAAGGAATTAGTTATATAGTGATTGTGTAATTAATCACTTTAATAGGACTAATTAGAAGACTTAGGATAAGAAGAATAAGACAAGTGAATATACTAAATAAATTAAATAATTTATTTAATAATAGAGGAAATAGACATTATTTAAATAATAAATATTTAATTAATTTATCAAGCCAATTTTTAGTGTATACATGTACTTCATGATGAGATTTCATGTAATAGGCCAGAACTCTGAGAGGTCCTTAGTGCTATATCCACCATGCTTTGGGACGAGACTCTCCTCCTACCTTTGGAAGAATTGAGAAAATTCTATCTCAAAAGGGGTTTTGGTAGTATTTTTCCACTTATGGACCATGGTGGCAAGGCGAGTGGTCTTGCCAATGCCATCTTGATAGGGAGGTTGGGAAGAGCTAATCACTAGCCCTTGCCTAGGTCCACCTAGTGACCCTTAAGTGTTCCAACTAACACAAATAACCTATAGGATTCCCTCAAAGGCTCAATCCCATGGTCTTAAACCCCAAAAAAACTACCATTACAAACCAACCAAGACAAATAAATTCTTGGTGCTTACATCTTCCATGTTTACATTGACCCTTAAGCTAGGCTAAAGGGATTGTCACCTACAAAAAAGTTTAGGAACTTGAAGAGGCATGAAGGTGTTGAAAAATGTCTTATGTGGTTCTATTTGATATGTTTCAACTCTCACTTCACCAATCTGACTTACCGATCTCACACTTCTTTATTTAGGGCTACAAGGAAGAGCCCCAATTAGGCCTCCTCTCTGAGAAAATAGGGTCTTTCACCTATTTGCCTCCAAATGACCCTGCAAACAATTTTTGGATTCTTGCAAGATCGTCCAACCTCTCAAGGATTTTTGAGGTTTTAGGGTTCCTCTAGTCTGTACAATCCCCTAACCAGAAATAGGTGATTTTGGTAGGGTTTAGGGCCTTTACTGATTGCATGAAGTTTTTATTTCTTTTGGCTAATCAAATGGATTGATTAAATCTTCTCCTTGAATATATATCTTTTTTATGACCATATCTAAGTTCTCCAATCACCAAACCACATTTACCATTTTTCCTCTGTAACATATTCTTCTTCTTGACTCAGTCCTTCCTAGCTGAGCTCACCATGGCTCACCTAGGGCTTGACTATAAAAAAACCTAGCATGCATTTTGATGCCCCTCCTTATACATATGGTACAATCATTGAGTCTAATCACTATCCCTAAATGGCCAAAAAAAATGAATAGTGAGATGTTGAGTTAGATCCTCATGTCTGCAACTCTCTTGGTATGAACCAATGAGCAGATTTAATGCAGACATTTAAACTAAGACAAAGAAATGAATAAGAAAATCTAAACTAATTTTAGAAATTCAAATTAGACATACACACCAACATCTAACATCCATCATTGATCCAAATCTAATATGTAACTCTTCTCATTAATTCTTTGTTCACTGATATACAAGCAAATCCAAATATTGTGCATGCTTCCAGATTTGGTTCTCTGTATAGTAGATTCTCCAACCTCAAGATTTGAGCCAAGGTTCACATATATATCCCTAAATTATGTTTAGGGGAGGTTTAGAGCCCTCATAAGATGATTAGGCCTTAAGGAAACCATGCACTGAGAAACTTTTAAAAGTTGCAATTTAGTTGCTAAGCAACTTTTACAGCAAATGTAGAAAATTTTTAAATCTTGCTTCCTAGGGACCTTGAGAGGATCCCATGGAGTACTAGACCACACCTAGACTCCAAAATTGATTTCACATACTCTAAACCTCATGAAATCATCTTGACATCATTTATCTTCATTCTCCAAGAGAAAGACTAAAAGACTATAGTCTTCCATATAGAACCTAGGACCTAGAAGGACTCCAAATCCCTAGTGGATTCCACAACTTGGTCAACATGACCTTAGGGAAGTCAAAAAATGCCAAAGATGGCTTACAAAAAAAATAAATACAAAGTTTCTCCTACACCATACTCCCCCTCTACATAAAAATACTTTGAGGCATAGTAGAGGATAAGATAGAAGGATTGATGTAAGACTTTTTAAAGTTAGCTTATTATATCCATGTTGCTTCAGAGTCAGGGTGCCCCTTCCATTTTATGAGGTACTCCATGTATACTCTATGTATGTTTTGTTTCTTCACCCTGTATTCAATTACCTTCTCATCTTGTGGCTTGACTATGGGAGGTAAGACTGCAGTATTGATATCATACAGTATTTTCTCACTGTTCTAGTTGATCTCTAATAGTGGTCCCTTAAATTTAATCAAATCTAATATATTGAACATTGGTGAAATGCTCAAATCTACTAGTAGCTCCACCTTGTATGCATTATTCCCATATTTTTCTAACACCTTACAAGGTTCCACTCTTTTCATATGAAACTTAGTTGGTATTACCTTCTACAACCTTGACTTATTCAAATGTACCATGACATAATATCCTATTACAAATTGTACATCCTTGACATATCTATCATGGCCTTCAATTTTTGAGTTGCCTCTATGATAGTCTTCTTACTTTTTCTTGTACCTCCTTCATAGTTTGAGAGAAATCCTCTACATGGCCACTCCTATTCTCCATAGCTCCTAGATCTCTAAGCCCACACACTCCTCTTTGATGCATCCCATACACAATCTCAAATGGAATTCTTCTTGTGGTCCTATTTATACTATCATTATAGGCATACTCAGCTTGAGGAAGGATCATAACCCATGTTTGTCCATATTCCTTGGTGAGGCATCTAAGTAGGTTTCCTAACACCCTATTTATCACTTTAGTTTGACCATCCATTTGGGGATGGTAAGCTAACCCAAAAGACAAATTTGTGCCTAGTCTCCTCAAGGGAGTCTTCCAAAAATGACTCATAAACTTGACATCCCTATCAGATACAATGCTTAGGGGTAAACCAAGTATCCTTAAAATATCCTTAAAGAAGAGATGGGCTATGTAACTTGCATCATGAGTGGTCCTACAAGGAATGAAATGACTCATTTTACTGAATCTATCCACCACTACATAGACACTATCCATCCCTATTTTGATCTTAGGGAGACCTACAAAAAAATCCATGCTAATACATTCCCATGGCCTATTGGGAATGGGAAAATTCTGATACAAAGTTGCATTACTAGGCCCCCCTTTAGTTTTCATACAAACCACAAACTACTCTACATATCTTCTGACATCTCTTGGCAACTTGGGCCAATAATAAAATCTTTGTACCAACTCCATTATTTTGTTAATACCAAAGTGTCCACATAAAATTCCATTGTGATTCTCTTGAATGATATTTTCTCTCATCGAGCCTTTGGGAACACATAACTGATTTCCTTTGAACACAAGTCCTCTTTGTAAGGTATACTCTTGTAAGATGAAAAATATGGATGGGGTCTAGAACAATAGGGGTTTGCACATAAAAGAGGCCCTAAACTAATATTTAACACATACATTAAATTAATGATATGGAAAGTAAATCTAGAAGACTGACATTGAAATGAATAAATAAAAGGTTCTTACCATTGAAAAAGAATCTGCTAGAAACCCTATTGGATAGTCTTAGAAACTATTGATTTTTGTAAACCTAAATCAAAACTGTCAGACCTACAAAACCTAGAAATCTTTTTATTTTCTGAGAAAAGGTCAATCTCGACCCAACATTGGGGTAAGATCATACCTTGGGGCACAATATTACCCCTTTATGTCGACCTTGACCTCCACTGCTCCAATAGAAATTCTGTTCGTGAATCTTGAAAGTTTACCAAAAAGGGTATCCAGATCTGCATTGTAATTCACTGTCCTATACCTGTACCTATGAGAAAAATGGTTTTGTTTGTTAGGGGGGAGGGTTTTTCCTTAGTCAACCCACAATTTAGGAATTAACCTTGAAATTGAATTGAAATAAAGTAAATGGAACAATTCACCTTGCTTATGTTGAAATCTTTGTAGAGGATTCAAATCCTTGAATCCACAAATATGGATGCTCCAAATGAATGTATAATTAGATGTAGGATATCTCAAATCAATTTCCTTTAGATCTTCAACACCAATCTTGAATGGATCTTGGAATAGGAAGAAGCTTGAATTGAAATGGATGGAGAAATCTTCAACAAGAGGGCTCCATAAAGATTGAATCCTTCAATGGATACCAATGGACCTCCTTGATGAATTGGATCTTGAATGCTTGAATGATTGAAGATGAATGAATTCTTTAATTATTTCCTTCTCCTTCTTTCTTTCTTTCTTTATTTCTTGATTTGGCTTGCTTGAGTGCTTGAGAGATTATGAAAAGAGATGGATTGAAATGAGAGAGGAAGGCTTCCTTTTATAGTGATCTAGGGCACAAACTTCTAGAGAGGCCTAAATAGGAGAATTAAACTCCCATTTAAATCTTTACCCCTAGAAATGGACCTAAATTAAATATAATTTAAGAGTTTACCATTTTGAAACTTAAAATAACTGACTTGAAAGTGGGAAATAAAACTTTTTCGAAACTCGACATCCAAAAACTTTTGGATTTTGAATTTTGGACCCTGGGTCAAGGTTGACCTTGACCTTGACCTAGGTTAGGGTTGATGTTGACCTTGACCTAAAGAGGTCAACCTTGACCCAAAAGGTTGACCTTGACCCAAAAAGGTCAAACTTGACCCAAAAAGGTCAAGCTTGACCCAAAAAGGTTGACCTTGACCCTAAAGTCAATAATCTTAGAATTTTAGATCAGGATGTCAGAAATAGGCAAGAAAGAAGTGGAAAATAGGGCAGAATAGGGGAAAAAGATAGATCCAAGTCAAATACCCATTCAAGGCATTTGACATGACCCCAAACCACTTATTCGAAGGGCTAAACCAGTCCTAAATGGAAGTGCTTCCTTTTTCTGATGCTACATTTAGCCCCCACTTTAGCAGGAGTATGGACTCGATGAAAATTCTTGGTAAAGGAGATCACAAAGAAAGAGAAAATATTATTGAAATCAAAGGGACAAAGGAATCCTCAAGCCCCTAGGGACTCGAGTCTTTTTCAACTCCAAGATTACAATAAGAGAGACATCTCTAGAAAGAAGAGAGAAAAGGGGAGAGAGGAGTGGCTAGCTCACCCAGTAAGATGTGTGTATCTCACTATGAACCACAAAAAGGATAGGATGGACCACCAAGAAAGCACTTGATAGTCACCCCATAAAGTTGTGCACCTTTTGGTAGGTTTGTGCATGTATGCAGTGCATCTTTTGATGGCTTTTATGATGTACCCATAGATCCATATTCTCATATCACCATAGAATACATTTGTAAAATGTGTATCTCTTTAGGATTTAGCAACTTATGTGCATTACCTTCAGAGGATTTAGCATATTGGAAATTGAAAATGTGTGTCTCTTTAGGATTTAGAAACTTATATGTATTACCTTCTGAGGATTTAGCATATTTGAAATTGGATTTGCGTGCCTCTTCAGGATTTAGCAACTTATGTGTGTTACCTTTCAAGGATTTAGCATGCTACAAAAAAAAAGGTTACAATAAAAATTCATAATATAGAATGAGGGAGGCTGTATATATGCCCCCCTCCTTAAGATGGAAAAACACATACTATTTTGATATGTTAAGGAAATAAAAGAATAAGGATAAAGCCTTCTTCAACATCAAGACAATATCTATAGACAACACCCAGTCCAAGCCAAGAAGGTCAAAATTCCTATGAGGCCATGGAAGGGACAAATGCAAAGAGATATCATGCAAGAAGGTAAAAAGTAACCCTTGTGAGGGATAGCACACTATTTAGCTTCCAAGGTGAATAATGAAATAGGTTGTGATCAAGGACATAGATCCTCAATGCAAATCAAAATTTTCATGTATGATTAGATATCACATAATAGATAGATACCAAGGGAAAAGTGGATCCTAGAAAAAAGAAGAAGAAGGAGATGGCATCCTTGCCCCCCAAGGATAGGTACAAGGATGGAAGGGGACCTATTATATCACTTACAACAATATACAAGATAATGAGCCCCTGAGGATTAGGCTAACATTCTTTACATAATGCAGAGCTCCATAATAGGAACATAAATGTTATTTAGAGAAAAAATGATTGAAATACATCTCATTGCCACATGATATATAAATAACCTTACTATCAATGAGCTGCCTAATCTTATAATGTAAAGCTTAACATTCATTAATAGAGTGATTATGAAATTTATGATACAAACAAAAAGGAAGAGTCTTCAAGTGTGGACTATGTTTCTTTTTGTGTTTAGGTCTAGTAATCATCTTAGCACGAAGGAGTTTAGGAAAAAGAAATTCTTGGTCAAATTCCTTCATAGGTTCATCATGTTTTGAAGTGTTATTTGAGATGTTAACATTTATTTGTTGTTGAGGATTAAATCCCAATCCATAAGAATGTTCATGCCCCCCATTCTATAAGGGCATTTGAATTCCCTATTTATACTTACCACATCCTAGAGATTTGAATCCTTGTTTAACTAGGAAATGATAACTAGGAACATAATGAGAAACCATATCTGTAGGAGTCAATTGATCTTCAGTAGTCACTATGTCATCATTAGTAGGTTTGACAAATTCATTATGGGTAGAAGTAGCGACAAAGTTATTACAAAGGGCAATAAAAGTAGAAGTAAAAACTCATTGTTCAAATTCTCTTTGTTTCTTCATAAAATCAAGATTAGAAACCTTATACTCTCCCATAAATGTAGGATTAAAATCCAAGGTTCCCTAATCATTGCCAGGAATAACATTAGAAGAAGAAGGATTACTATTAGGAGTAGGAGTAGTGTAGGTTTGAATATTCAAAAAATTATTTGGCACATGATTTGCATGAAGTGTATTCATCATGTTGTTATGTATAAACTTGACTTTACAGTGAAGGGTGGAAGGAACAGCATGCATCTCATTCAACCAAGGTCTACCCAAAAGAAGGTTATAATTAAGAGGTCCAGGCATAACATGAAAAGGATTATTTAGGATGAATGGGCCTACTTTGATAGGTAAGGTAATGATGCCCAAAGTGTTCTTAGCAATGTTATCAAAGCCATGTATAGGAACATTGTCAAGTTGAATAGTTGAAAGATTAGCTTTAATCGCTTTGAGCATGTCTATGCTACAAATATTAAGCTAAGATCTATTATCAATCAAGGTCCTATGAATGATGCTCTTATTGATAGTAACAAAAACAATAAGAGAATCATATTGATTCTAAATTTGTTTAGAAGGTAAATCCTTTTGAGTAAATACAATGTCAGGAGGACTCAGGGTAGCATGCATGCACTGTAAGAAGGTATTGATGTTCTCTTGATTAGGAGGTGGAGTAGGAAGAGTTGCTAGAGCTTTTTGCAAGGCTTCATAGTAGGTAGATGAAGTTTTAAGAAGCTCCTGTAAAGAAATCTTGGTAAGAGTATTTTGCAATTGGTTTATTAAATCATACTCCTTGCTAGGAAGATGAGGTGGAGGAGGAAGAATGGGTTGAGAAGGTGGTAAAGAAGTAGAAACCATTGGATCAGGTTGAGGATTATTCCTTGTATGATATGTGTGAGCTATCAAATCTTTATCATTGAAAGACTCTAAAGATTCCATAGGTTTACCTTTGATAGTAATGTGAGGACAACCTTTGATAGTCAACAAGGGTTTTGGATAAACCATTTTAGTCATCTCAAAATTGCAAACAAATTCATAAGAAGGAAGCAAAGAAGACATCCTAGGAGGAGATGAATTAGGATCTTGATTCCCTATAAGATCATCACTAAGAGGGAGAGCATTAAGGGAATTCATATCATTCTCCGCTAATGGCTCATCACTAGAAGGAATCCTAAATGGAGGTAAAGGTATTAGAATAACTGAGAGGGGGGTGAATTAGTTATCCAGTGTCCCAAAACAAAATGTATAATCCAAAACAAATTCTTCAACTTCTATTACTAAGTAAACATAAAATACTTTCACTATCTGTGCTTTTACCAATTATTAGTCTAAAACTTATAGTAGTTACCGATGAAATCTAACATGCAATATGCAAAGTATGATAACAAACAAATATCACAATCAACACATAACACAAGAGATTTAATGTGGAAACCCTGTGAAGGGAAAAACCACCTAGGACCGGCAACCTAAAATGTTCACTCTTCTGAAGTGAGATCGGTGAAGACCCAACCCTATTAAAGGTTACAAACACACTATTAGGTGTGACCTTGTTAGAGGATTTTAGACCAGAAGTTACCATCCAACTAGCAGTCACTCTAGGGTTGACAGGATAACAATGTTCACCCTATGAATGAAACATAAAAATACTTTCTTAGTCCACTTGATTAAGAGATTTGACTATATACAATGGTTAAATACATAACAATACTTGATCTTCCTTGATACAAATTTAATTGTAGATTACAAATCAATATTTAGCTCATACAAATCTTTCTGATCAATATATCACTTCAGATTCAAAACTATATCAACTTACTGTCCATCAGTAATTACTCTCTATAGCTCAGTAATTGTTCTACAGTTTGGTTCTCACTAACCAGTATGATTAGAATGCATGAAAACTTGTTCATGTGATAATTCTATAGTATCTTCTTCTTTCGACATCATTTCAATAATGAAACCAATGTCTCTTATATAGATGAGTAAATCATTTTCTTTTTGTCCATCAAATTTTGCCGCTTAATATTCTTCATTGATTTTTCCACTTTAACCTTCTTTGGCTGATTTTTCAGTAACACGTTTCAATCTACTCCATTAGATCTTCCTTGAATTATGTTAGCCATCGATCTTCATAACAAACCTTATCTTTTACCTCAATTTCATACACTTACCAGCTCATCAATTTATTGGCTAAACTAGTCATTTAATTCCTTTTTGTTCTTCTTAGTTAACAAAGAAATGTGTCAGTGAACACAAGCTCAGTTAACACTACACTCAGTATACACTACACTCCATCGGTGTATACTGGAATGCTTCATTTACTGACAACAGTGCTTTGTGTCTTTCAGCTCTATTCTTCATCATAGATGAATGCAACATAATAAAGTCATAGACTCATAAAAAATTTACTCAGTGTATTCCTTATCCTCATCTAACATATACATCTTCCTCATATAGATATATTTGTTCTTCATCTCTTTCACCTTTCTTGAGATGTTTCAGTATAGTAACTTAAAAGATAAGTACGATCAAGCTAGTTGACATCAATGACAACATAATACTGATTTAATCATCTTACATATCTAATCAGCAACTCCTCAGTGATCTTTAATCATAGATTCTTCATTCAGGTTCTAAATCAGTTGTAGTTCATCAATCTCTCCCTTTGGCATTGATGGCAACTCAAGTAATATGAAGTGTACCATACACATACCAAACATGTATTCTACAACTCTGTGAACAAATGGTGTACAAGCTCTCCCTAGCTTAATATGTTTAATCACTATGTTACTAAACAACATTATAAAATATAGCTTTGTCATTCTGTAGATATGTTCTATTTATTTCAAATTTTCTCTCCCATAGATAGTTCTTATCGGTGCATGTTTAACTTTTCTTTCATATTATTTATCTCTCCCTTTGACAATAATGCCAAAGAAAAAAATAAATAATCAGCTCTGTAGTAGCTAAGTAACTCTTTGTTGTCCAATATAGTCTCTGTATATCTATAAATTGATATCGCAGTCTGTTTCAGTTCTTCAAACTTAATCACAACCTTGAAAATTATTCAAAGTGTGAACTATGCTGCATCAACATGTGTGATCTTTTGATAAGTGTAAGCTGATGCAACATCTAGATCACATTAGTGACCGATAGACAAGGGATGGACCCCAAGTCTAGTCCTCAAGTATTCAAATGTGTCCTCTGGTAGAGGCTTTGTAAAGATATCTGCAAGTTGTTCTTTAGATGTAACAAATTCTAACTTCACTTGCTTCTCTTGCACTTGTTCTCTTAAGTAGTGATACTTAATTGATACATGCTTTGTCTTAGAGTGCATCATTTGATTCTTTGAAATATTAATAGCACTAGTGTTGTCATAGTATATAATCACCAAGTCAGTGATTACCTCATTCATTCCTTCCAACACTTGCTTAATATATTAAATGTTTGAGCAATTAGTAGTAGCAGCAACATACTCTGCTTCAGCTATAGACTGAGAAATACAAGCTTTCTTTTTACTTGTCTAGGTTACAAGTCTTTCACCAAAGAAGAATGCTCCTCTGGTGGTGCTTTTTCTGTCATCCACATTTCCAGCCCAATCAGCATCGGTATAGACCTCAGTTCAAACTTACCTTCCTTAGGATACCATAATCCATAATCCTCTATCTTTTTTAGGTATCTTAAGATTCTTTTAGTAGCAATCATGTGTGATTCTCTAGGGCTAGAAAAAATCTAGCAATAATTCCCATAGCATGTGCTATATCTGGTCTACTATGAACTATAGACATTAGCTTACCAATCATTGATCGGTAAAGTGTCTAATTTACCTCTGTAGTTTCATCTTCCTTTGTCAATTTACATCTAGTAGCCATCGGTGTTCCCATAGGTTTAGCATCTTCCATGCCAAATGTCTTCAAGACTTCCTTTATGTATTTAGATTGTGATATAAATATCCCATCACTCTGTTGAATCACTTGTAGTCCTAGAAAGAATTTAATCTCTCTAAACATAGACATCTCAAACTCTTTTCTCATCTCATCAGCAAAAGATTTACATACATGATCTTGACCTCCAAAAATAATATCATCAACAAATATCTTAGCAATAATAATAGTGTCATCAGTATCACCTTTCATGTACAAATTGTTGTTCTCACTAGTTCTAACAAATCCAATACTTAACAAGTAAGTATACAGCCTTTCATACCAAGCTCTCAGTGCTTGCTTCAAACCATATAAAGCTTTATGTAATCTACATACCATGTCTTTGTTGTTTGGATCAATGAATCCTTCAAGTTGTTCTATGTAGACCTCTTCTTCAAGTATACCATTCATGAATGCTAACTTCACATGCATTTGATAAAGTTTAAATTTCTTGTGTGCAGCATATGCAAGTAACATTCTAACTCCTTCAAATCTAGCAACAGGTGCAAATTTCTCACCATAGTTAATGCCTTCTTCCTGTGCATATCCCTTGCATACCAATCTAGCTTTATTTCTTGTCACCTCACCATTTTCATTCAGTTTGTTCCTAAATATCCACTTAGTACCAATAATAGTTTTATCTTTAGGCCAGGGTACTAAGGACTAGGTTTTATTCTTCTCTATTTGTTCTATTTCCTCTTTTATTGCATTAACCCATTCTTCATTCTCTAATGCAACTTTCACATTTTTTGGTTCAAATTCACAAACTAGACATGTACCTTGTCTTGCTTTGCTTCTTGTCTGCATGCTAGCTTGTCTGTCTCCAATAATTTGTGTCTCAAGATGATGTCTTTTAACAAAACTATCTAGTACTCAGTTTCTTCTATCTTGTTCATCCTATTCATGTTCATGTGCCTTCTTAGTAGCTCCATCTTGTTCATTGGTTTCCCTTTCCTGTTCCTTAGGGTTATTTTCCTACTGATCGGTTATCACAAGTTGTGACTTTGGTAGATAATCAAGATGTTCAATGTAAGTGAATCTACCATAGTATTCTAGTTCCTTTCTACTTTCCTCTATGTTCTTGTCATCAAAATCATCAACACAGTCATTAGTACTTTCAATTATCTTGTTTGTAACCTTATTTAGACATTTATATGCTTTAATCTTAGTAGAATATCCTAAGAATATTCTTTCATCACCTTTAGAATCAAATTTCCCATTTCTCTCATCTTTTAGAATAAAACATTTGCTTCCAAAGATCCTAAAATAACTTATAGTAGGTTTGTGTCCAAACCATAGCTCATAGGGTGTTTAGTTGGTGTCCTTCTTTAGTTGTACTTGGTTAAGCACATATACAACTATACTGACAACTTCCCTCCAGTATGTCTGAGAAATATTATTTTGTAGCATTCATGTTCTTGCACAATCAATTATTGACCTATTCCTTCTTTTAGAAATCCCATTCTGGTGAGGTGTTCTCGGTGCAGAGACCTATCTTTTGATACCATGCTCATTATAGAAGTTAGTAAATTCATCAGATAAAAATTCACATCCTCTATTAGACCTTCAGCATTTTAATTCTTTTCTAGTCTCTTTTTCTACCTTTTCCGTATACCACTTAAACATCTTAAATGCTTCAAAATTTTCTTTTAAGAACATAACTGTCTTCAATCTAGTATAGTCATCAACAAAAATAATAAAGTATCTATCACCATTATAACTCTGAGTTCTCATAGGACCACATAGGTTAGTATGAACCAACTCAAGTATCTTCTTTGTTGAGTAGTCTTTGCTTTTAAAACTAGACTTAGTCATCTTACCTTTCTGACATTCATGACACATAGCATGATTAGGTTTTGACAAGTTAGGAAACCCTCTAACTCTTTTCTTCTTACTAATCTTGATCATGTTATCAAAGTTCACATGGCATAACCTTTTATGCCACAACCATGCATCTTCATCCTTCATCAATAAACAAGAAGATTGATCAATATCAAGATAAAATATATTACCTCTAGATTGTGTACCAGTTTTGACAAGTCTTCCTCCATCATCATAGATTTTTACCTTTCTGCTCTCAAAAGCAAGTCGGTGGCTTGAATTATTTAGTTGTGCCACACTTAACAAATTATAGTTCAGTCCATCTACCTAGTATGCATTTTCACATTTTATTCTATCATTAATCATCAGTGAACCTTTACCTCTTACCATACAGGGTGCATCATTTCCCATCCCAATAGATCCTCCATCGTATTCATCAAGTAGATCAAATTTCTCTACATCACCAGTCATATGATGTGTACAACCATTGTCTATGATCCATGTATCATTTCTACTTACTTTAGAGATTAGTGATGTTTCTTCATGTTTCTCTTCTTCCTCTAAGTCATCTTTCATAGCAACAGATACTACTTCTACATCATCATCAGTATCAAATTCAGATTTAATATCTTCAACTATGTAGCATACCTTTTTCCCTTTGTCATAGCTATCTTAGTTATCTCTGTTGTTGTGTTGGTAGCCTCTATTGACTCTTCTCCCATAGCTTCCTTCGGATTGGTCTTTGGATCTATCATCATCTTTCTTATTCAAACATCTAGTAGCGATGTGGCCAACTTCTTTACAATTAAAGCATGCCAAAGGTAGCTTACCTCTATACCTTCCTTTACCTTTGGGTAACCTTCTGGCCATAAGAGCTTCAAGCTCATCAAGTTCATCATCGATATCACTATCATTATCATTATTCTTATTATTCCAGCTACTAGATTTACCAATCTTCAAAGAAGACATGAAAGTAGATTCAACTGATAGTACAACACTATTGTCAAAGTTATTCAATGCAAAGGTTGTAAGCTTACCAATCAGCGTGTCAAGTGTAAGGTTGGATGTAGCTCTTGTTTCATGAATTGCAGAGATCCTGATTGCATAAACTGGTAGTAAAGTTCTGAGAATCTTTCTTATCACTGTTTCATCCTCAATAATTCCATCTGATGCTCTAATAGCATGTACTACCTCTTTTAGTCTATTTGAGTATTGCACAATGTTCTCACCTTCTTTCATCTTCATATCATCAAATCAACCTCTTAGGCTTTTTGCTCTGGCTCTTTTAACATTTAAATCTCCACTATTTATTAGAGTCATTTTATCTCACATGGCTTTGGCAGTAGTGCATCCCTTAATGTCTTCAAATTTGGTATCGATATAGGAAGCAACAAGTTCTATCATAGTAATATTGTGTTCACTCCTATCTTTTAGTTGATCAAGTGTCAGGGGACCTAGTGTCCTTTCAATGTAACCATTCTGCATCAGTTCTAGTGTAGAATTCCCAATTCCATATATGTGCAACTTCATTCAGCTTTGCCATACTACGAAGTTCTCTTTGTTTAGCTTTGGCACTTCCCTCTTACACATCTTGAGATCTTTGTGCTGGATTCCTTAAAAATCTATTCTAAGCAACTAAAGCTCTAATACCAATTGTTAGAATAATTGAGAGGGGGGTGAATCAGTTATCCAGTGTCCCAAAACAAAATCTATAATCCAAAACAAATTCTTCAACTTCTGCCACTCAGAAAACATAAAATACTTTCACTATCTGTGCTTGTACCGATTATCAATCTAAAACTTATAGTAGTTACCGATCAATCTAACAAGCAATATGCAAAGTATGATAACAAACAAATATCACAATCAACACATAACACAAGAGATTTAACATGGAAACCCTATGAAGGGAAAAACCACCTGGGACCAGCAACCCAAAATGTTCACTCTTTTGAAGTGAGGTTGGTGAAGAACCAACCCTATTAAAGGTTACAAACACATTGTTAGGTGTGACCTTGTTAGAGGATTTTAGACTAGAAGTTATCATCCAACCAGCAGTCACTCTGGGGTTGACAAGATAACAATGTTCACTCTATGAATGAAAGATAAAAAGACTTTCTTAGTCCACTCGGTTAAGAGATTTCACTATGTACAATGGTTAAATATGTAACAGTAGATGATCTGCCTTGATAAAACTTCAATTGTAGTTTACAGATCAATATTCAGCTCATACAAATCTTTCTGATCAATATATCACTTCAGATTCAAAACTATATCAACTTACTGTTCATTGGTAATTACTCTTTGTAGCTAGGTAATTGTTCTGTAGTTCAATTCTCACTAACCAGTATGATCAAAATGCATGAAAACTTGTTCATGCAATAATTCTTTAGTATCTTCTTCTTCCGGCATCGTTTCAACAATGAAACCAATGTCTCTTATATAGACAAGTAAATCATTTTCTTTTTGTCCATCAGATTTTACTGCTTAATCTTCTTCATTGATTTTGCCACTTTAACCTTCTTTGGCTGATGTGTCAGTAAAACATTTCAATCTACTCCATTAGATCTTCCTTGAATTATGTTAGCCTTCGATCTTCATAACAAACCTTATCTTTTACCTCAATTTCATACACTTTCCAGCTCATCAATTTATCGGCTAAACTAGTCATTTAATTCCTTTCTGTTCTGCTCAATTTACAAAGAAATGTGTTGGTGAACACAAGCTCAGGTAACACTGCGCTCGGTATACACTACACTTCATTGGTGTATAATGGAATGCTTCATTTACCGACAACACTTCTTTGTGTCTTTCAACTCTATTCTTCATCGTAGATGAATGCAACATAATAAAGTCAATATCATTAAGTCATAGACTCATCAACAAGTTACTTAGCATATTCCTTATCCTCATCTGACATATACATATTCCTCATGTAGATATTTCTATTCTTCATCTCTTTCACCTTTCTTCAAATGTTTTGGTATAGTAACTTACAATATAAGTATGGTCAAGCTAGTTGACATCAATGACAACATAATACTGATTTAATCATCTTACATATCTAATCATCAACTCCTCAGTGATCATTAATTAAAAATTATTCATTTAGGTTCTAAATTAGTTGTATTTCATCAAAAACATCTATAATATCATCTTCTTTCGCTAAAATGTTTGCATAAGGGGAGTGTGTTTTAGAAAAAGAGTCACCATCATGTATGAATATGTCATCCATTAATAAATCACCCTCTTGTTTCAAAGCTTCTTTACTAGGAGGGGATAAATCAATGTCTTTATCTAAGGATTCATCCCAAAAAGGAGGATTATCCATAATGGTTTCATGAGGAAGAGAGTAATCAACATCCAAATCCAAAGGTTCATCCCAAATAGGAGGATTATCATCCCTATCAATAAGGCACTTGAAAAATACTTGAAACAAATTGTGCAACATGATAATGAATAAAGAAATGCATAGAAGATAGATCTAGATATATCCAAATGCATTAAAATGAATTTTATAAGCATGAAAAGGAAATTGAACACCATAAACACAATAGGGCATCTAATTCCACAAAAGATAGGGGGTAAGCTTGTAAATATTATTGTATTTTTAAAGAAATTTTGCAATTTTTTTTTGGTATTTTTGAAATATGAATGCAAGAGCATGAAAGAAAACTACTTTTTAAGCATGTAAGATCAAACACAAAATGTAAATCTAACACCAAAAAGAAAGAGTTGTCGTAAATGTGTTCACCAAAATGTAAGATGAAAAATATGAATGGGGTCTAGAACAATAGGGGTTTGCACATAAAAGAGACCCTAAATAAATATTTAACACATAAATGAAATTATAATGATATGAAAAGTAAATATAAAAGACTAATATTTAAATGAAGAAATAAAAGGTACTTGCCACTGAAAAAAAAATCTGTTGGAAACCCTATCAGAGGGTCTCAAAAATTGTTGATTTTTGTGCTCTTACACCAAAACTATGAGATCTACAAAAGCCAAAAAAAATTTTATTTTATGAGAAAGGTTGAACTTGACCCAAAACAAAGGTAAGATCTTACCCTAGGGCACAATCTTACCCCTTTATGTCGACCTTGACCTCCACTGCTCCGATGAATTTTTTTTTCACGGAATCCAAAAAGATTGTCGAAAAGGGTATCCAGATATGCACTGTAATTCACTGTCTCATACTTGTACCTATGAGAAAAATGGTTTTATTTGTTGGGGGGAGGGGTTTTCCTTAGTCAAACCCAAATTTAGGAATTAACCTTGAAATTGAATTAAAATAAAGTAAATGGAACAATTCACCTTGCTTATGTTGAAATCCTTATGGAGGATTCAAATCCTTGAATCCATAAGTATGGACACTCCAAATGAATGTAGAATTGGATGTAGGATGTCTCAAATCAATTTCCTTTAGATATTCAACACCAATCTTGAATGGATCTTGGAATAGGAAGAATCTTGAATGGAAATGGATGGAGAAATCTTCAACAAGAGGGCTCCATAGGGATTGAATCCTTCAATGGCTACCAATGGATCTCCTTGATGAATTGGATCTTGAATGCTTGAATGATTAAATTCTTGAAGATGAATGAATGCTTGAATTCTTTCCTTCTCCTTCTTGCTTTCTTTCTTTATTTCTTGATTTCGCTTGCTTGAGTGCTTGAGAGATTAAGAAAAGAGATGGATTGAAATGAGAGAGGAAGGCTTCCTTTTATAGTGATCTAGGGCACAAACTTCTAGAGAGGCCTACATAGGAGAATTAAATTCCCATTTAAACCTTTACCCCTAGAAATAGACCTAAATTAAATATAATTTAAGAGTTTACCATTCTGAAACCTGAAACAGCCAAACTGGAAGTGGGAAATAAAATGTTTCTGAAACCCGACATTTGGAAACTTTTGGATTTTGAATTTTGGACCCTGGGTCAAGGTTGAGGTCAACCTTGACCCAAAAAGGTTGAACTTGACCCAAAAGGTCAACCTTGACCCAAAAAGGTTGACCTTGACCCTGAAGTCAAGAATCTCAAAATTTTAGATCAAGATGCAATAAACAAGTAGGAAAGAAGTGGAAAATGGGGTAGAATAGGGGGAAAATCTAGATCCAAGTCAAATACCCATTCAAGGCATTTGACATGACCCCAAACCACTTACTCAAAGGGATAAACTAGTCCTAAATGGAAGTGCTTCCATTTTCTGATGCTACAACTCTGAGAATGGACTGTGAAAGTGATTCTCAAAATCATAACATACCTTATATGCTTTAGAGAATTCTTCATCCTCACCATAGAGTTCCTTGAAACTCTCAATGCCAATGCTTTACAATTGAGCTTCCTACACTATCATCATTCTTCTAATTAGTGCATCCACCACCTTGTTCAAGTGTCCTTTCTTGTGTTTGATAGTGAAAGTAAAGGCTTGCAGGTACTCCATCCACTTCAAGTCCCTATTGCTCAACTTATCTTGGGTATTTATGTAGCTAAGTGTCTGGTTATCTATAAACACCACAAAATCTTTAGGAAGGAGGTAATGCCTCCACTTCCTAAGTGATTGAACTAAGGCATATAGCTCCAAGTCATATGTTGAATAATTCTTCTTAGCCTCATTAAGCTTCGAACTAAAGAAGGCTATGGGCCTATCTTCTTGACTCAACATTCCTCCCACTGCTATGCCACTTGCATCATACCAAGGTGAAAAGTTTGTCAAAACTAGGTAGTAGGAGAATGGGTTGTGTTTCCACTTGCTAATTCAACTTCTCAAATGCCTTACTAGATTCTAGTGTCCACCTAAACTTGGTCTTCACTCCACCCTTTATGGTTTCTAGGTCTGGTGCACATATGCCACTAAAGTTTCTTATGAACTTCCTATAAAATTGTGCAAGACCATGAAAAAATTTTACTTCTGTCCCTATGGTTGGTGTAGGCCAATTTGTAATGGCTTCCACCTTGCTTGGGTCCATTTTTAGTTGACCTTTTGATACCCAAAACCCCAAATAAATTAGATCTTACTTCAGGAACACACATTTCTCTAGGTTGATTTCCAGCTTCTCCTCATGAAGTCTCTTAAGTACAATCTCCAAATGTTTTAAGTGATCTTATTTTGTCTTGTTGAAGATAAGTATATCATCAGGATATACAACACAAATCTACCTATGCGGTCCTTTAGCACTTCATTCATCAATATCATGAATGTACTAGGGGCATTAGTAAGCCCGAATGGCATTAAAAGCCACTCATATAGCCCTTCAATAGTCTTGAAGGCTGTCTTCCACTCATCTCCATCCTTCATTCTAATCTGGTGGTAACCACTCTTAAGATCTAGCTTGGTGAAGTATTGTGCTCCTCCCAAACAATCCATCAAATCCTCAATCCTAGGTATGGGAAAACTATACCTGATTTTTATCTCATTAATGGCTCTTGAATTAGTAAAAAGCCTCCATTTTCCTCCTTGCTTGGATGCTAAGACCACCGGTACTACACATGAGCTAATTCTCTTCTTAATGAGCCCTTGATCAAGCAGTTCTTGAACTTGCCTAGCCACCTATTGGTTCTTCTCTAGTGTGAGTTTGTATGCTTCCTTGTTTGTGATGCAGGAGCATCCTGGGTGTAAGAGCAATCTTGCATCACCCAAAAATATTTTTTGTTTTTATTTTCAATAAGGGCTATTTTGTGCAGAGCTACTATTTATGGAAAGTTACTATTTTTGGTAATTTTTGTATGTGCTCGGAATGATCTGATTTCTTTCTTGGAGGTTCATTTTGGTCATATAAGTCTGCCAGTAAAGTTTCATTGCCAGATCAAGTGTATATTGGAAGATATTGAAGATTTTTGGTATTGGCAGCAGGGTACAGAAACTTTGAACTCAGTTTTAAAGGCTTTAGAGGCCCCGGATGAGGTCAAAAATTTGGGTGATGGGCACTTGCGCTAGTCAAGCCTGTAGAGCGCTTCGTGGCATTTCTGAAATGGGGTTATAATAGCCGAGCGGGTCAATGGGTGATGACTTATGGTCTTCGGAAGTTGGGCCACCTGAAATGGTGAAAAATAATTTTCTTCAAAATTTCTGTTCGGGTTTCAAAGGTTATCTTGAGCCGACTATGATGTAATAAAATATAAAATAAAATAATTCTAACTTTGGTCGGCCTTATTGGCTAAAAAAATTTTGGAACCTTCCCAGGCGGTGGAAAAATTGCCTATAAAAGGAAGGCTGTATTATTGTCTTAAGTAGTTCAGAACAGTTCTGGGTAGTAGATCTGGGTAATAGTTCGAGGCTTTGTCCTACAGAATATTGTAAGGGAATGCCCATGTGGCTTTGCATATTGTAATTCTGAAAGTTTGTAATTCCACATTTGTGGAGATAATAAGAAGCCAATTTTCTATTCTTTCATATTGTTGTTGTTTCTCTATATCTGTTATGTGTTTGTGGTATTAAGGGGATCACCCTTCATCAAGTGGTATCAGAGTAGGATTTCTTGAGTGCTGCAGAGACAAGTGCAAGCATTGCAAGAAGAGATTCATAGAGGAATGAATCTTAATGTCAGAGATGAAAGCAAGGATGAAGCCGAAGAAGAATATCAAGAAGGAGAAGCTGAAACTGTGAACCAGGAGGAAGAAAGACTTTTTCGGGTGATTTCCAAGATTGGGAAAAGACCTAAGATTGAGGTTCCTACATTTTTTGGAAATCTTAACACAAAGGAATTGATCGACTGGATCAATGAATGTGAGGAATATTTTGAGTACGAAGATGTTGAGGATCCTGATAGGGTCAAATTTGCAAAAGCCAGATTGAAAGGTCATGCGAAGATCTGGTGGCAAGAAATTCAATTAGAGTGAAATAGAAGAGGGAAAGATAAAATCACAAGATGGGATTGGATGGTGGATAAATTGAAGTGACAGTTCATTCTTGTTGATTATGAGCTTGACCTACTGAAGAAAATGCAGAGTTTGAAGCAAGCAGGAAGATCTGTTCAGGAGTATACAGAGGAGTTCTACTGACTTCTCATCAGAATAGGCCATGCAGAAGCTGATAAGGAGAAAGTTTCCCGATACCTTAATGGGTTAAGGCCAAGCATTCAGGAGGAGCTGAATCTGGTTCGAATGAACAGTATTGAAGAGGCATACTAGTTTGCCCTAAAAGTAGAGGAAAAGCTGAACAAGAAGTTTGAGAGCAGACAAAACGGAAGAGGTCATGGTGGATGGTCTGGTGGATGGTCATATGGTGGCCGAAATGAAGATCCGAAAAAGAAGGATGAGGCCAATAGCAGTGAGAATCAGTGAGGAAATAATTCTAATCATTTCTAGGATCAGAATAATAGAGATCAGAGAGGAAGAGGAAGAGGACAAGGATCTGGAAGAGGTGGCTTCCGTGGAACATGTTTTCACTATGGAGAAGAAGGTCATAGGGCATTTGAATGTCCTCAGTGCCAAGGAAGAATAGATAGGAGAAATGAAGGCCAGGCCAGAGTTGCACATGTAGATGAAGATGCCAGATCATCAAATTCTGAAGATGCTGAAAGAGGAGAAACATTGATTAACAGAAGAGTCCTGTTGAGTGGTGAGAATGAACCTGAGCAAAGAAGGAGCCTATTTCGCACCAGGTGCAAGTGTGAAGGTAAATGTTGTGATATGATTATTGATAGTGGAAGCACTGACAATTTGGTGTCAGAAGAGATGGTGACAAAGTTGAAGCTCAAGAGACAGAAACACCCACATCCATATCAGATTGCCTGGGCACAGGATGACCACAAGGTCATGGTCAATGAACAATGCCTAGTGAAGTTCAAGATTGGCAGATACCAAGATGAGGTATTGTGTGATATCATATCTATGGATGCATGTCATATGTTGTTGGGTAGACCATGGCAGTTTGACAGATGTGCTGTACATGATGGTCGTGTGAATACCTATTCCCTGACAAAGGATGGAGTGCGGCATAAGCTAAAACCATTGAAGGAGACTGAAGAAAAGGTATGTGGTAATGCAAGAATAACATTTGTTGATGGAAGAAAATTCCTAGATGGTATGAGGCATGAGCATGTGTGTTTTGCTTTAATTCCAAAAGTTGGTAAAGAAGTAGAGGATGTACCTGTAGAGGTTGTAAATTTGTTGAATGAGTTTCAGGATATTGTATCTGATAATGTACCTGATGGATTACCATCGGTAAGAAAGATCAGTCATCAGATGGATTTGATTCCAGGAGCCAGTTTGCCAAACAAGGTAGCACATAGAATGACACCAGCAGAAAGTGAAGAGTTGAACAGATAAGTACATGAGTTATTGCAGAAGGGGTTGATTCGAGAGAGTCTGAGTCCCTATGCTGTAACTACGATATTAGCACCAAAGAAGAATGGAGAGTGGAGGATGTGTACAGATTCCAGAGCAATAAACAAGATCACAATCAAGTACAGGTTTCCATTGCCATGAATGGATGATATTATGGACTGTTTGAGTGGAGCTATGTATTTTTCAAAGATAGATCTGAAAAGTGGATATCATCAGATTCGGATCAGAGAAGGAGATGAATGGAAGACTGCCTTCAAGACAAAGGAAGGACTATATGAGTGGTTAGTCATGCCTTTTGGGCTAACCAATGCACCGAGCACTTTCATGCGGCTCATGAACGAGGTTCTGAAAGAATTTCTGGGTAAGTTTGTCATTGTTTACCTAGATGATATTTTGATCTTTAGTAAGACATTGGAGGAGCATATGATGCATATTCGTATGGTATTTGAGAAGTTGAGAGAAGAGAAATTGTTGATTAATTTGAAGAAGTGCAATTTTGTGAAGAAAGAGTTAATGTATTTGGGATTTGTAGTTTCGGCAGAAGGTCTAAAAATGGACCCAGAGAAGGTACAGGCTATCCTTGTATGGCCTACTCCAAGGAGTGCTACTGAGGTAAGATCTTTTCATGGTCTAGCTAGCTTTTACAGAAAGTTTATCAAAAATTTTAGCAGTATTTGTGGACCCTTGACTGAAACAATGAGAGGGGATAGAAAAGAGTTTAAGTGGACTAATGGGGCAAAAAAGAGTTTTCAATTGTTGAAACAAAAAGTTACAGAACAACCTATTTTAGCACTTCTAGATTTTAATAAGGTGTTTCAAGTAGATTGTGATGCTAGTGGTACTGCAATAGGAGCTGTTATGAGCCAAGAAGGTAAACTTGTTGCTTATTTCAGTGAGAAATTAAATGATGCCAAGAAAAAATATTCTGTTTATGATCAAGAATTTTATGCTATAGTTCAGGCATTGAAAAAGTGGAGGCACTATCTACTTCCTAAGGAGTTTGTTTTGTATACTGATCATCAAGCTTTGCAATATTTGAATAGTCAAAGAAAATTGAATCAAAGGCATTTGAAATGGGTTGAGTTTTTGCAGAGTTATACATTTGTTTTGAAACACAGGAGTGGAAAGTCTAATAGGGTTGCAGATGCTCTTAGCAGAAGGCAACTATTGCTGATAGAAATGCAGATTGAAGTGGTTGGGTTCAAGGAACTCAAGAATTTATATCCAGAGGATCCTAATTTTGGTGAAGCTTGGAAAGCTTGTACAGAACCTGTTACTCTAGACAGGATAAAATGGTTGGATTTCATCATCTAGGATGATATGCTATTCAGAGGGAGTCAGTTGTGCATTCCACGAAGTTCTATGAGGGAGAATCTCATCAAGGAGAAGCATAGTGGGGGATTGGCTGGACATTTTGGTCGTGATAAAACCCTTACTTTGGTTGGTGAGAATTATTATTGGCCACAATTGTAGCAAGATGTGAAGAAGTTTGTACAGAGTTGCAGAGTATGTCAGATGGTGAAAGGAGTGAAGTAGAATACAGGGTTGTATCAGCCATTACCTATACCAGAGAAGCCTTGGGAGGATATCAGCATGGACTTTGTTCTTGGTTTACCGAGGACTCAGCGGGGACATGATTCAATTTTTGTAGTGGTTGACAGATTTTCAAAGATGGCACATTTCATTCCCTACAAGAAGACTAATGATGCTGTTCATGTAGCAGAATTGTTTTTCAGAGAAGTAGTGAGACTTCATGGTTTGCCAAAGACCATAGTTTCAGATCGGGACACTAAGTTTGTTGGATATTTCTGGCGTACATTATGGAAGAAGTTGAAGATAGATTTGAAGTTCAGTTCATCACATCATCCACAGACTGATGGACAGACAGAGGTGGTGAATAGAAGTTTGAGAAATTTGCTGAGATGTTTGGTTGGAGATAAGCCAACAAGATGGGATTTGATTTTACCACAGGTGGAATTTTCATACAATAATTCTGTCAACAGGAGCACTGGTAAATCACCATTCCAGATTGTATATGGAAGTAGTCCAAGAAATGCATCTGAATTGAGGAAGATAGATAAAGGAGAAATAAGTAGTGCCGAAGCTGGAGATTTTGCAGAACACTTGAAGAACATCCATGGGGAGGTGAGGAAGCATATTACCAAGATGAACACACAGTATAAGGCTAAGGCAGATGAGAAAAGGAGGTATAAGGAATTTCAGGTTGGTGATGAAGTCATGGTTCATTTGCGGAAGGAGCAGTTTCCAGTTGGTACATATAACAAGCTGAAAATGAAGAAGTTTGGGCCATGTAAGATACTAAAGAAACATGATTCAGGAAATGCATATGAGGTAGAATTGCCTACTGAGCTGAATATTTCACCAGTGTTTAACATTTCAGATCTGACAGAGTATCATGAAGGAGGTGTTGAAGATGAGATCACAGCAGCACAGTGGAGTATTCCAGCAACTAGTTCAGACACTAAGGAGATCAAGGATATACTGGACAGTCATGTTGGCAGAAGCACAAGGAACAGGACGTATGAAGAATATCTGGTCAAGTGGAAAGGATGACCTGTTGAAGATTCATCATGGCTAACAAGGGTAGAGGTTAACCATCTTGGTTTTCCTCTGCACACCTGAGTCATGACAGGGTCACTTCTCAAATTACCCTGGGTGTCTGATGCAGGAGCATCCTGGGTGTAAGAGCAATCTTGCATCACCCAAAAATATTTTTTGTTTTTATTTTCAATAATGGCTATTTTGTGCAGAGCTACTATTTATGGAAAGTTACTATTTTTGGTAATTTTTTATGTGCTCAGAATGATCTGATTTCTTTTTTAGAGGTTCATTTTGGTCATATAAGTCTGCCAGTAAAGTTTCATTGCCAGATCAAGTGTATATTGGAAGATATTGAAGATTTTCGGTATTGGCAGCAGGGTACAGAAACTTTGAACTCAGTTTTGAAGGCTTTAGAGGCCCTGGATGAGGTCAAAAATTTGGGTGACGGGCACTTGCGCTGGTCAAGCTTGTAGAGTGCTTCGTGACATTTCTGAAATGGGGTTATAATAGCCGAGCGGGTCAACGGGTGATGACTTATGGTCTTCGTAAGTTGGGCCACCTGAAATGGTGAAAAATAATTTTCTTCAAAATTTATGTTCGGATTTCAAAGGTTATCTTGAGCCGACTATGATGTAATAAAATGTAAAATAAAATAATTCTAAGTTTGGTCGGCCTTATTGGCTAAAAAAATTCTGGAACCTTCCCAGGTGGTGGAAAAATTGCCTATATAAGGAAGGCTGTATTATTGTCTTAAGTAGTTCAGAACAGTTCTGGGTAGTAGATCTGGGTAATAGTTCGAGGCTTTGTCCTACAGAATATTGTAAGGGAATGCCCATGTGGCTTTGCATATTGTAATTCTGAAAGTTTGTAATTCCACATTTGTGGAGATATTAAGAAGCCAATTTTCTGTTCTTGCATATTGTTATTGTTTCTCTATATCTGTTATGTGTTTATGGTATTAAGGGGATCACCCTTCATCAGTTTGGCAATGAGGCCCCTAGTATAAAGTCAATTTCATGACTTATTGACCTCTTTTTTGGTAGAGTTACTAGTGTCCCATTACTTACAATGTCCTTGTACTTATCAAGTAACCCTTGAATCTCCTTTGGTAGTAGTGCTTGAGTGAGCTTCTCCTCTTCCTTAGGCTTCACTACTATGGTATATCCACCATTATCCCTTGCTTTTAGTGAATGCAATATATCCTTCTCATTACCCAACAACACACTAGGAGTCTTGGACTACTCCCCTTCTTCTTCTAGAAAATATTACAATTTGAATATTTTCCCATCCTTCTTTATGGTGATAATGTTGTCCTTTCCATTGTAGATAGCTTCTTTGTCAAACTTCCATGGCCTTCCTAGTAGTAGGTGACATGCATCCATGGGTAGCACATCACACAAGAACTTGTCTTTGTACCCACCAATAGAAAAATCAATCCATGCTTGCTCATTTACTAGGACACTTTGTCCTTTATTTAGCCATGTTACTTTATAAGGATTGGTATGAGGTACCTTGGGAAGATTGAGCTTCTTAAATTCCTCTTCTTCTATGATGTTTTCAATGGAACTAGACTCAATAATCACTTTACAAACCTTCCCCATGACTTTACACTTCACTCTAAAGAGTGCTCTTCTCTGGCTTGGCTCTTCCTTTTCTGGTTGTCTAATAAGAACTCTCCTAAAGATGAGGCTCTCACCCATTTCTGATTCAATATGGATAACCTCTAGTGACTTGACACTTTAAGTTTATTCTTGAGTGTAGGATACTCTCTTCTTTGTATTTGAAGATGATTCCTTATCTGGGAACCTATAAGCTAGATGTCCCATCTTCCCACAGTTGTATTATTTCATGCTAGAAAAATATGAATTTCTCCTGCCTACACTTCTACCTTTGTTGGAGCCTCCTTGGTTGCCTCTACCTCTACCAAAGTTCCCTCTAGAAGATGACTCACCACTATGCTCTACAATTTTGGACTCTCCCTGACTTTTTTTTTCAGTCCCCGTACCTTGGTAGCTTCCTCTATGTCCCCTTTGGTCTCTTCCTCTACCTCTACTCTTGGAGGTCTGATCTTCTTTCTTTCTTCTCTTGTCTTCAATCTTGATGGCCAGTTGGTAGAATTGGTGTACTGTCTTGGGACCGAGAAGAGTCATCTCTTCTTGAATACTCCACTTCAAGCCATTTAAGTATCTGACTACTTTGATGCATTCATCTTCTAATACATTGGATTTCATACAAAGCTTTGTAAATTCCTCTGTATAGGATTTCACATCAAGGTCCTTTTGTCTTAAACTTTGCCTCTTTTTATGCTATTGAATCTCATAGTCATCTAGCATATAGGCTTCTCTTATTTTTCTCACCATGCCCTTCCAAGTAGATGTTGGATTCTTGCCTTCTTTCTCTATCTTGGTTTGAATAAACTTCCACCATATTAAGGCAGAGCCCCTAAGCCTAGATTTGGCCACTCTTACCTTTTGTGCCTTAGTGACCTCATCACATTCAAAATAGTTTTCCATGCCCTCTATCCAGTCCATGACTAGATCTACCTCCATTTTACTACTGAATAATGGTATACCTTCTAGAGCTTTCCCACTCATGGCTTTCAAGGCTTTCAAGAGTGGCTCTTCATGTAACATAGGTTCTAGCTCTAGAGTCTTTTCCTCCTTAGGAATCTCCTTGAACTTTGCCTCTCTCCAATCTAATTTATCATTGGCTTATTTAGTCTTCATCTGAACTTCATCCAATACTTGTTCCAATTGGGCTATCCTTTCCCTTAACAATCTATTGTCTTCTTCTTGGTCCTCAAATTTCTTAGCTAACTCCACATTAGTCACCATGTTTGAAGACCCATTGGATTCACACTTTGACATGCACAATGCAATCCCAAAAACTATTGGGGCTCTAATACCAATCTAATAGGGAGGTTGGGAAGAGCTAATCACTAGCCCTTGCCTAGGTCAACCTAGTTACCCTTAAGTGTTCCAACTGACACAAATGACCTATAGGATACTCTCAAAGGCTCAATCTCCTGCTTTTCAACCCCAACCAAACTACCATTACAAACCAACTAAGACAAATCAATTCTTGGTGCTTACTCCTTCCATGTTTACACTGACCCTTAAGCTAGGCTAAAGGGTTTATCATCTCCAAATGAGTTTAGGAACTTGCAGAGGCATGAAGGTGTTGTAAAATGTCTTATGTGGTTCCATTTCATGTGTTTAAACTCTCACTTCACTAATCCCACTTATCGATCTCACACTTCCTTCTTTATTTAGGGCTACAAGAAAGAGCCCCAATTAGGCCTCCTCTCTGAGAAAATAGGGTCTTTCACCTATTTTCCTCCAAATGACCCTAAAAACAATTTGTGTATTCTTGCAAAATTGGATAAACTCTCAAATGTTTTGGAGGTTTTAGGGTTCCTCTAGGCCATACAATCCCCTAACCAAAAATAGGTGATTTTGGTAGGGTTTAGGGCCTTTACTAATTGCATGAAGTGTTTATTTCTTTTGTCTGATCAAATGGATTGATCACATCTTATCCTTGCATCCAAATATTTTTGATGACCATATCTAATGTATCCAATCACCAAACCACATTTTCCATTTCACCTCTACAACATATTCTTCTTCTTGACTCTGTCCTTCCTAGTCGGGTTCACCATGGCTCACCTAGGGCTTGACTACAAAAACACATAGCTTGCATTCCAAGGCCCCTCCTTCTGCATATGGTACACTTATGGATTCTAATCACTATCTCCAAATGACTATACATAATGAACAATGGGATAGTGAGTTAGATCCTCATGTCTGCAACTCTCTTGGTATGAACCAGTGAGTAGAGATAATGCAAAGATTTAAACTAAGACAAAAAAATGAATAAGAAAACCTAAACTAATTGTAGAAATTCAATGTAAAATCACACACTAACATCTAAAATCCATCATCGATCTAAATCTAACTCATAAATCTTCTCATTAATTCTCTGTTCACTGAAATACAAGAAAATCCAAATACTGTGCACACTTCCAAAATTGGTTCTCCGTACAGTAGATTCTCCAACATTAGGATTTGAGCCAAGGTTCACATATATATCCCTAAATTAGGTTTATGGGAGGTTTAGAGCCCTCATAAGCTGATTAGGCCTTAAGGAAACCATGCACCATGAAACTTTTAAAAGTTGCAAAAGTTGCTAAGCAAATTTTACAACAAATGTAGCAACTTTTAAAATCTTGCTTCCTAGGGACCTTGGGAGGATTCCATGGAGTACTAGACCACACCTAGACTGAAAAATTGATTTCACATAATCTAAACCTCATGACATCACCTTTACATCATTTATATTTATTTTCCAAGAGAAAGACTAAAATAATATAGTCTTCCATATAGAACCTAGGACCTAGAAGGACTCCAAATCCCTAGTGGATTCCACAACTTGGTCAACATGAACTTAGGGAAATCAACACATGCCAAAGATGGCTTAAAAAAAAAGAAAACAAAAGGTGCTCCTACACCACATCTTCATTAATTTCAAATGAGATACCATTCATAGAGACCCTCGTCTCATTCTAGGATGCCACAAATTTCTTGGAAATTGTGTCATGATGCCTTGTCATGTTCTCAATAGAAGGAAGAATGCCTCCCTCTTTGCAGAAATACATAACCATCAGGTCAGAGGTATATTCTTCCTTAATTTTATCTAGCTTAATTCTGTGATGATCACCACCCATCTTCGTCGAAGTGTAGAAGCCTAGAAAGAAAACCAGCAAGGGCTCACACCAAGTGAAAAAAATGTGACCCGTTTCCGTTCAACACTGAGAAATAATTACACAAACTCCAACAAAAACCCTTCTTACCAAAACAACTCTAGTTAAAAGTTGAAGGAAAAATGATTTTCACACATGGAAAATTAGAGTGAGGAAGATAAGTAATTAGCTCATGATTAGCATCATCAATAGGGTAATAAATGCAAATCCAAGCCATAATCCTTTCCAGTATCGCTAGGAGATATAGCACGTAAGAGTTACAATGAGAAGTGCAAAATTACTCATAAAAATTAGCACCATAAATATGGCCATCCACTATAAAACATATATGCTAGTAAGCCATCATACCAGAAAGGTGGTGATTCAAAATCTTGGGGGTGAGGTCATGTTGTGTACTCATCCAATTATAGAGTATGAAATCCCCACCAAGTGCCACGTGGCACATGAGTTTAAAACCAACACAAGTGGGAGAAAGGAGGGAAATATAATAGCGACCCACCACTCCAAAAGGAAAATTTTAAACATCATTAAGAGTACTAATCTCATCCCTCATTTTCCATTGAAGCAGGTCCTGAGTAGGCTTAGGGAGATGACTAACAACCCTCCAGCATCAAACTCTGTGTGATAGGAGACCAAAAACAACCAAAGATTCTACAAAAGAGTTCCCTTCTCTATAAGTATGTCTTTTAGGTTTAATATTTTGAAATTTTATATTTTTGATAGTGAGAAGGTCTGAGTTTTTTTTATTAAGTTTATAAATTTTGAAAGACTATTGCTTAACCAAAAGCATAAATTTATATTCCAAAAAAAACAAATGGATTTCCTAGAAGAACAAAGGGATTTTTCACAAGCATGGATATATTTATAGAAATTATTGATCTATGTGTCCAGAGCATGTTTTTATAAGAATGACACTATGTTCTAGAAGCACAGTGTTGTATGCTAGAAGCACAACACTATGTGTAGGAAGTGTAGTGCTATGTGCTAGAAGATCTATTTTACAAGGTTTTAAATTTCTGTAATCTCTTTGATTTTTTTGGAAAGATATTTTGATTTTAAAAATGGCTTAAAACTAGCTAGTCTCAGTGCATGAATAATAAAATACAATGTATACACTCCTAGATATTTCCAATAAAATTTGGCTTGAATTTAATTATTTATAATTTGTATGTTTTTACTTCTTTTAACTTTGATTATATATGAAAACATACACTTATGAAATGAAAAGGAAAATGCATTACTTATGGTTCAATTTTTATTTTTCTTCCCTTCTAGTTTAGTGGGAAGGGGTTTAAACACTCAAACATGCAAAAAACACCAATGAGCCTACTCAAGTATCTAAGTATCAATCCTTGCATGCATAATAAATAATAGATAAAAGATTCAATTATAGGCTTTTCAAGATTAACTACGGGTATCCTCTATATACCTCAAGGGTGCATTGAGTTATAAATCCATAGATGAAAGAGAATAATGCCAAAAAACTAAGAGTGGGAAAACCACTCTCAACATTCACTTCTCTAAGGTATAAATTTCTTAGAGGCTTAACCTAGATTGGAAAGATTCCACTTCCAAGAGGAATACATTTTTTGGATATTTCAAACATATATGTGTTAGAATTAATGTTTTTTCATTGATGTCAACATATTTATTTATTCTTGATAGTTTCTTGGTTTGTTCTATTGAAGTTTTGATTCGGTATGTACAATATACTTGATGCCACTTGCTGCGAACCTAGAGATGTGTTGATAAATGTCTGTACTTTATTTTTATAAAGTCTTAGAGGTTCTTTTTTTGTTTTGAGGAAGCTATGATGGATGCATTAGAGGAAAATTTTCTAGTTATTCTAGTGGAGACAAAGTTACATTTTTTGGATCAGTGTCATTCGGTTATGCAATATATTTTGTTGCTAACCTAGTGGTTATTTTAGAATATTGATCTATGTTCTCAACTTGGATGGTTAATGATTTGGATGTTGGAAATCTATTATTTTTTTTTGATAGAGGTTGATGATCAGTGTTCCTAATGAACAATGTAGAGAAAGTTATAGATTCTAAGGTAGAGATTTTTTTTTTGTTGTTGTTGTGGTAATTTGTGTTGCTTTTTGATATTTTTGGATTCTACCTTATTCATGTTGGTGGATCACATTGAGATATGTGATTGGATTTAGTGAGTTCCTATGGCATTTTGGTGTTCTTGGCCAGCGTGTTACAAATATTTGAGGTGTGATATTTGGATTGTGGCATGTTTGCGGATGGAGATCACATTATGCATTATGTATTTCTCTTTGTAATGTTTTGTAATTAGGTCCCTAGCTAAACTAGTTTTAATAAGTTGATGTAATTTATTTAAAGATGTAATATTTAAGATTCGTAGTATAAGGGATGATAATGAGGATTATGACAAGAGAGTGATAGATGTTTGAGATGTTGTGTGAAGAGGTATGAGTGGAATCTAAATTAAATTTAGAACAAATATGTACTTCATCAGAGCTATATTGGCATGTTTGAGATTCTATCAGTCAGTTCATCAATTTAATGGATTATTATTCACAATGGATTGTAGTCCATCTTTGGGGTTGTAGCCCTAGTTGTATTATGGTCGTAGCCGGAGGTTTTTTTCCCTCATTTGTATTTGAGAAGTGATCTCTAGGTAGTGATCCTGAATGCATGTGCATTCTCCTTTGTACCTTTAATAGGGTTTATATGTACTAGTGCATCATCTAGTGGATTTTATCCCCACCATGTTTTTTCCCTTAACCATGTTTCTACACAAAAATCTATGGTGTTATGTGTTCTTGTGTTGATGGTTCAGTTGCTTCATGTCTATCTAAGTAAGGAAGTTAAGAATTCATAAGTTTTTTTTTGAAACAATTATTTTGGACACAATTGATTCACCCCCACTTAATTGTGTGTGCTACCTTATTTCTATCAACTGGTATTAGATCTAGATCCTCTTTTTGAATCTTGACTGCTTGAGGTGATTTGGGATGGAAACTTATAAGAAGGACAATTTGATGTTTGAAGGAACCAACTATGCTTTATGGAAGGGGAGAATTATTATCATTTGGGATGCCTTGGATAAGAATATTGGGATGTTACAAAGAAATATTACAAGACTCCTAAATATGTGTATGTTGCTATTGCTAATGAGAAGACAAAATTTAGATGTAACATGAGAGCCAAGGAAGCATTGCTGAGTTCCTTATCAGATGTTGGATATAAAAATGTAATGGGGTAGGAAACCATACATGAGGTATGGATAAATTTTGAAGCATGATATGAAGGAGATCCTTGTGTGAAGAAAGAGAAGTTATAGATCCTAAAAGGATAACTCAAATCCTTGAGGATGAGCGAAGGAGAAAACATTAAAACCTATGTTCATAAGATAACCAAAACTTTCTTTGGTATTAGAGGTGTTGGTGGTGTAATGGACAAGGATGAGATTGTTTCTAAGATCCTTTCCTCCTTAAAAATACAAAAAAAAATTTGTAATTGAAGAGATTGTGACTATTTCTAGGGTGATAAGAGATACATTGGTTGGTAAGTTATTTTATTTTGAAATGACTAGACTTCATGATAATCTTCCTAAGTATGAAACTACATTTAAATATACTATTTCTAAGGATAGGGAAAATTATGAACTTGGTAAAAGTTCTTCAAGCTCATCTAAGCTTGGATCTAGATATGCTAAGGAATGAGAAGAGATTGATGAAGAGGAAATAAATTTGGAAGATCTAGAAGACTTGATTGTGAAGAGAGTTTCTAAAAGTGCAGGCAAGTATGAAGGGAAGCTAACTTTGAAATGCTTTTCTTGCAATACAATTGGTCATTTTCCTTCTAGATGTCTTGAGAGAGTACCAAAGCACAATCCTAGAAAATTTCATCCTAAATATCATAATAAGTTCTTTTATGTTAGTGAGCATGTGACTGATGAAGAATCTAAAAAGAGTGAAGATGAGATTGTTTTTATTACTATTAGAGATGAGAACCCTAACTTCTTGAATGAGGATAAATCCATAGCTACACATGTTGAGGTAAAAGATGAATGGGTAATAGATAGTGGATGCTTGCATAATATGACTGCAGATAAGAACAAATTTGTGAAATTGAAAAGGTGTGATGGTGGTGTTGTCAGACTCGATGATAATACTCCTTATTTTATCAAAGAGAAAGGCTAGATTACTCTTGATGGTAAGAATAATATTGATGATGTCTTATATGTTGAAGGTTTAAAGCATGTACTATTTTGAGTGTTAGATAGCTTTTTGGTAAAGGATATATGTTGGAATCCAAGGATGGAAAATGCATAGTCAAAGGAAGCTTTGGAAATGAAATTGTGTTAGGTACTAAGACAAGAGGTAATGTTTTCAATTTGAATAACACTGTGGATAAATGCTTGATTTCTAGAATTGATGACATTTGGTTGTGACATAGGAGACTTTTTCATGTAAACTTTGATAACATTGTGAAGATAAGTACTAAACATTTTGTAAGAGATTTTTCTAGATTGACGAAACTTGATAATGCTATGTGTAAGGAATGTAATTTGGGAAACCTAAAAAAATTTACTTTTAAAAGAAAGATATATTCTTCAAGTGGATTGTTAGATTTGGGGCATACTAATTTATGTGGTCCTACTAAAACTAAGAATTATTATGGAGACAAAAATTTCATTCTATTCATTAATGACTATTTAAGGATGATGTGGGTTACATCTTTGAAAGATAAACATGAAGCTTTTGACAAATTCAAGATCTTTAGAGCTATGGCCAAGACTAAGACATGAGTGAAGATAAAGTGTGTAGTGCCCACCCATTATTTTTTTTTAGTTTTATATTGCCAAACTCTTTTAGGCCACTTTTATGCTTGCGTTGATTATTTTAGCTTTATTATGTTATTTTGGATGTATGACATTACATGGTGATTTGATATTGGATAGTTATGAGATATCATATGTTTTCAGTTATATGATGTTAGTTACTTTGATGATGATTATTTATATGTGTACACACTCAAATGGTGCACTTATATGAATCCTTACAATCAAGAACACTCAAGAATGAGGTCTCAAAAATCAATCCATAGCTCTCTATGTATGGAGTTGCAAGATTGTAAAATTGCTCTCAGCTAGAGCTATGAAGCTAATGACCTTGCTAGTCAACCACACAATGAGAGATTCAAGTGAAGACAAGGGCAAGAATGCCAATATCACCAAAGAATCAAATGAAATGCAATGCAATGCAACCTATATGAGTATGAAAATTATTCTATGAAAATGAAAGTACAAATTATGCTATGAAAGGAAAGTACAAAGATTACAACCTTCCTAATTAGGCTATGTGAGACTAATCTATTGCATAAAGAAAGTCTATACTAAGAATGCCATGATTATGCAACTATGAAAGAAAACTAAATGAAATGCAAAAACAATGTCTTCAAAGCTTGGATGCAATGATGTCTTCAAAGAGCTCCAAATAACCTAGAAAACCTGTAGCATAACATTAGCATAAAAATATGAAAATGGATATCTCTAAATGGGGAAGAGAGCTCTACTTTTATAGGAAATGAAAAGGAATGGAGCATGGAGATTAAGAGGCAAAAGTCTTAATCAACAGTGGAGCATCAAAGAGGAGAAATCCATGTGCACAAATATCCTCCAATGAGAAAATAAGAGTTGACTTTTGTGTCCATATGAGACAAAAAGTGCTTTTCTTCTTTTTATAAAATAAGAATAATGCTTTATTTGTGCAACTTAGGATAAGAGGAAAAGTGGGGGCTTTTTATTTATTAAAAGGGGAGGAAATATTCCTTTTAAATAAATAAAGACTTAGGATAAAATGGTTAGCACAAGGAAAATAATCAAAAATGATAAAACAGGATTTGATCAAGGAAATTGATATAATTGATAAAATGCTGATTTTTAAAAATATTGATTCAAAGAGGCAAAAGTCTTAATCAACAATGGAGCATCAAAGAGGAGAAATCCATGTGCACAAATATCCTCCAATGAGAAAATAAGAGTTGACTTTTGTGTCCATATGAGACAAAAAGTGCTTTTCTTCTTTTTATAAAATAAGAATAATGCTTTATTTGTGCAACTTAGGATAAGAGGAAAAGTGGGGGCTTTTTATTTATTAAAAGGGGAGGAAATATTCCTTTTAAATAAATAAAGACTTAGGATAAAATGGTTAGCACAAGGAAAATAATCAAAAATGATAAAACAGGATTTGATCAAGGAAATTGATATAATTGATAAAATGCTGATTTTTAAAAATATTGATTCAAAGATTTGATAAATTGCTGAATGGGGGCCCAAAGTCTAGGTGACCATTTTAGGGTGCATACATTTGTCCCTCTTTGACTAATGTGTGATCATTCTAGGAACACATGTGGTCAAAGAAGAATTGAAATGTGAGATTGATTTGGGATCACAAAACAACTCAAATGTGTGTTCATTTTGGGAACACATCGGGACAAAAATAAGCAAAAGCTAAAAGACAAGACCAACACCATCACTGCTAGGTGCAAATCAAGCCTTAGAAAAAACTATCACCATCACTGGTAGGCAATAATGAAGTCTAAAAAATAGGAGATAAAAATCAAAAGACAAAATCACCACCATCGCTGCTAGGTGATAATCAAGTCTCAAAATAAGAATCTCAAGCTGAGCTAAATGATAAAGCTAAATCAAAGATTAAAGTTGATAGGTACTGCCCCCTCAAAATTGAAATTGAAATTAGGTAGAGGAGAACAGGAAATTGATAAACTTGATCAAGTCACTAGAAATCATAGTCGAAGAATAGGACAATAGAATAACCATCAAGTAGTGAAGACATGCCTCAGGTTGACTAGGTTTGACTGGGAAAGATACAGGATAAAAATTAAGTCAAACCTTAGAGAAATGAAGTGAGTGATAATGAATGAGAGACTAGGAGTTTGAAAGAGATGGGGGTGAAGAAAAGATGCCTCAACAAAGATCAAAGGATCAGGCCTCAAATGGTCAGCCAACTGCGTAGATGAGGGTGAAATTTTGAAATGCAATTTTGAATATCAAGATTAACTCAGATTTTGATTTTGAGTCCAAAAATGGATCCAGGATGTCGAAATTAGCCAGGGGTGCAATTTTCGCACAATTTTGAGGTGTTTTGAAAATTAAGTCAAAAAGTCAAAATGCTAGGAATAGAAAAGGATGTGATGTGAAAGACAAGGAGTGAAAGACATGATCACGAAAAGGAAAGGTGAGTGCAGTTGATCGACTAGTCCATGAAAGATAAAAGGAGAGCTCTCTCCATATGCAAGATGCAAAACTAATCTAACATGACCCTAAAAATGCAAGCTACTATGAAAAGTGGTTGACTTGCAAGGTCACAACACCAATAGACATCTAATAATCATCATCAAGCTTTATTGGTAGTATCATAAGATCATACAATACACACTAGTATGACTATGGGTATATGAATATGATCTATATCAGATGAAATGTGGAAATCCCACCTAGGCAACAAAGACATGTAGGTCAAGATGACTAGTGCAGTGAGATTACCTAAATTTAATATAGCGAGATTATGCTTGCATCAGAACATAAGAAGATCAAGATGGCTATAAGCATGCACTCATGAAATAGTCAAGGATAATATCTTGTCAATCCCTAGTGTCAAGTAGGACCAGCATAAATGCTCATGATAGTTAGGATCAATGAAATATACCCACAAGTAGGTAAAGAAATAAAACATGTAGTCTTCTAGCTATACATCATCAAAAACTTCTCAGGGAGAGACCACTCATCAAAGAAATCATCATAGATAGCACACAAAATAAATAAAGTCAACATATCTCAATGAGTCAAGTGGTTAAGTGCATGTGTGTCGGTCATAGAGTCAAACTTTGAGTATCATATCTTCTTAGTGAGGAACATCACATCATACTAGACTGTGGGTTAAGATATCTGATAAGTGTTGAGAAACACTCGACGCAAGGAAAGTGTTGAGAAACACTATTTGGGGTTGGGTTTGAAAAACACCTATTGTGAAATGCCCCAAGAGACAAATGCACCTAAAGGACCTATGCTAACAGGTATGCCCCCTAGACAAAAATAAAGACCAATTCCAGACCAAGTCAAATAAGGCCAAGGCATGATGGAAAATGGCTAAGTGTCGAGGATGCATGCTAAAAGATAGGGGTACAAAAGGCCTCAAGTAGCGCCTATTTCTAAGTTTTCACCACTTGGAGATTTTTTGGATTTTTGATTTTTTTTGTATTTTTGCTACCAAGGCGTCTGTTTCTAGGTTTTCACCAAGGCACTTTTTCTATTTTTTCTATTTTTTTGAATTTTTTTATTTTATTTTATTTTTCAGGACTTTATATGCTTTTTAGGATTTTTTTAGCATCATATATGAATTTTTTTTTGGAATTTTTTCAGGACTAATAAATATGTACAAAGGATGCCCCCAAGCTAAATAGGCATCATGGATAGAACTTCTTGAGGTGCAAAACATTAATAGGATCAGGGAGTTGTTCCCCCTGTTCATCAAATAGCAAGTAAGCATCTGTCCCAAAAGCAACAGTAATAATGTATGGTCCAAGCCAATTAGGTTGAAATTTTCCCTTTTGTTCTCGATGTTGTTGGTTCTTAGGATTCTCACACAGGACAAGATCTCCCACTTGAAATTCTCTAGGGTGAACCTTCTTGTTGAATGCTTTAGACATATGCTTTTGGTAGAATCCCATGTGATCAAAAGATGCTCTTCATTTCTCATCAAGAAGTTCCAATTCTTGCAACCTCATGGCACGATAATCTTCATCTGTAATCAAACCTTTGAGAGAGACTCTAAGTGAGGGAATCTCAACTTCTAAAGGTAATACTACTTCGGCACCATAAGTGAGGGAAAAAGGAGTAGCCCCTGTGGGAGTATGAATACTCATTTTGTAAGCCCATAAAGCTGGATTGATCTGTAAGTGTCAGTCTTGACCATTCTTGTGAACTGTTCTATGGAGAATCTTAAGAATGGTTTTATTAGAGGCCTTTTCTTGTCCATTTCCTTGTGGGAAGTAAATGGAGGACCAATGTTGTTTTATCTTGAATTTCTTGCAAAGGTGTGTAAGGTCCTTGTTTTTGAACTGACCTCCATTGTTAGTGATTATCTCAGAAGGTATCCCAAACTGACAAATGATGTGATTCAATATGAACAAATAAATTGTCTTTCCTAAAGCAATAAAGAGTAGAATGGCTTCTACCCATTTGGTAAAGTAGTCAGTAGTAGTAATTATGAATTTATGTCCACCTGATGAGTTGGGATGAATTTTCCCAACAAGGTCAAAGGCCCAGTGCTGAAATGGCCAATGAGAAATAGAAGGAATAAGCTCCCTACCTGGAGCATGAATCAGGTTTCCATGTTTCTGACACTTTTCACAAGACTTGGCAAAAGCTATAACATCCATCTGCATTGTGGGCCAATAGTACCCCACCCTAAGAAACCTTCAGGCCATGGAAAGACCATTGGAATGTCCTCCACAAATGCCCTCATGGATATCAACTAACGCTTGGTCAAACTCATCCTTTTCCAAGCACCTAAGAAGTGTCCCATCTAAACCCCTCCTATATAGATCACCAGAGATAAGGGTATGGTGAGAGGCATTACAAACAAGGTTTCTTTGTTCAGATTGATTAAATGATTCAAGAATGATGCCATCATGAATGTATGAATAGATAGCACCATAACAGGAAGACTCATGAGTGACCAAGGTACAAATGACATGGCTTTTAGAGGAGTCAAAGATGGGATGGTGTAGCTCTTCCACCAAAAATTCAAATCTTGATTTGTGTTGTTCCAACTGAAGGAGTGAAGCTAATGTAGCCATAGCATCTGTAGCCTTGTTTTCTATTCTAGGGATCTATTGAAATGTTACAAATGTGAAATAGCATCGCAATGAATCAACCATCTTTTTGTAAGGTATCATCTTATCATCCTTAGTTTGGTACTCTCCATTTACTTGGTTGATAATCAATTGTGAATCCCCAAAGACATGCAGCTCTATAATTCCCCATTCTATGGCCATTTTCAATCCATTGGTTCAAGGCCTCATATTCAACAATATTGTTTGTGCATGGGAACAATAATTTATAGGACTTGGGAATAGTACACCCATGAGGGGAAACAAACAACACGCCAGCTCCTAATCCATTTTGCATATTTGAACCATCAAAGAACATCTTCCATGTTCTTGTAGTCATGTACATTATGTGATCATCTAGAAACTCAACTTTCATTGGTGCTTTGTCTTCGATTGGAAAATCAGCCAATTGGTCTGCAATGGCTTGTCCTTTTATAGCCTTACGCTCAACATACTCTATGTCAAATTCTAAAAGAATCATCATCCATTTAGCAAGTCTACCTGTGAGGGCGGCCTTACCAAGAAAGTATTTTAGAGGATCAATTTTGGCTATGAGGTGTATTGTATGTGAAATCATGTAGTGACACAACTTTTGGGAAGAAAACACCACCACAAGGCAAGACTTCTCAATACTAGTATAATTGACCTCATAGGAAACAAGCATTTGGCTAATGTAGTAGATGGATCTTTCCTTCCCTGTATCATCAAGTTGAGCCAACAATGCCCCCAAGGAATATTATGTCATTGAGATGTACAAAATCAATGGTTTTCCTAGGACAGGAGGCATTAAAATTGGAGGATTACCCAAGTATTGTTTTATTTGATCTAGGCTCTTTTGGCAATCCTCATTCCAGGCACATGTGGTTCCTTTATGCAATGTCTTGTTGAATGGTTGTGCTCTATTTGCAAGCTATGAAATAAACCTCCATATAGATTAGAGTCATCCTTGAAGACTTCTCATCTGACTAATGTTCTTAGGAGGTGGCATATCTAATATGGCTTGAACCTTTTCGGGATCCACCTCTATTCCTTTGGCTGAAATTATAAATCCTAGAAGTTTACCTGAGGTAACCCCAAATGCACACTTTTTCAGATTCAATCTTAACTGAAACTACTCCATTTGATCTAGAATTACTTCCAAATCTTTTAGGTGTGTACTCCTTTGCTTAGACTTGGCCAAGGTGTCATCCACATAATCCTCCATGTTTTTATGCATCATATCATGAAATATTGTGGTCATGGCTCTTTGGTATGTGGGTCCTGCATTTTTTAATCCAAATGGCATGACTTTCCAACAATAGGTTCCCCATGCACATGTGAAGGCTTTCTTTTCTTGATCCTCAGGAGCTATTTTTATTTGGTTATAACTGGAAAAACCATCCATTAAAGAGTATACCTCATAGCCCACAGTCATATCCACTATCATGTCTATGTTAGGGAGTGGAAAGTCATCCTTTGGGAAAGCTTTGTTAAGATCTCTGAAGTCTATGCAAACACGAATGGACCCATCATGCTTTGAAACTGGAACAATATTTGAGATCCACTCAGCATAGTCGATAGCTCTAATAAATCCTACTGCTAAGAGCTTTTCTAATTCAGCCTTAACAAGGAGAACTATGTGAGGATGTATTTTCCTCAAATTTTTTTTTACTAGTTTAATTCCTGGAGCTATAGATAAGTGATGCATAATAAGATTAGTGTTAAGCCCTGGCATGTCTGAATATGTCCAAGAAAAATTGATTTTCTTCTTTTGTAAGAACTTTGTGTATGCCTCTTTTTCTTGCACTGACAAAGACTAAGCTAGATGAATCGCCTATGGAGCCTCTTCTGTATTCAAATTTACTAGTTGTGTAGGCTCAATAAGAACTGATGACCTATCTTGGAAATAACTTAGCAGATTATTAAGTACCCCATCCTTAGGTGCCTCAAGGAGGTTTTCACCTTTGGATACGTCCTTTCTTTTTACTTTTTTGGGGTTTGACACCGCCACATAGTGGTTTTCACCATCAGAACCATTTCTCTTTTTTTTCTTTTCTTTGATTTTGTGACTAAGGTACTTAATATCCAGCTCCGTCATACTTGTTGTAGGTTCATTGGTGGAAGAGACTATGGGTTTAAGAGCATTCAAGTAGCAGGCTATCTCATAGTCATTGTGAAAAGTGAGGAGTTGAGGCTCTTGACAAAGTTGTGACCAATCAATCAAATGATGGTTGACAAGGGGTAGGTCAATGACTAGTTCAACATTATTGATATGAAAGGCATTATCTTTGGTGATCATATAGTTAGGATCTGTCAAGTCTCCCTCTAAGATACCTAAATTAGGGCTTGTCTCACCAAATGAAGCATCATCCACTAAGGTAATTTGAGGAGTCCAATCCTCTAGTCCTACAATAGGTTCATTGGTCACATCGGGTTGAGTACTATAGGTATGGACAACATCCATGTCCAAATCAACTATTCCATCTGAAAGAGAGTCCCACTCAAACTCATGTGAATCTATTTTTGAATCTCTGCTGGGATGTTTACACCAAGAAGGCTTGGGATGCCTTGATGTAGAAGCTTCAAGATTGTGAAGGGTATCACCTTCTCTGGTGCTTGTATTTTCAATTGTTGAATCATCTGAATCTCCCCAAAGGATATTGGTGGAAGGCACCCAATCATCAGTCATGTCTTGTTGGTTTTGGAGATTAGGTGTATAATCTAAGTCACTAGCAGTATCCGTCGCAGGTAGGATAGGACCACTTTTGTTCTTTCCATTATCAAACCCTAGGCCAATCATTGACTTAGTCCTATGACCAAAAGGAGCATGGTTGAGTGGTTCATCCTTGGCATCTAACCTATGACTGAGAGGGCCATGACCTGGGTAGCCCATGTTGGTGACCAACGTGTATCCTCTTCCATAAGTCTTAGGAGATGGAGGAAATTTTTCATTATGTAGGTACTTTTCTTCTCTGTATATCCAATCTCTAACAGCCACCTCTTCTTTCTCACCCTGAATAGGTACTGAAGACTCTACAAAAGTATCAAACAAAGTCATGGCTGAAGACAAGGGATGCATCTCTTGTGATAGTTTACCATAGGACCTCAATGAAATTGGCAATTTTGTAAAGGAGTCAATTTGATATCCTCCCATACCAAGGTCTATGGACTTGAATTTATCCTTACATTGCTCAAGAGCTACCCCAAAATTGTCCACTTCTCTATTTAAGGGAACATGGGCCCCTACTGAAATGCAGACTTCTATGCCATTGAATGGAAACTTGACACATTGGTGATAGGTAGATGGTACTGCTTGCATGTTGTTAATCCATGGTCTACCTAGTAGGATGTTGTATGCTAGAGGACCAACATCAATGATTTGAAACAAAATGTCCTTTTCAACAGGACCAATTATGACTGGAAGAACAGCTAACCCCTTAGAACTTCTCTCAGCCTCATCATAGGCTTTGATAGTAATTTTCTTCTTGGTATCAATGGCATGCTCTGCGTAACCAAAGTTTTTCAAAAGACTTAGAGAACAAATATTGAGCCCAGCACCCCCATCTATCAACACACACCTAACACGGGTTTTATGGATCATGACCTCAATGTGAAGGGCAAGATTGTGCCGATGGCTCAAGGCTTTGTTGTCTTCTTTGGAAAATGTAAGGTAATGACGGCTAGCAAGGTGGTTGACCATGTTCTGGAATTGGTTGACATCTATATTATTAGGGACATTTGCTGCACGCAAAGCATCCTCAAGGACACACTTGTGTCTAGGAGACAATTCTAAGAGCTCAAAAATGGTAACTCATATCAGGACTAATTGTAGACTTGGGAGGAACACTTTTGGACATTTGTTGCTTGGATTTTCTAGAATTAGGACCTCTAATGATAATAGGACCTTGGGACTGACTCCTAGTAATAGCATTGAGAGGCTGAGATGACCTGTGAGATTGAGGACCTCTAAGCACAACAATGGGTCCTTCATCAAATATTAGAGGTGAGCTTACATCATAGTCATAGGGATCATTCCCTCTCATCATGTTGACATCATTATCCACAACCTCAAACATATTAATGACATTTTTTGCAGCTGTATAGGTATAATTGATTGCGGCTTTGCCATTCTTTTTTTGAGAGGTCTCCCCCTTCTCATACTTAGGCAAGGGCTCCTTAAAGGCCTTGTGGTCTGCATTTGTGGTCAACCCATCAACTTGTAATTTCCCACTCTCAATAAGGTCTTGAACAAGATGTTTGAGTTTAAAACAACCTTCAATGTCATGTCCAATCCCATTGGGGTATACACAGTAAGCTTTCTCATTCCACCAATAAGGTTTAGGATCCAGTATGTGAAATTGTGTAGGATCCTGAGGTTGTGCCAAATTATGAGCAATCAAGGTCTTAAAAATGTCTACATAAGAGTCTCCAAGCTTAGTGAATTGCCTCTTTCCTGACTTAGGTTTATTTTGATACCTAGGCTTGTGCTCTTATTGGGCTAAGGATGTCTGCAGCTTCATAGCTTGAACTATGTTAGATAAATTAAGAACTCCTTGTTCCTTAGGTTTTGGAGAGTCAACAACTCCATCATTGACTACATGCTTATTTTTGTTCCAATATGAGTTCTTTTTATCCTTATTATTGTTCTTATTGTTTTGGCCATTGTTGTTGTTACTTTGTTCAGCCAAAATACCTTGTTCTTTTAAAACATCCTCGATGCGACATGCAGTTTCTACCATAGTGTCAAAAGAATTAAAGACCATTTTTCTAACTTCATATCTTAGTTCTGGCACTAGATTGCTCATGATGATATCAATCCTTTCTTCCTCAAGGATGGTCCTAGAATATTTGGAACATAAGCATCTCCACCTTTGTAAAAATGTCACAAAGGGTTCCCCTTGATTCTGTTTTAATTTACACAAATCAAGCATGGTGACTGACCTTGATAAATTATATGCAAAATGTTGCACAAATCTTTGGACAAGTTCTTTGAATGTTTCAATAGGAGGGGTAATGTTAGTAAACCACTCCATAGCTTGGCCTTTAATAATCCTTGGGAATAATCTCATAAGGTAGGAGTCCTCATGATGAAATTCAAAGCTCATGATATAGAACTATCGTACATGGTCATGGGGGTCACCACTACCATCATATTTGTCATATGTGGGGATTTCAACCTTTCTAGGAAAATCTACCATAACCACACTTTTGTCAATGGGATTAGGACATATAGAATCCAAGTTGAAGGAACTCTTAGGAGCCATCATTTTCTCCATAGTCTTTTGCATTTGCTTAATCACCTCATCAGTTGAAGGGTTTTTCTTTTTAATCTTTTGGTCCACATCAAAGTTGTATGGGACTTTTGCACCCTTATTGATTAGACTTTCTAAGAACTAATCCTTATTTTTCTCCACATACTTCTCCACATATTGTTGGAAGGATGGTTCTTGTTGCATTGTCATGAAATCAATAGTGTCAAAGTTGGCATTACTTCCTCCATGTTGAGAGCCATGATGAGCTCGTTGGGAGGGTTGTCTTGAATATCTAGGAGGTGATTGTCTCCTATGATAGTTATACTAAGAAGTCCTTCTTCCTCTAGGACTAGGTGATATTGATGGGGTCCTTGACCTTCTTCTTGGACTTGGTGAGGGAGTAGATGGTGGAGAGTTGGTTCCACTATTGGTACCCCTATTGTTGAATTGATCATGGAGTTTTTGCGCTAGGAGCCTATCTTGTTCTTCTTGTGCGACTCTTCTCCTTATGTCTAGCAAAGCTCGTTCCTCCTCCTCCAATTGTTTGAACCTTTCTTCCTTAGTAGCTTGTTCATCCAAGAAGGCTTGCTTTTCTCTCTCAATGCACTTCAACCCATCACTTGTGTATCATGAGGTGTCTCTAAGTGGCAAAGGTTATCTTGAATGTCTAGATACAGTAGCTGCATTGATATGAGAATCACCAGATTCATTGTTCTGGTCTTCATGTTGTGACTGTGTATCTGAGTGAGATTGTCTATGATGTTTCTCAGCTTGTTGATGAGCATCTAGATACCTTGTGTTGATAGGAGGTGATCCAGGTGGACTATCAAAAGAAGACCCAACAGACATTATGTCACCCCTATGTCATTGGAACATGTCATTAAGAGTTTGATTCATTACTTCTCTTTGTTTTCTAGTGAAGGTGTAACTCATATCCATATTTGAGGAACTAGGTGCTAAAGAAGTACTCAATCCATTAGGATTACTCTTTGGGTCAAAACCAACCTCAGACTCACTCTTAGGGGATCGATCAAAAATGGGTTCCTTTCCCTTTCACTATTGACGAGTCTTAACTAAGGGTAACTGATTAAAGACAACTGGGGGTCATTTTCCTTGACTCACTTGGTACCTTGTTGTAACTGACATGAAAGAAAAGGATTCTTGAAGATAAAGTGACCTCTCAAAGTGTCAACACCAAACTAGGATAATTAAAGTTCTCTAATGTCCCAAAAGAGATGGAAAGATAGAAATTGCAAATGGTGTTACCAACACTATCAAAGAGGTGCTAAAATCAAAGGATCAATATCCTTGTACGTTTGAATTAGGAGGATGGATTTAGCCCAAATTGTATAATTGAAATTGAATTTGAGTGGAAATGGTTTGGACAAAAAGAGTACTAGAATTCTCCAAGAATGTTACTAACAACTCTAGAGATATACTTTCTCAATAGGAATAATCTTCTAACTTGATAGTTCTTCCCAAAGTGACTTTGTAAATCGAATGACACTACCCCTAGAGGGCTAAAAAAGCAAAAATTCAGAGTAAAGATAGGCTTCCAGCGACAAGATAAGCTACCTTCCTAAAGACCTAGCCAACTAAAAGCAACTACAAAATGATTGAAACTAGGTATACAATAGAAAATTCTCAAGTGACACTTTCTAGGCTAACCAGGCAACACTTTAAGACTAGGCGACAATTCACGCAATACAGGGTGACACCTTCCAGGCTAATAGTGCACCACTTTCCAGGCAAGCAAGGTGACAATTGTGCAGGGATGAACTGTCACACGACAATTCTCAAAATAGGGTGTGACAACATTTTAGTGTCGTATGATTCTCTGACCAATGAATGTCAAAATCTCAGTTTTAAGGCCTATTTGTTCAATATTTTCAGTTTGAGGGTTGATTTTTTGATTCCAATCACAATGACAGCAATGAATTGACAGGTTTGCAAATAGTATGGTATCAAACATGTCTTCAAGAACTTGAAACAAGGGAAAAAGAAACCTTTCCAAGACAAACACTTGTGATATCAAAATAGAAAAATACCTTACAAATACTACCAATTGTTTGAATGTTCAAGAACGTTAACACTGGTATTACACAATCGAAGACACTTCAAGAAATATTTATCCTAGAAAGTCAAGGCTCAATACTTAACAACTTGGCCCACACCTGATGCTCCCTTGCCTCACACAAAGTGGTTGCCCACAATAGATATTGGCTTTGTCATGGAAGTGCCAAAGACACAACCAAAAGAACACATATGGTGAGTAATCTTGGGGTGATCTGGGTTATTCCACTTGGATCAATCCTTGCACCAAGAAGCTAAGTGGAAAAATAGGGTGGCCTCTATCTATGGTTCTTAGTAAGGGTTTCTATTCATAGTACCCCTCTTTCTCCTCATAAAGGACTAGGATCTCATGGCCTCAAGAGTACCTTAAGAATTCTTGCTCAACATTTTTCTTATGGTCACAATCCCACAAGTACTCACATGAAGCGAAGACAAGCACTATGTCTACAAGGTTTTGTTTCTTGATAGCCTTGAGTTTATAGTGGGTCAGAATAGCCAGCAATAAGCTTGTCCCCACTTGGGTCATTCCTCTTGATTGCTCAAGAGCGGGCCCGCTAAAGGATTCTAACAATCTAAACAAAAATGGATCAACTTATGAGATTCAAGGATTTTGTCTCACCACAAGGGTGAAAAGCATACTCCCCTATCTCAAAGATTTCTCCCAAACACACCAAGAAAAGGTTCAATTACCCTCTTGCTTTCAAAATCCAAAGATGGGTCAAGATTTTCTAGCTCACCACAAGGGTGAAGAGCATACTTCTCCTACCACCCAAGAATTCCTACAACAAGATATTAAGTGCCTATGAAATGAAACAACTAGCATATGCCACACTTAATAAAGAAAGCAATTAAACAAGCACTTGATTAGGTTTTTATGCTTTGGGAAGCCCTACAAAAACCATTAGTAGCCCTTGTGCATTTAAAGCTTTGACATGCATTCTTTTGGAAAAATATTTCAAGCAATGAGAGCACCTACAAGCACAACGTGTTAGCCCAACAAGGTTAGAACAATCCAAAATCCAATTAGCTCTAAGCAATCCACTATCAAAAGTATTTAGAGCACTAAAGGTGGAACACTTAACTCATGAAGTAAGTGTGCAGTGAGTCCAAAAAGTGGAACATTTAACTCTACACACAAACTCAAAGAAAGTCAACACCTTAGAAAACTAATGAGATCAAGAAAGCATAAAAGGGAGAACTTTTTGGAACACTTAACACTTTTTTCAAGTAGACCCCTCCCCTATGTATGAATGCTGACCTTGCATCAAAAGGGTGGAAATGAGGGGCAATTAGAAATAAGCGAGTCCAACACCCAATGTAGCCAACAAGATCAATCAAAAGTACTCCTCAAGTGAGTGTGAAGTAAGTCCAAAAAAGTGGAACATTTAACTCCTCACACAAACTCAAGGTGAGTCCACACCTTAGAAAACTAAAAAGGGGGAAATTTTGTGGAACACTTAACGCTCTTTTCAAGTAGACCCCTCCCCTATGTATGAATGCTAACCTTGCATCCAAAGGGCAAAAATGAGGGGCAATTAGAAATAAGCGAGTCCAACACCCAATGTAGCCAACAAGATCAATCAAAAGTATTCCTTAAGTGAGTGTGAAGTGAATCCAAAAAAGTGGAACATTTAACTCCTCACATAAACTCAAGGTGAGTCCATACCTTAGAAAACTAATGAGATCAAGAAAGCATAAAAAGGGGGAAACTTTGTGGAACACTTAACACTCTTTTCAAGTAGATCCCTCCCCTATGTATGAATGCTGACCTTGCATCCAAAGGGTGGAAATGAGGGGCGATTAGAAATAAGCGAGTCCAACAACCCAATTTAGCTAACAAGATCAATCAAAAGTACTCTAAAGTTTCTTATCAATACTACTCGCAAATGAAAAAGGGTTGAATCAATGGAATATTTAAATTTTCAAGAAAATATAGAGTGAGTCCACAAAGTGGTGCATTTAACTCCCTATGTAAACAAAGAATGAATCCATGCCCCCAGTCACTCAATGAGATATTTGATATTGGAAACCAAGAAGCATTCACTTAAACAAACTTGTAAAAATAAATCTATGTTCTTTCATTCACCATTAAGAGCATAAAAGAGATGTGCCTATGAAAGCAAGTAAACATTCAAGCCAAACACATGAGAGGTTCTTTTTAGATCCAAAATCCAAATGAGATCTGCAAATGAAATCTATCTAACTACAGTAAATCAAACTAGTAAACAGATTAATCTAAACTCGGCCAAAAAGGTCTAAAAAAAAAATCACTGTCAGGTACAGGTGACAGTACAGTCACCAAAAATGTCATGTGACACTTCTCTACATATAGGGGTGACAGTTTGTCCTAGGGTGATAGTTCTCCTTACCTGCAGGCGACAGAATGCATAAAACAGAGTGACACTTTCTGTCAAATAGGGTGACACTTTTAACTAGTAAAGTGTCACACTGCTATACAAGAAATTGTCACATGACACTGGTGAAAAGTGTTGCATGACACTCTAAGACAGAAAACTAGAGACTGAAAATAAAGCTGAAAATTGATGAAAAATTTGACGGAAATGCAGAAAATAAAGGACAAAATGCTAATGTTATGCCCCACGGTGGGCGCCAAAAATGTACACACTCAAATGGTGCACTTCTATGAATCCTTACAATCAAGAACACTCAAGAATGAGGTCTCAAAAATTGATCCATAGCTCTCTATGTATGGAGTTGCAAGATTTTAAAATTGCTCTCAGCTAGAGCTATGAAGCTAATGACCTTGCTAGTCAACCACACAATGAGAGATTTAAGTGAAGACAAGGGGAAGAATGCCAATATCCCCAAAGAATCAAATGAAATGCAATGCAATGCAACCTATATGAGTATGCACATTATTTTATGAAAATGAAAGTATAAATTATGCTATGAAAGGAAAGTACAAAGATTACAACCTTCTTAATTAGGCTATGTGAGACTAATCTATTGCATAAAGAAAGTCTATATTAAGAATGCCATGATTATGCAACTATGAAAGCAAACTAAATGAAATGCAACAACAATGTCTTCAAAGCTTGGATGCAATGATGTCTTCAAAGAGCTCCAAATAACCTAGAAAACCTGCAGCATAACATTAGCATAAAAATATGAAAATGGATATCTCTAAATGAGGAAGAGAGCTCTCCTTTTATAGAAAATGAAAAGGAATGGACCATGGAGATTAAGAGGAAAAATTCTTAATCAACGGTGGAGCATCAAAGAGGAGCAATCCGTGTGCACAAATATCCTCCAATGAGAAAATAAGAGTTGACTTTTGTGTCCATATGAGACAAAAAGTGCTTTTCTTCTTTTTATAAAATAAGAATAATGCTTTATTTGTGCAACTTAGGATAAGAGGAAAAGTGGGGGCTTTTTATTTATTAAAAGGGGAGGAAATATTCTTTTTAAATAAATAAAGACTTAGGATAAAATGGTTAGCCCAAGGAAAATAATCAAAAATGATAAAACAGGATTTGATCAAGGAAATTGATATAATTGATAAAATGTTGATTTTTGAAAATATTGATTCAGGGATTTGATAAATTGCTGAATGGGGACCCAAAGTCTAGGCGAATATTTTAGGGTGCATACAATATGTTTAAAATATTGTTTATATTTATGATTTTACTTAACCCATACTTGCATGTGTATGGGTATCATGAATGTTTTAACTTTCTATTTGACGTGTTTGATGTTGTTGAGGGAGAGAGTCGTAATTGTCTGCTTGCAAGATCTACACGATGTCACGATCCCTACCATTGGTTGTTATATATATGGATGTACATGCTTGAATTTTTTGATGTAAGTTTGCAGGTACTAGGCATCGACTTTCCTGAACTATTAGGATGAGTGTTCCTAATCATAAAGTCTCAATGGTAAGAGAGGGTAGACAATATTCAGATTTGAATCACAACCTAAGCCATTTTATTATCTTGAAATAGTGGACACGTTTATGATATTTTACCTTTCTGAATTCATCCAGGTGACATTATTTCATAAGCCTTTCCTTTGAACATGATTATTGTTTTATTAGGTTTAGTTGGTCTTTGGCTAGTTGGTGTGATTGTTGTGAAATGATTAAATAATTTACTAAGATTAATTATGTGGTTTAAATAATTAAATCTTATTAAATATAAAAAATTAAATGCGAAGGTATTTAATTAATAAATATTAATTAAATGCATTTATTAATTTAAAAAAATACTTAATTAAAAGTCTAATGGTGGGAATTAAATATTTAAATAATTATTAAATTCAAATTTAAGGCAAATTGGATAAAACAATAATGAAGTGATTTAAACTAATATTCTTTTAGTTAAAATTGATATGCAGTTAGTTGCACATTCAATTTAAATAAATAAAGTAATTCTTATTAGTTAAGTGAATTGATATAAACAAGAAATACAAAAAAAGTGCATGGAGTTATTAATTAGAAAATTGAATAAATCATGCAAAAAAAAGATTGATAAAAATAAAGTTTGTGGAGTTGAGTTGAGTTTTGGGTTTGCATGGTTGAGTTCAAATTTGAGATCCCTTTTTCTTTATGAGGAAGAATTTGGTCATTATTCCACACATAGGTTTGCAAGTTTTGGAAGAAGGATTGGATTGAAATATTTTGGTGAAAGCTTGGGATTTTCAATGTTTTTACGGTCTTCTTCATGTTTCTTCAATTGGTGGTTTGAGGTAGAGTTTGAACACCTTCGTAGATTAAATTATTTTATTTTAGAAAGATTATTTTCTTCATTCCTGCTAGATCTGGGTGATATATATACATATATCTATGTATATATATGTGTGTGTGTGTGTGTACATACACACACACACACACACATATCTTCTTGAAAATTTGGCTAAGTAGGATATCAGAATGTTGTCATTATGGCAACATATACTCAACATTAAGACAACATGATCGGAGGAAATAGTTCTGTATGAGTGCACTTGAAAATTGTCTAAGTATAACAGTGATTACCAGTCTTCATAGAGACAATTTTAATTAGCAATATTCAGAAAAGTAGGTTCAGTGCATGCACACTTGAACATAGATCATTCTATGTATATCAAAGCTACATCTAAGAGCACAAGTCTATACGACATGTACAGAAGAAATTATTAATATTTTACAAAGATAGTGTTGAGACGACCTGAACAAAGAAAAACACAGAATATGATCATATTGAGTTAATGGATTATTTTGTTTATCAAAATAATGACTTAACTAATTAGGGACGACATCCTAGATGTTAACCCTAAGGCAACATATAATGAATTTATATTTTGAGGAGAGTATAATGTATTGTAAGCCGACATGAAATTACTTTTGTAATAGCTTGTATATAAGCAAGAACATGTAATGTGAAGTTGTATGAAATATATAAAAATTGTAAGAAGTTGATATATGATGTGAAATTGTATGTTGTAAGAAGAAAAAAAGAAATTATTGTATATTAGAGCAAAGAGCCTACAAATATAGACAAAATAATAAAGTTATTCGGTAGTAGTAAAAGGTTTTTGTATCTTACCTTTTGTATCATTGGTTATCATTGTATATTGCATGTTTGGGTAGTGAGCTCATCTTGCAAACATTTTTTTTTGTAATAGAAACTCCTAACATGGTTGAGCCTTCTAACAAGGCCTAAAGTCCTTTAACTAGGACAGAGACACTATATGTATGTAATAGAATCCTAACAGGGTCAACATCCTTAACCGGATACTTTTGATTAGTGGATCGATTGTGGGTACCATCCCCAATGGGGTTTTCCCTTGGCCAAGGTTTCCTCAAGAAAATTCATGGTGTTATGAGTTCATTAATTTTATTACTATGCTTGTTATTCAGTTTATTTAGTTTAGTTTCTTATGCAAGCTTCAATTTGATTTCTTATATCCATAATTGGGAAAAAGTAAAAGTTTATGAAATACTGATTCACCCCCCTCTCAGTATTTCCTATTTCTAACAATTGGTATCAAAGCTTAGTTACTCAGAAAAAATTCATTCAGAGAAAGCTTAACAACTTGAGTAAGATATCTATGGATATGGATCACTTGCAGAAAAATATTGATGAAGCTCTTGAACAGATTGATATGCTTACTAAAGAAAGAGATGACTTGAAAGAGAAATATGATAATGTGAAAGACTACATTGAGAAACTAAAAGAAAAGATAGAAGATCTGAAATCAAAGAAAGAACCTACAAGTCAAGTCAAGGACTGTGATGAAGTTTCAAAACTAAAGAAAGAAAATGAGATCCTTAAACATGAACTAAAGATTGTAGATCTGAAGTTAAGCTTGAAAAATGATAACAAAGATGAATCAAATCTGAAATATGAGAATGCAGATCTAAGATCTAAACTTACCAAAGTAACATCTGAACTTGAGACAACAAAATTATAGTATGTCGGACTTGAGAAGTACAATACAATTGTGAAAGGAGAACTAACCTAGTCTAAACAACATCTTGAGAAGTTATATTCCAACAGTGAAAAGATTGATGAACAAATTTCTTATCAGAAACCATCTGATGATAAAACTGGTCTTGGATACCTTGAAGATAAATACCCAAAGAAGATCGAGGAGTGCAAAAAACCAGATCCGAAACACCTTGAGAATAAAGATGAAAAAATCTTGATGAATCTAAAAAATCTGAAGATATACCTAATCCACCTAAGCAAGATGAATCACCTAAAGAGATGCAAAGAGAATTCAAAGGTAGATGTTTTTCATGCAATTTTTTTGGACACATGAAAAGAGATTGCACAGGTAAGAAATTCAAACCTATCTCTGGTTATTGTTATAACTGTCATGGTTTTGGACATAGAACTATTGATTGCAAGAAACCTAGATCTAATGATAATGGTAATAGTAGAATATTTAGGAATACTAACTTTATAGATAAGAGACCTATTGGAGACATGAACAAAAGAAATGGAGTTGTGTGTTATAGATGCAACAAAATTGGATATATTGTCGAAATTGTAGATAAAAAATCAGTTAGTCTGGACCAAGATATGGAAACAATGGAATAGTTTGTCAGATATGAAATAACATGGGTCACACAGCAAGGTATTTCAAAATAAACAACATGAGAAATCCTAATCCTAAAAGAAATACAAACTACACCATAAGAAATGTGAACACCAACAACAGTCAAAAATAAAGTTGCAGTAACTTGGAGGAAATTGAATTTTTTAAAGCTACAGATCAAGTGAGCTCACTTAGTATACTAGTCAATCAGAAAGGTGAAGTATTTGAGAGTAAGTGTGAATCAATTCCTAATTCATCTCAAAGCAATTAAGCATTTATTTTATGAACTATGTATTAGAATAAAGCATCAGAATAGTGTAGAATTCAGAGTAAGTTAAATTAAGCCTTGCGAAGTTAATATGAGCTAGTATATGATGTAAGGAAGATATGGTTAAGAGCGCATCAATTTATGAACATATATGTGAGAAAACAAAAAGAATGAAGTTTTGTAGATAACTAGGAACAACTTTTGGCATGAATACACTTAAGAAATTTAATGCGATGATAGTATCTTGAAATATTTGAAGGATAAAAGAAAAATATCATTATCATTTGATCATTCAAGTGTTTACAAGAGATATAGAGAGCTAGCCAGTGGAGATTGAAAGTAGTTTGCAAGATTTGGAGATAGATTTTTTGCCAGATCTACGCAAAGCCCTAAATCATGAATCCAAGGTATTTAACTAAGTATTCTTTATCAAAGAAGTTACATTTTGATAGAATCATGGATGCATCACTAGTTCACAATTTCAGAGACTCAGCTAGACCTAAGTTAAAGAAATAACTAGTAGATCCATTAGAGTAAGACCCTAGCTTGGATTTGTCAACCGTTCCAGATGGATTTTTCCATTTAGAAGATGTGAAATGATATCTAAATTGTACGTTTGAGACTATAGGAGATGGTAGTTTAACCATGGGGTATAGTAAGATTTACAAGAAAGACATGACCTACAATCATTTCTTTGAGATAGGAAATATGAAGGCAAATTTTGCAGATTGTGCAGCAAGTCTTCCAGCCTTGCAGTATTGAGATCAAGGAGGTAAATTGTTTTTGACATACTTATCTATATAATTGTGATGCAGGAGCATCCTGGGTGTAAGAGCAATCTTGCATCACCCAAAAAAAATATTTCTATTTTTATATTCAATAAGGGCTATTTTGTGTAGAGCTGCTATTTATGGAAAGTTACTATTTTTGGTAATTTTCGTATGTGCTCAAAATGATCTGATTTCTTTCTTAGAGGTTCATTTTGGTCATATAAGTCTGCCAGTAAAGTTTCATTGCCAGATCAAGTGTATATTGGAAGATATTGAAGATTTTTGGTATTGGCAGCAGGGTACAGAAACTTTGAACTCAGTTTTGAAGGCTTTAGAGGCCCCGGATGAGGTCAAAAATTTGGGTGATGCACACTTGCATAGGTTAAGCCTGTAGAGCACTTCGTGGCATTTTCAAAATGGGGTTATAATAGCCGATCGGGTCAACTGGTGATGACTTATGGTCTTCAGAAGTTGGGCCACCTGAAATGGCAGAAAATAATTTTCTTCAAAATTTCTGTTCAGGTTTCAAAGGTTATCTTGAGCCGACTATGATGTAATAAAATGTAAAATAAAATAATTCTAAGTTTGGTCGGCCTTATTGGCTAAAATTCTGGAACCTTCCCAGGCGGTGGAAAAATTGCCTATATAAGGAAGGCTGTATTATTATCTTAGGCAGTTTAGAATAGTTCTGGGTAGTAGATCTGGGTATTGATTCGAGGCTTTGTCCTACAAAATATTGTAAGGGAATGCCCATGTGGCTTTGCATATTGTAATTCTAAAAGTTTGTAATTCCACATTTGTGGAGATAATAAGAAGCCAATTTTCTGTTCTTGCATATTATTGTTGTTATTTCTCTATTTCTATTATGTGTTTGTGGTATTAAGGGGAGCACCCTTAATCAAGTGGTATCGGAGCTAGGTTTTCCTGAGTGTGTAAATAGATCACCGACTATGAGGTAGTTTGCACCAGGACCGTGGTTAGGGTTTCAGCGCGCATCGTGAAAATGCCTCCACGAAGAGAACATGGTGGAAGAGCTGGTGCTGTGACACCTGAGGTTAGAGAGCTGCAGAGACAAGTGCGAGCATTGCAAGAAGAGATTCATAGAATAATGAATGTTAATGTCAGAGATGAAAGTGAGGATGAATCCGAAGAAGAATATCAAGAAGGAGAAGTCAAAATTGTGAACTAGGAGGAAGAAAGACTTTTTCGAGCCATTTCTAAGATTGGGAAAAGACCTAAGATTGAAGTTCCTACATTTTCTGGAAATCTTAACCTAGAACAATTGATTGACTGGATCAATGAATGTGATGAATATTTTGAGTATGAAGATGTTGAGGATCCTAATAGGGTCAAATTTGTGAAGGCCAGACTAAAAGGTCATGCGAAAATATGGTGGCAAGAGAATCAGTTGGAGTGAAATAGTAGGGGAAAGGAGAAAATCATGAGATGGGATTAGATGGTGGATAAATTGAAGTGACAGTTCATTCCTGTTGATTATGAGCTTGACCTACTGAAGAAAATGTAGAGTTTGAAGCAAGCAGGAAGATATGTTCAGGAGTATACAGAGGAGTTCTATCGACTTCTCATTAGAACAGGCCATGCAGAAGCTGATAAGGAGAAAGTTGCCCGATACCTTAATGGGTTAAGGCCAAGCATTTAGGAGGATTTGAATCTGGTTCGAATGAACAGTATTGAGGAGGCATACCAGTTTGCCCTAAAAGTAGAGGAAAAGCTGAACAAGAAGTTTGAGAGCAGACAAAATGGAAGAGGTCGTAGTGGAAGATCTGGTGGATGGTCATATGGTGGCCGAAATGAAGATCCAAAAAAGAAGGATGAGGCCAGTAGTAGTCAGAATCAGAGAGGAAATAATTCCAATCATTTCTAGGATCAAAGTAATAGAGATCAGAGAGGAAGAGGAAGAGGACAAGGATCTGGAAGAGGAGGCTTCCGTGGAACATGTTTTCACTGTGGAGAAGAAGTTTATAGGGCATTTGAATGTCCTCAGCGCCAAGGCAGAATAGATAGGAGAAATGAAGGCCAGGCCAGAGTTGCACATGTAGATGAAGATGCTAGATCATCAAATTCTGAAGATGCTGAAACAGGAGAAATGCTAATTAATAGAAGAGTCTTGCTGAGTGGTGAGAACGAACCTGAACAAAGGAGGAGCCTGTTTCGCACTCGATGCAAGTGTGAGGGTAAATGCTGTGATGTGATTATCGATAGTGGAAGCACTAAAAATTTGGTGTCAGAAGAGATGGTGACAAAGTTGAAGCTCAAGAGATAGAAACACCCACATCCATATTGGATTGCCTGGATGCAGGATGACCACATGGTCATGGTCAGTGAACAGTGCCTGGTAAAGTTCAAGATCGGCGGGTACCAAGATGAGGTACTATGTGATATCATCTCTATAGATGCATGTCATATGTTGTTGGGTAGATCATGGCAGTTTGACAGATGTGTTGTACATGATAGTCGTGTGAATACCTATTCCTTAACAAAGGATGGAGTGTGACATAAGCTAAAGCCATTGAAGGAGACTGAAGAAAAGGTATGTGGTAATGCAAGAATAACATTTGTTGATGGAAGAAAATTCCTAGATGGTATGAGGCATGAGCATTTGTGTTTTTCTTTAATTCCAAAAGTTGGTAAAGAAGAAGTAGAGAATGTACCTATAGAGGTTACAGATTTGTTGAATGAGTTTCAGGATATTGTATTTGATAATGTACCGGTAAGGAAGATCAGTCATTAGATGGATTTGATTCCAAGAGCTAGTTTTCCAAACAAGGCAGCACATAGAATGACATCAGCAGAAAGTGAAGAGTTGAACAGACAAGTACATGAGTTATTGCAGAAGGGGTTGATTCGAGAGAATCTGAGTCCTTGTGCTGTACCAGCGGTATTAGCACCAAAGAAGAATGGAGAGTGGAGGATGTGTATAGATTTTAGAGCAATAAACAAGATCACAATCAAGTATAGGTTTCCATTGCCACAAATGGATGATATTATGGATTGTTTGAGTGGAGCTGTGTATTTCTCAAAGATAGATTTGAAGAGTGGATATCACCAGATTTGGATCAGAGAAGGAGATGAATGGAAGACTACCTTCAAGACAAAGGAAGGACTGTATGAGTGGTTAGTCATGCCTTTTGGGCTAACCAATGCACCGAGCACTTTCATGCGGCTCATGAATGAGGTTCTGAAAGAATTTCTAGGTAAGTTTGTCATTGTTTACCTAGATGATATTTTGATTTTTAGCAAGACATTGGAGGAACATATGATGCATATTCGTATGGTGTTTGAGAAGTTAAGAGATGAGAAATTGTTGATTAATTTGAAGAAGTGCAATTTTGTAAAGAAAGAGTTAGTGTATTTAGGATTTGTAGTTTCAGTAGAAGGTCTAAAAATGGACCCAAAGAAGGTACAGGCTATCCTTGAATGGCCTACTCCAAGGAGTGCTACTGAGGTAAGATCTTTTCATGGTTTGGCTAGCTTTTAAAGAAATTTTATTAGAAATTTTAGCAGTATTTGTGGATCCTTGACTGAAACAATGAGAGGGGAGAGAAAAGAGTTTAAGTGGACTAATAGGGCAGAAAAGAGTTTTTAATTGTTGAAACAAAAAGTTAAAGAACAACCTGTTTTAGCCCTTTCAGATTTTAATAAGGTGTTTCAAGTAGATTGTGATGCTAGTGGTACTGCAATAGGAGCTATTATGAGCCAAGAAGGTAAACCTGTTGCGTATTTCAGTGAGAAGTTAAATGATGCCAAGAGGAAGTATTATGTCTATGATCAAGAATTTTATGCTATAGTTCAGGCATTAAAAAAGTGGAGACATTATATTCTTTCTAAGGATTTTTTTTTGTATACTGATCATCAAACTTTGCAATATTTGAATAGTCAAGGAAAGTTGAATCGGAGGCATTTGAAATGGGTTGAGTTTTTGCAGAGTTATACATTTGTTTTGAAACATAGAAGTGGAAAGTCTAATAGGGTTGCAGATGCTCTTAGCAGAAGGCAACTATTGCTGACAGAAATGCAGATTGAAGTGGTTGGGTTCAAGGAACTCAAGAATTTGTATCCAGAGGATCCTAATTTTGGTGAAGCTTGAAAAGCTTGTACAGAACCTATTACTCTAGACAGGATGAAATGGTTGGATTTCATCATTCAGGATGATATGCTATTCAGAGGGAGTTAGTTGTGCATTCCCCAAAGCTCTATGAGGGAGAATCTCATCAAGGAGAAGCATAGCGGAGGATTGGCGGGACATTTTGGTCGTGATAAAACCCTTGCTTTGGTTAGTGAAAATTATTATTGGCCACAATTGCAACAAGATGTCAAGAATTTTGTACAGAGTTGCAGAGTATGTCAGATGGTGAAGGGAGTGAAGTAGAATATAAGGTTGTATCAGTGATTACCTGTACCAGAGAAGCCTTGGGAGGATATTAGTATGGACTTTGTTCTTGGTTTACCAAGGACACAGCGGGGACATGATTCAATTTTTGTAGTAGTTGACAGATTTTTGAAGATGACACATTTCATTCCTTGTAAGAAGACTAATGATGCTGTTCATGTAGCAGAATTATTTTTCAAAGAAGTGGTGAGACTACATGGTTTGCCAAAGACCATAGTTTCAGATCGAGATACTAAGTTTGTTGGATATTTTTGGCAGACATTGTGGAAGAAGTTGAAGACAGATTTGAAGTTTAGATCATCACATCATCCATAGACTGATGGACAGATAGAGGTGGTGAATAGAAGTTTGGGAAATTTGCTGAGATGTTTGGTTGGAGATAAACCAACAGGATGGGATTTGATTTTACCACAGGCAGAATTTGCATACAATAATTATGTCAATAGGAACACTGGTAAATCACCATTCCAGATTGTATATGGAAATAGTCCAAGAAATGCATCTGAATTGAGAAAGATAGATAAAGGAGAAATAAGTAGTGCTGAAGCTGAGGATTTTATAGAACACTTGAAGAACATCCATGAGGAGGTGAGGAAGCATATTAACAAGATGAATGCATAGTATAAGGTTAAGGCAGATGAGAAAAGGAGGCATAAGGAATTTCAGGTTGGCAATGAAGTCATGGTTCATTTGCAAAAGGAGCAGTTTCTGGTTGGTACATATAACAAGTTGAAAATGAATAAGTTTGGGCCATGTAAGATACTGAAGAAGCATGATTCAAGAAATGCATATGAGGTAGAATTTCCTAGTGAGCTGAATATTTCACCAGTGTTTAACATTTCAGATTTGACAGAGTATCACGAAGGAGGTGTTGAAGATGAGGTTGCAGCAGCATAGTGGAGTATTCCAGCAACCAGTTCAGATATCAAGGAGATTGAAGACATACTGGACAGTCGTGTTGGCAGAAGCACAAGGAACGGGACATATGAAGAGTATTTGGTCAAATGGAAAGGATGACCTATTGAAGATTCATCATGGCTAATAAAGGAGGAGGTTAACCATCTTGGTTTTCCTCTACACACCTGAGTCATGGCAGGGTCACTTCTCAAATTACCCTAGGTGTCTGATGCAGGAGCATCCTAGGTGTAAGAGAAATCTTGCATCACCCAAAAAAAATATTTCTATTTTTATATTCAATAAGGGCTATTTTGTGCAGAGCTGCTATTTATGGAAAGTTACTATTTTTGGTAATTTTTGTATGTTCTCAAAATGATCTGATTTCTTTCTTGGAGGTTCATTTTGGTCATATAAGTCTGCTAATAAAGTTTCATTGCTAGATCAAGTGTATATTGGAAGATATTGAAGATTTTCAGTATTGGCAGCAGGGTACAGAAACTTTGAACTCAGTTTTGAAGGCTTTAGAGGCCCCGGATGAGGTCAAAAATTTGGGTGATGGGCACTTGCACGGGTCAAGCCTGTAGAGCGCTTTGTGGCATTTTCGAAATGGGGTTATAATAGCCGACCAGGTCAACTGGTGATGACTTATGGTCTTCGGAAGTTGGGCCACCTGAAATGGCGAAAAATAATTTTCTTCAAAATTTGTGTTCGGGTTTCAAAGGTTATCTTGAGCCGACTATGATGTAATAAAATGTAAAATAAAATAATTCTAAGTTTGGTCGACCTTATTGGCTAAAATTCTGGAACCTTCCCAGGCAATGGAAATGTTGAAAATATTCAAGAATTAACCAAGTTACTGAGAGGGGAGGGGTGAATCAGTAACTTCAAATTTTCTTTCAATTACAGATGTATTAACATATAGTTCACTTTATCCTTATGCATATAGAAAGAATGAAATTTAAAAGCATTCACAACAATGACACATAGATTTGGTTACCCAGAAACCTTCCAAAAGAAAGTAAAACTGGGGTGGGGATGAAACCCACAAAGCTTTAGTACTGCAGTATAAAGTTGGCCGGTTAAGGCTTACAATTGATCACTTCTGATGATCTGCACTGCTAGGAGCAATAAGGACTGCTAGGTCCACCTTGTTAGAGGATTTTTACAAACTTACAAAAGAAGTATGTACTCGGTAAAGAGATTTTACAAAGACTATTAAGTCTACCTGGTTAAAGGATTTTAGTACTAATTCACCTGTTAGGATGAAACAGTAGATCTCTTGCTTTGCAACTGGATTGCTGAATGAGATTCGCTGATGTACTGATCACCTTCTGTGATGAATTTGTCTTTGTTGTTCCTTATACTACTGTAGCCCTTTGTAATTTTCTTATCTCTGCCTTTCTTTCTTTTTCACATTCATACTCATTACAATACATCTTGGTATTTTACAACATTGTTTATATACAAGTCTAAACAATTAATTACAATTACAATTACAAAGTCGGTTTGACAAATAAACATAAGTGCTACTAAGTCGGCCCAAGTATGGTTACATGGTTCCTGCAAACTAATTTGGTGACTTTCTGACACTCGGCATCCACTGCATTACTCGGCATCGTCATGCACTCGGTAGAAGTGAAGACTCGGTTCATATTGACCACTCGGTAGGTTTTGAACTTGGTAAATACTGGTGACTCGGTAGACATGATGTTACTCAATTTACACTATCTTGCTTGGTTTGCATTGTTCTGCTCGGTTTGCACTGTTCTGCTCGGTTTGCACTGTTCTGCTCGGTTTGCGCTGTTCAGCTCGGTTTGCACTGTTCTGCTCGGTTTGCACTGTTCTGCTTGGTTTGCACTCAGAATACAAATAAGTATTGTCACTAGTGGCAATCTTGCTTAATGCCAACAATCTCCCCCTTTGGCATTAGTGACAAAAACACTTGTTGTCCAAAACTTATATACATGAACCATGCTGAGATTTATTTTGATTTTTTAAAATTTGTCTTTGTAAATTATCTCCCCCTTTCAATGTGCTAACTTTTTCTTCTTTTCTTCTATACATATCTCCCCCTTTTTGACAATAATGCCAAAGGTGTATATATAAGTGATTTACAGAGAGAATCCAAAATTTGATAGAAAATTAGAATGTACCTTCATTATCAGTGCCATGGTTCTATCCCAATTTTCTTGCAGAATCTTGCATGTTTGGATTGCAATTTGGACTTCTGCAGAGAGTTCAATCATGTGATCTGCTATTGAGAACTGATTGTCATGAATCAATATTTTGGAATGTTCAATGTTCTTGTACATTGTATTCATGATGGGAAGGATCATGTTCTGAATGTCTAGTAGTGTGGACCGGATCCTTGTGTCTTCTTTTAGTAGTTCTGACTACGTATTTGATAGGTATGAGATTTTCATGTGATGAGCAGAGCTTGAACTTGGTTCAAGTTGCAGCTTCTGTATGCCAATCTACAAATCCTCATCAATTTTATTCATTTTATCCTTGACATCCTTTGTGAACTCGGCAACATTGCATAGTCTGGCCAAAAGAGAGGTAACATTCGAATAGGAAGATTCAATGTTTGACAAAATTGAAGACAATTCCACTTGATTAATAGCTATGTGCTGAGCAATGTGCTCAAGCACTTTATTGTTGAATCTCTTCTTAGCTCTTTCAACTAACTTTTCTATCCCAGATGAATCCTCATTGTATTTATTTACTGCTTCTACTAATTGTAACAAAACATGTTGAGAGGAGTCTACTTTAATACCTAATGCTTCAAACAAAATGTCCTTAGCATCCTTAATGATTTGATATTCCTTGTCTCTCTCCTCTTTAAGTTTCTTTTGCTTCACTTTTCTTTGGAGGATTTCACCTATATTTTGCATTTGGTCCACTGATAGATTTACAAAATCCAATGTTGGAATTTCTATTTCCTCATCTAGGTCTATATCCTCTACTATATTCTTACCCAAAAATCTTATACTCGGTTGAGCCTTAGGCTTATCTGTACTTAATGCCTTAGTAGTAGTAATAGTAGACATAGTAGGACTAGCTATAGAGACTGGTATACTGTCTATTGGAGAACTTGAAGTATTTACAAATGTAGAATCAAAAATTGGAATACTTACTGCTAGAAAACTTGATGAAGTAGGAGACTGCAACTCGGTAGAAGAAATGGTAGTTGCTTCTATTGTTGCAATAGGTGATTGGACAAAAGTTGAAGTTGTCACAACCGTGCTTGAAGGTGTCTCTGGGCTAGATGTAGAAACTTTTACTGGAGAGGTAGGAAGTGATGCAATGACTTCTACCGCTATCCTCACAGTATCATCTACCTCAGTGGCTTCTTCCTGTTCATCACTGTCATCTTCAATGTCTTTTATTATAACTGTTTCAATACTCAGTTGGTGAAGATGGTATATGTTCTTCCATGTGGCATTTGCAGCCTTCACAACCGATTCAATATTTTTAATCAGAATCAAACAAGTATTGAACTTCAGTGTCATCTTATTTTCATTCTCCTTCAATGCCTTCTTTATTTCATCATTTTTCAAGCTCGGCATTAACTGTCTCAGGGTTTGATCAAATATGTCTTTTACAGTTTTCTTGGCATTGCTCCATCTCATTTTTATTGGATCTAATAAAGCTGCTGGAACCTATGGGGCTATTTCATCAGGAGAGTATTTCCACTATCCCATCTTTTTAATGACAACATCTTCTATTTCCTTTTGTTCTGTTTCCAATCTGGTTTCATATTTAAAAGATTTTATATTACTTACTCTAGATCCTGATCCTTCTCTAAAAAGTTTGATTTTCTATTGAAGGGTTAGAGGAGGCCTTTTGAATATTATATCTTTGTCTGCCTTGTCTACTTTACCTCTTGCACTTCTCCTTGTAAATACAGCAGTGGGAGGCTTAGGTGCCTTAGTGATGAATACCTTTCCTTTCTTCTTTGCAGGTTCTGGTTCCTCTATTTTCTCATCCTTTTCCTTTTCTTCTTCAATGTCTTCTCCTTTGTCCTCGGTTAGCATTTGCATTTTGGCTATCCTCTTCTTTCCTTTATTTACCGCCTATGGAAGCTTTATGCTTAATTCAATTCTCACCTTAGCTTCATCATATGTTCCAAAATATGTAGCTTTGGGATTAACAGGCTGATTAAGAAGGGCTTTAATGATATTCTTTGTTTCATCAATGTTTACCTCATAAGGAAGAGGTTTTACATGTACAATCCTTGGTTTAGCAGCTTGAATGTATACTCTGTCACAGTCCACCATGAAACAAATATCATCCTTATAATCCTCAACCAACTTCTATGGAATCCAGAATCTGTCATTCATTTTCTCCTTGAAAGACTCAAAATAACTATCCATGATGCTCTCAAAATTTTCACCCATTTCTAAAATATATTCATTTATCTCATAAAGAACTGGCACATCTTTTCTCCATACTACTTTTCCTTTGGAAGGGAATAATTTTTGAACATAGAAGAATAAATAGACCAGTAGAGATCCAAACTTACATGGATTGTTTTTGGAAGTTTGAATGCTTTCCATGTTCTTGTTAAACTGTTTTAACAACAAATCTGCAAGGTCAAATGATAAGTTATTCTTGACCACTTTGTATGCTAGATCTATGGCTTCATAGGAGACACTATTCTATTGACTTGAATTGTATATCTTATGGGCAATTATGTGTGTACCAAACTTTAGTTCAGCATCAGTAATGCTGCTTACTTTCATGCCTCTACCGTCCCACTCGGCTAGGGTTTTCTTCTCCAGTTCCGGCCGACCTAGGGTTTTGGTAGATTTTGCTTTGTTTAACATGGAAAGACTGGTGATTTGATTAATCATCTTCTTAGTGATCTTTATGGGTTGCTCAAGCCAAATCTTTCCTTCATGTACACGGCTGAGAATGTATCTAACCCATTTCTCCCAAAAGTTTTGAGGTAAATGTGCAATGTGAACTAATCCCTTGTCTTCCAAATGTTTGTGCTCAGGTTTTAGAATACCATCCACACACAATTCCTCACACACAATATCTAGCTCTAGGTTTCCCATTTCTTGAATTGCACAATTGAAATGATTGCGAATATCGTTAACAAGTAGTACCTTAGGAGGAATCTGAGATTGAGCTCCATTCAGATCGAGGGCTGCTGCAATTGCGAGCACGAGCTTGAAATCTGGTGCGCTCCATTCTCCTTGGACTAACATTTCTGATCCTTTCTTCGCTGAAGTGCTGGATGATGCCATGGTAGCTCACAGAAAATTCTTTTCACAAAAGTGTTTGAATCGTTGGATTGCTCTTGAAATTTTCTTCTCTCAAAGTGCTAAACGTTCGCGGTGAAGAATGAGTTTTATTTCTTGCCTTTTGTTTACAACTCCGTCATTAATGCTCAGTACGAATTAGGGTATGAATTCTGACAGACTGTCACCCACTATGAATTAATTGCTCGGTAAAGACTTCACAACTCGATGAACTTGAGAATTCATATTGCTCTGACCTCGCTTGGTAATCATATTAGACCGCTCTCGACCTTGCTCGGTAAAGACTGGTACTGACCTTCCTGTGATCTTGTTGCATCTCTGTATGCTGATTTAGATCTTTCTTTTAATTTAGTTCTGGAACTGCTTGAAATTTGTCTATGAGAATACAGTTCTAGTGCTCTCTTGGGAATTTAGTCTGAGTCGGTAGAGCCACCCATTCCATTACTTGGACTGGTTTTCTCAGTAGATTTAGGAATCCACTTTTGTCTTACTTGTTTCCTGACCTTAGTTGCTTCATTCTTCTTTCCATCTTCAACTTCGCTAGCATTCATGCAATTTCTGGCTATGTGATCATGTTTAGTGCATTTGAAACATCTTACGGTAGTATCTCTTTTCCTTAGATGATGTTTTATGCAGTTCATGCCAATGTGTCCATATTCTCCACAGTAATGACATCTACACCAGGTGTTGTAATCCCATCCAAACATTGCTTTCATAATTTGTTCTGCTGGATTGAATGTTTTGGATCTGCACTCGGATGCCTTGTGACCTTGTTTGTTGCATTTGTGACAATTACCTTTGAATATTAGTTTTTCCTTGCATTCATTTGCTTTGTGACCATGCTGATTGCAGTTGTAGCATTTTCCATTGAATTCTTCTTTTTCATTGCTCCAATATTTATTTGAAGTATGTCCTATTTTTTCACAATGATTACAAGTAGGTTTCTGATTTCTTTGAGTACCTTGCTTAGAAGATTCACCTTCTATTTTGTATCCAAGTCCTGCTTTTCCTTTTTGCCTATGAAGATTTCGATTATACAACTGATCTAGGTCTTCTTGGCTTTTCAGCATTCTTTCATTGATTTGTTTTTTGGTGTTTAGGTCATCCACCAATCTTAGATTGATTTCCTTTTCAGATCTTAGTTCTTCTCTAGTGCTTTATATTTCTGATCTTAGATTCAGAATTTCCTCATTTGTATGGGAGATCTGATCAATTAGGTTTTCTAGCTGAAGGGTTTTATTTTGGACTTCATTGTTCCTTCCATCTAATTCATCTTTCAACTTGTTTCTTTGTTCTAAGATCTCACAAAATCTTGTTGAGTGTAGCTCTTGTTCTCTTTTTAATTTTCTCACTTCTTCTTGCAAAGACCCATTCTTTTCTAGGAGTTCTTTGACAGCATTGTTTGCTTCATCTGAGCTATCTAAAGGAAAAAGATCTTCAATCTTTTCTTCAATGTAATTCTGATCATTCATCTGATTTGCAAGTTCCTTCCTTCTTCTTAGGGATTGGGAAAGATGTTCTTTTGCTTCTTTAAGTTTAGCTATGGCCACTTCTAGATCTAGCTTTTCATTTTCAATCACCTTGTTTAGTTTGAATACCTCCATTATCCTAGATCTTTGCTCAAGCTAGTTAAGCTTTTATCTTGAGAACCAATACTGATCTGATACCAATTGTTGGAAATATTTAGGAATTAACCAAGTTACTGAGAGGGGAGGGGTGAATCAATAACTTCAAATTTTCTTTCAATTACAGATGTATTAACATATAGTTCACTTTATCCTTATGCATATAGAAAGCATGAAACTTAAAAGCATTCACAACAATGACACATAGATTTGGTTACCCAGAAACCTTCCAAAAGAAAGTAAAATTGGGGTGGGGATGAAACCCACAAAGCTTTAGTACTGCAGTATAAAGTTGGCCGGTTAAGGCTTACAATTGATCACTTCTGATGATCTGCCCTACTAGGAGCAATAAGGACTACTAGGTCCACCTTGTTAGAGGATTTTTACAAACTTACAAAAGAAGTATGTACTCGGTAAAGAGATTTTACAAAGACTGTTAAGTCTACCTGGTTAAAGGATTTTAGTACTGATTCACCTGTTAGGATGAAATAGTAGATCTCTTGCTTTGCAACTGGATTGCTGAATGAGATTCATTGATGTACTGATCACCTTCTGTGATGAATTTGTCTTTGCTGTTCCTTATACTGCTGTAGCCCTTTGTAATTTGCTTATCTCTGCCTTTCTTTCTTTTTCACATTCATACTCATTACAATACATCTTGGTATTTTACAACATTGTTTATATACAAGTCTAAACAATTAATTACAATTACAATTACAAAGTCGGCTTGACAAATAAACATAAGTTCTACTAGGTCGGCCCAAGTATGGTTACACGGTTCCTACAAACTAACTCGGTGACTTTCTGACACTCGGCATCCACTGCATTACTCGGCATCGTCATGCACTCGGTAGAAGTGAAGGCTCGGTTCATACTGACCACTCGGTAGGTTTTGAACTCGGTAAATACTGGTGACTCGGTAGACATAATGTTACTCGGTTTACACTGTCCTGCTCAATTTGCACTGTTCTGCTCGGTTTGCACTGTTCTGCTCGGTTTGCACTTTTCATCTCGGTTTGCACTGTTCTGCTCAGTTTGCACTCAAAATGCAAATAAGTGTTGTCACTAGTGGCAATCCTGCTTAATGCCAATAGGAAAAATTGCCTATATAAGGAAGGCTGTATTATTGTCTTAGGCAGTTTAGAATAGTTCTCGGTAGTAGATCTGGGTATTGATTTGAGGCTTTGTCCTATAGAATATTGTAAGGGAATGCCCATGTGGCTTTGCATATTGTAATTCTGAAATTTTGTAATTCCACATTTGTGGAGATAATAAGAAGCCAATTTTCTATTCTTGCATATTATTGTTGTTGTTTCTCTATTTCTGTTATGTGTTTGTGGTATTAAGGGGAGCACCCTTCATCAAATTGACATCTTTGTCATTGTTGTCAAAGGGGGAGTAGTAGAGTATAAAAATTATATGTATGTAGAAGATATAGATATGCAAAATAGTATGAAGTATACTCTTAGGGGGAGTATCATTTTGGAGAAATAACTAGACATGTATAGACATGTATGATCCACATATTTTGTAATGGCCTTATATTTTTGAATTTTGTAATAGAAAGTTTTTTGGGACTTAGCCAATTTTCCCATATGTTGCCGCCAATGACAAAGGGGGAGATTGTTGGTAATTTGGCTAAGTAGGATATCAAAATTTTGTCATTATGGCATCATATACCTAGCATTAAGACAACATGATCGAAGAAAATAGTTCTATATGAGCGCACTTGAAAATTGTCTAAGTATAACAATGATTACAAGTCTTCACATAGATAGTTTTGATTAGCGATGTTCGCAGAAGCAGGTTCAGTGCATGCGCACTTGAACATAGATCATTCTATGTATTACAAAGCTACATCTGAGAGCACAAGTCTATATGACATGTACAGAAGAAGATATTAATGTTTTACAGAGACAATGTTGAGCCAACCTGAATAGAGCAAAAGACAAAATATGATTATATTGAGTTAAGGGATTATTTTGTTTATCAAAATAATGACTTAACTAATTAGGGACAACATCCTAGATGTTAACCCTAAGGCAACATATAATAAATTTATATTTTGAGGAGAGTATAATGTATTGTAAGCCAACATGAAGTTATTTTTGTAATAGCTTGCATATAAGCAAGAACATGTAATGCGAAGATGTATGAAATACATAGTGATTGTAAGAAGTTGATATATGATGCAAAATTGTATGTTGTAAGAAGAAAAGAAGCAAATAATGTATATCAGAGTGAAGATCCTACAAAGCTAGATCAGAATAATAAAGTTATTCACCAACAATAAAAGGCTTTTCTATCTTACCTTTTGTATTATTAGTTATCATTGTATATTGCATGTTTGGGTAGTGAGCTCATCTTGCAAACATTTTGTTTTGTAATAGCAACTCCTAATAGGGTTGATGCTTCTAACAAGGCATAAAGTCCTTTAACCTAGACAGAGACACTATATGTATGTAATAGACTCCTAACAGGGTCAACATCCTTAACCAAATACTTTTGATTAGTGGATCAGTTGTGGGTACCATCCCCACTGGAGTTTTCCCCTTGGCCAGGGTTTCCTCGAGAATAATCATGGTGTTATGAGTTCATTCATTTTATTGCTATGCTTGTTATTCAGTTTACTTAGTTTAGTTTCATATGAAAGCTTCAAGTTGATTTTTTATATCCATAATTGGGCAAAAGTAAAGTTTTGTGAAATACCAATTCACCCCCCTCTCAGTATTTCCTATTTCTAACACACAAACACACACACACATTTTGTTGATTTTCTTATCATGCTTCGGATTCCGGTATTAAGCTTTTGAGATTTTGTGCTTGGTATGCTAGAAATTTTCATAATTAAATCTCACATTAAATCAGTAAGGTTTTGATAGAATTTGAGGTAGAAAACCTTAAGGTTTGTATCAAATCAAATTTTCAAAGTAATTATGCTTCTTAATAATTTTTATTTATTTAATTCCTCACTTTTATGGAAAGTAAATGTGTATACACACACACATAATTATTCATGTTATTATTTTATTTTATTTAAAATTAATAATAATAATAAATAATATTGCTATTTTCTCAAAAAATTTCTAATAATTTTTTTTATAAAAATAAATAAATTATATATATATATATATATATATATATATATATATATATATATATATATATATATATATATATATATATATATATATATATATATATATATTCTGTTGATTTTCTTATCATGCTTGAAATTTTGGTATTAAGCTTTTGAGATTTTGTGCTTGGTATGTTAGGAATTTTCATAATTAAATCTCACTTTAAATTAGTAAGGTTTTGATAGAATTTGAGGTAGAAAACCTTAGGGTTTGTATCAAATCAATATTCAAAGGAATTATGCTTAATAATTTTTATTTATTTAATTCCTCACTTTTATGGAAAGTAAATGTGTATACACACACACATAATTATTCATGCTATTATTTTCTTTTATTTAAAAGTAATAATAATAATAAATGATATTGCTATTTGTCAGAATTTTTCTAATAATTTTTTTATATAAAAATAAATAAATAATAAAAGAAAATTAGAAAAATTATGGATGGAGGTGGGGTATTCCCGCATCCCACCCCAACAACCATGTTGTCGACAACAACATGGACTGTTGACAACAACCCAAAGGGAGGACTTTTTTTTGTTTATGACAAACAAAATATTATATATATATATATATATATATATATATATATATATATATATATATATATATATATATATATATATATATATATATATATATATATATATATATATATATATATATATATATATATATATATATATATATATATATATATATTAAATAAAAATAAAATAATAAATAAATAATAAAATAACGTTAGTAAATGTTTATGTGTGTGTGTGTGTGTGTAATACTTCTTTTTGAGTAATTTATAATTAGGACTGTTTGGCATCCAAATAAGAAGTATATTAACTGATATTTCTTGTAATTGATAATGTGGAAAAATAAGTTAGTTATTAATTAATATATTTTATTGATTAATAATTAAGGAAATTTGTGTTATTTTCTAAATTGAAAATTTTTATGAACTTATATTATTTTTAGTAATTATTAAATTTGGGATCAATTATTTCAAATAACATTATAAATTGATTTCCTTAGTATTGGAATTTAATTTGAGAATGTAATTATAGCTTTTCTAGTGTTTATTTTTAATAAATTAATTTGTGTAATGGTACTTTACACATTAGTTTATTATACAATTCTTATGAATATTTTTTCTTCTACATTTATGGGTTAGGAGGGAATCTTTTTATGTCATCCTTTTAGGATTGTTACTAGAGGCAGGGTTAAGGTTAATGTTTTTTTTTGTTTGCCTTGCATACTTCTATGACATTCAATTTTTTATAACTCAACCTTATAGAAGCTTTAATTTTATCATGATAGAAATTGTTTATGTATGTTCCTGTGATACTTTGGAACTAGATTTTGATGTTGTGATTTATGATGATCTATGAGATATGTTTTGAGATTTATGAACTTAGGGTAAGTTATATAGGTGTTGATAACCTACAACTGATTGAATATCTTGAAGGAAGGAATGGATAATTGAAAGACAATGATTGATGATCACAGAGCTACTAAAGTATATGTAAGTTAATTAAATCAGTTAATGTATTGTCATTAATGTCAACTAGTTTTGATTGTAGTTATCATGATAGTTAAAAACATCTAAAGAAGGAAAATGGTAAAGGAATGAGATATCTACATGAAGATGAGATGGATACGAAAGATATGGAAATGGTATACATTGGGTAACTTATTGATGAGTCTATGACATTATGTTGATGACTTGATTGTATTACATGATTCTATTATGTATTAAAGATCAGAACTAAACAAGTTTGTGTGGTCAGTAAATGAAGATTTTTGTATACACTAAGAAAGTGTAGTGTATACCGAGTATAGTATTAATTGAGAAGGTAATCACTGACACATTTTAATATTAACCAAGTGAAAGAAATAAATAGAGTTTATAAAAGATGATTGAAATGATGAGCTAGACAATTGTTTATGATTTTGAGGTAGAAGATAATATTTGTTATGATGTTCAAACAACTGACAAAATTCAAGATTGATCGAATGAAGGAGAATGAAACATATTAATGACACAATTGCCGAGGAAGGTTAAAGCGGAAAAATGAACTATGAAGATTAAGAGGCAAAATCTATGGATGAAAAGAAGACGGTTTATGATATCTATATAAGGAGACATGAGATTCATTACTAAGTCTAGGATTTTGATGTTGCAAGAGAATTCAAGTGAAGCAATTTTTTTTTTCATGCAACACTAATCAAACTGGTTGAAGACAAAACCGAGCAGAACTGTAGACAACACCGAGTGTTAGAGAAGAATATACTGAGTGAAACAAAGTTGGAGGAAATGAAGGATTGAATTGATTATTGATCAAAGGTATTTTGAGCTTAGGAAAGATCTAAAAGTCTATGAGTCAAAGTTGTATTTGAATAAGATCATTATTGTATCAGTTTAACCATTTTTATAGATAAATCTCTTAATCGAGTGAGACTTAATAGTTTTTTCTATTTCAATATGACATTCAATGAATGTGATTATTTTCTTGTTGACCCCATAGTGAATGCATGGTCAAAGGAGAACTATTAGTGATAAATCCTCTAACTAGGTCATACCTCATAATGTGTTTTGTAATCTTTAACAAGGTTGGATCCTAACCAAGCTCAGTTTAGAAGAGTGAATTATTTTGGGTTACTGGTCCCAAGTGATTTTTCCCCTAACAGGCTTTCCGCGTTAAAAATCTGTGTTATATGTGTATAATGTGTTGAATTGTTATTGTGTGAATTTTTTTATATTTTCTATAGTTGACATGCACATTTTTTAAGTTAATAAATTGTGAAAGTTTTTTATTGATGATATGATTGGTTAAAGTAAATTAAGTCTTATACATGAAATTCCCAGAATACAAAAGACCATGTGAATGCTTCTATTCACGTGTTTTCTGAAGTAAAGCAGAGCAGTACATTGATGAACTATTAGTTTCTATATTGAGTTTTTGGGTTTTGTTTTATTTTAAAAAACAAAAAAGTTTAAAGCTATTGATTTAAAAAGTGAGGAAAATTTTTGGGGACATTTCATATTATCATGTGCATGATCTCCAAAAAAAGTACATATAAGGTATTTTTTTAATTCAGAATAACTCATATGGATGAACTACTTAATTTTGAAATGGTTCATTTTTCTATTTTATTTTAAATTTCTTAAAATGATTGATATTATATATTATTTTAATTAGGTCAAATTTATTATTTAATTTAGTAATGTATAATTTGTTGTATATAGATTGTAGTTATCATGATAGTTACAAACATCTAAAGAATGGAAATGGTAAAGGAATGAGATATCTACATGAAGATGAGATGGAAATGAAAGATATGGATATGGTATACATTGGGTAACTTATTGATGAGTCTATGACATTATGTTGATGACTTGATTGCATTACATGATTCTATTATGTATTGAAGATCAGAATTGAACAAGTTTGTGTGGTCAGTAAATGAAGGTTTCTATATACACCAAGAAAGTGTAGTGTATACCAAGTATAGTATTAACCGAGAAGGTAATCACTGATGCATTCTGGTATTGACCGAGTGAAAGAAATAAATAGAGTTTATAAAAGATGATTGAAATTATGAGCTGGATAATTGTTTATGATTCTGAGGTAGAAGATAATATTTGTTATGATGATTAAACAACAGACAAAATTCAAGATTGATCAAATGAAGGAGAATGAAACATGTTAATGATACAACTGTCGAGGAAGGTTAAAGCAAGAAAATGAATGGTGAAGATTAAGAGGCAAAATCTATGGTTGAAAAAAAAATGGTTTATGATGTCTATATAAGGAGACATGAGATTCATTATTGAGTCTGGGATTTTGATGTTGCAGGAAAATTCATGTGAAAAAGATTTTTTTCATGCAACAATGATCACACTAGTTGAAGACAAAATCGAGCATAACTACAGACAACACCGAGCGTCAGAGAAGCATATACTGAGTGAAACAAATTTGGAGGAAATGAAGGATTGAATTGATTATTGATCAGAGGTATTTTGAGCTTAGCATATATTTGAAAGTATGCAAATCAAAGTTGTGTTTGAATAAGATAATTACTGTATCGATTTAACCATTGTTACAAATAAATCTCTTAACCGAGTGAGACTTAATAGTCTTTTCTATTTCAATATGACATTCAATGAATGTTGATTGTTTTCTTGTTGACCCCATAGTGAATGCATGTTCAAAGGAGAACTGTTAGTGATAAATTCTCTAACCAGGTCACACCTCACAGTGTGTTTTGTAACTTTTAACAGGGTTGGATGCTAACCGAGCTCACTTCAGAAGAGTGAATTATTTTGGGTTACCGGTCCCAGGTGGTTTTTCCCCTAACAGGGTTTCTACATTAAAAATCTATGTGTTATATGTGTATGATGTGTTCAGTTGTTATTGTGTGAAATTTTTATATTTTCTATAGTTGACATGCACATTTTTTAAGTTAATAAATTGTGAAAGCTATTTATTGATGATATCATGATTGGTTAAAGTAAATTGAATCTTATACATGAAATTCCCAGAATATAAAAGACCATGTGAATGCTTCTATTCACGTGTTGTCTAAAGTAAAGCAGAGCAGTACATTGATGAAATATTAGTTTCTATATTGATTTTTTGGGTTTCGTTTTATTTTAAAAAACAAAAAAAGTTAAAGCTATTGATTTAAAAAGTGAGGAAATTTTTTGGGGACATTTCATATTATCATGTGCATGATCTCTAGAATAAGTTCATATAAGGTATTTCTTTAATTCAGAATAACTCATATGGATGAACTACTTAATTTTGAAATGGTTT